>OY744522.1:34534442-34650782 GCA_963556195.1 Sepiola atlantica
ACAATAGGAACTTCATCAAACTGGCAGAAAAAAAGAAGTGTTTGGACAGGATAACAGTGCAGAAGAGGTTATTATTGAAGCTGGGGAGAAGGCTTTAGTGTGCCTGTACAATTGTAATGATGGGGAAAACATCAATCATCTCCGACTGAGGTGCTTTAAGGAAAAGGTTGCAAAAAGCTCAAAGTATGTTGAGGCCAAATCATTGCCACCAACAAGAGCAGCTACGAAATTCCACAGTATTCGAGTTTACTTCCAAATTCAGGAATGGAAATGTAGAAATCAGCTAAAACCTGACGAGTGGGGATGGAAACTTTCAGATGGTATATTACAACCAATCAGGACTGACTTGCCAGTTGGTCCTGTAAATTCGTTGGCTATAATTAGGTGTAACTGTATTTCAGGGTGTACTACATCAAGATGCAGTTGCAGGTAACATGACATTAACTGTTCAAACTTGTGTCGTAATTGCAACTCACCACAGCCAGATCTTGATGATGATGAAGTTACCTTTGACTAGTTCTTGACAAGAAATGTTCTTTGGTCCATTCATGAACTTATTCTGTGGTGGTTATACAAGAGCCTTGCCCCAGCATTCGACCAACTGACCATTCCTTTATTGTAAATTGTACTTATTTTGTACCTATTTTTTATAAAATGTCAGGAATTAATGTGACAATTGTTGCCCCTATTTTTTATAAAATGTCAGGAATTAATGTGACAATTGTTGCCTTGAAAAAGGCTACTTAGTCTGTTTTTGTACCTTTTATATTCATATTTGTATAAGAAATAAAAAAACATGAAAACATTTTCTGATATTAGTTTATTATTAAGCATATAGCTACCTATCATTAGAATTTAAAACACCAAGAAAATGTCAAGCTGGCTTGGGGTGGGCCCTTGTGTGGGTTTTCATGCAAAAAAAATTTTTTGTTTCTAATTTAATAAAGGTTTTTTGGTCAGGAAAAATGTTTATTTTTGTCAGTAATTGTCAGGAATAATGGACATACTTATCAGGAAATGTCAGGAATTTTATGTCTCAAAATTTTAATATTGTTAAGTTGGATTTTAAAGATTGCGCCCTTTGACCCCTTTCCGCAAGGCTAATTTTGGTAAACTTATTTTATCTGAAAGAGAGGTTATTTATGCTCAATATCCCAGTTAAAAACCTTTGTTAGCAATTTGTTTGAGGTTCAGCCACATTTTGACTGGACTGACTTATAGTCAGTTGTTCAAGACAAGGAGTTTTAAATAAAATAAATGTTATTATTCCTTCCTTAAGCCATGGCTTTTCAAAGAATGATATCTTATCGACAGAGTAGCAAACATATAAGTTGGTAAGGGGAAATTTCCAAAAGTCAAAATTTGAAAATATATGAAATAAATATGATATAAAATCTAAAAAGAAAATGTTGAAAATATAGGCAAAACATCACTGTTGAATGCATCATGAGAGTTCAGTTGAAACAGGTTTGAAAAAGATAAAATCCAGTCCTATTTTAGGAAAAAATTGGCATCTGAAGTTGTAAAAATCCGTTGGAGATGTGGAGAGGCAAATACCATTAAATGGCCCAGAAAATCCAGTTGAAACAAGTTGCTGTGTGTGAAAGTTTAGGATGTCAGTAGTGTATTAAGTCATTTGGAAAACTGCCATGGACTTTGCAGAAAGAGTTTTTATGGAGTTATTCAATTTATTTATTTGAAACCCCTTGTCTTGAACAACTGATGACTTAATAGATATTGTATTTTGTACAATTTTTATTCTCATCTTTTACTTGTTTATATATATATATATATATATATATATATATATACTAGAAGAATACTCGTCCCAGGACGAGTAAAATTAATTCACTAAAGAGAACAGTTTTGCACCACTTTTATGTCCCCTTACAAAGACTAAAATCAAGATATAATGATTCTAAACCTTATGTCTAGAATCCTTATTCTAATTTTAGACAAAATCCATTGCATGATTTTGATTCTATAAAATGTCTAAAATTTAAGGGGTCTTAAGAAGAAATTGCAATTCAGGGAATCTTTCTTAATTTGTGTCTGATCAAGTTCAATGCAAATCTAAAATAATATTTGAATTTTCAAATGGAAAGTTTTGTCCTTATTATGCCTCCATTAAATTCCTTTTAAAATACCTCAAAGCAACTGAAATTTGAGGAATATTTATTAATTGATGTCTAATACATATTATTAAAATTTCATAAAAATCGGAGGTATCTGAATTTTCACCAAGAGCTTCTACCCCCTTTTTACCCCCTTTGCATGAAACGAAATATAGCCCGAATTAGGACCCCTTACACTTAGCAGCTGTTTCAAAATTCATAATGATCAGTTAATTAGTTTAGGAGTGAATCCTGTACATACAAGTATATAAACATACGTAACTTTATATAGATAGAAATATATATATATATATATGTAGTCTAAAAAAGCTTTGAGTCATTTTAAACAAAGAAATAAAATGCAGTTTAAATTCCCAGAGAAACTAACTAAATCCAAGATATTGCATACTTAGCACTTGCATAAGCCGACCCACCGTTGGAAAATTCATGAATAAAAAAAGAAGGGGATTCAAGTATCTAACAGTGAAACAAAAACAGAGGACCTTAACTTGAGCATGAAATATTAAAATGGGGATCATCAGCTGTTTACCATGATTTATTTATATATATATATATATATATATATATATATATATATATTTAAAATTTTTATTATATATATATATATATATACATACACACAGAGTGCGGACGATATTTGATTACAGTGGTCTCATTCTCTGAAATTTATTCATCAAACGTAGGTCAGTTTGTCTCCCTGTCTTATGTCGATTTCACTTGATGAACCTGCTTTTAACTTTGATGATAGCCTTGTGGCGACCTTGGAACCGGCCACAGACCTTTGTCACTGTTTCCCGACTTAAGCTTGCAAAGGCTCTGGTGATCCTGGTCTTTAGCTCGTGCTTCATGTTGTAGATGGATCTGTCTCATTCCAAAGAAGTCAAGTGGATTGCATGGGTGCTGGGAGGTCAGATGTCAGGTAAAGTGTAGTCAATAAAGTGCTTTGACAACCATCCCTGGTTCTTGCTGCCACACGTACAGCCACCTGGTCAATTAAGGGTTCCACTACCCCACTCAGAACGCGGATGTAGCCATTTGTGTTCAGCCTTTGGCCTTCAGGAAAGAAGTGGGGTGGTATGACAACACCAAAGATCATTGTTGTTGCTGGAAACTTTCTCTACGTGACTCTGGGTACATCTGGGGATGAGGCAGCGATTCCATTTTAATGTGTTTCTACCACAACATTTTAAATGCGACAAATTGGCCATAACATAATAAAGAAATTTTTTTTTAATTGTAATTATTAAAATTATATTTCTTTTTGTCCTCATAACTTTAATGATGTTTTTCTTTTCTTTGCAGAGAATGTATTTGAGTCTGACGCTGTCAATATTGAGACACTCACAGACACGCCGCCATCTTCTCTCCAGTGTGTTATATCCTTGACTCATAAAATAATTTTGCTTCATTTTATTTATTTATATATACATGCTCCCCTCTGTGTGGATCACTCTGGTGGAAGCAATGATGGTTTTCACTTAGCGTAAAGCAAGATTCTTTTGTAAAAGAAATTGAATCCTTTCGGTTATCAGTATCGTAAAACTATTGTAAACAAATGAATAATTTCATTGAATATGATATACTTTCAAGCTATGAATTTGGTGGCCAAGTTCGTAGGGGACCAGACACCAATTACTCGCAGCCGAGTTTCGAATCACGCTAATGAGTCTTGAAAAGACAAAACAGCTGTCTGTGGATGACACACACACACACAAGCTACACAGAAGCTTCCGTGTTTCATCCCCATAGGGAATTGTCAGGCTAAAATGCATGGAGTTTGTGTTGCTGGGTGTTTTTATATATACACATGGTGATTAGTCTAGCTAGTTAACCAATCAGATTCTTTGTTATTCTCTTAACCAATCGTTGGGCTTCTCACAAAAAAAGGTTTTACTTCCTATTTCCCATTATATTGTTCTTTTTTCTATAGGGTGGCCCATCCCTGTTTCTTTGTTGTGTCGAAATAATGGGTGACCTTATTTTAACACTTGCTTGTATTTCTATTTTAGGTTTTAGTTTAGTTTTTTATTTATTTATGTCTTTATTTATTTATTTATTATGTATTTTTAACCTAAGGTAAATTTTATTCTGTGTAAATAAATAGATTAATAAATAAAGGTTTCTTCTTAGTCGCTACTCCAATGCCCATCTCTCTCACCAAGGTTCATATTGTCTTGCCTCGATTTTTTTGCAACTTCACGACGAATTTTGTTGTGTGGACACAATTAGAACACCTATCATCTTTCTTGCTAGCCATTGCTTCCACATCTTCATCACAATTCTCCAGCTCACATTTCACGGCCTTCAAGAAGCTATGATTTCCAAATTTTTAATCCGGCACGAATCATGATAATGCAGGTCACTCTCTTTCAATATTACGATGCTTTCCAGTTGTCCATTGTCTCCAGCTCTCAAACCCAGCAATAGTACAGAAAAACAGCTGTCTGTTACACTTTACTGATATTAAATATTTAAAATTAAAATTTTTCTAAAATGAAAGAATATAAAAATTTAATTTATATTTATATATACTAGCAAATATATGCTCTCTCTGGTCGTATATTTTAGCTAGGTTGCCGCGTCAGAAATGAACGCTCACCCGTAAATCGATGGAGCCCCAGTCATATTTCTTGGGTGGTTAGACATTGATTTTCTTTGTTTCCGACCAAGAATATTTTTAGTTAAAAATAATTTTTTTTAAAATTTCGACCCCACCCCAATTTTTTTTTACCCTCCCCCATAAATAGAAATATTTTTAGTTAAAAAAAATTTTTTTTGACCCCCACCCTCCAATTTTTTTTTATCCTCCACATACATATAAATATTTTTAATTAAAAAAAAAAAAAAAAAAAAATTTTTTTTTCATACATAGTAATATTTTCAGAAAAGAAAAAAATTACCCCCCCAATTTTTTTTTTACCCTCCCCCATACATAGTAATATTTTCAGTTAAAAAAAGAAAAAAAGAAAAAATATTACTCTGATGGAGTTTCGGCTTCAGACAGACAGATACATAATCTCCATTATTAATAGATATATGTATATATATATATATACTCAAAGATATTATATTTTATAAATATATTTTATTTTCAAAAGTATCATGAAAAATTTCCTAAAATTATAAAATTATGCCTGATATTGGGAATATAGCATTATTATGGTTGATAGAGAGTGAAGATAATCGCATATATATATATATATATATATATATATATGAATAGTTACATATTTATTTTTTATATTTTAAACAAAAATCAGAAGTGAGTCCATGTATGTCCTTTAAATCTTGGATTTTTTCAAAGAAAATATTCTTCTCTTCAGAAGGAAATGAGTTGATAATGAAAATAATCTGCTTCAAATATTTTCATCACTACACAAATTGATGTTTTGCTTAATGCCAAAGAAGAAATATATTATCAATCTTCTTTTTATTATTTTTTTGCAATTATTCTTTTTAATTATGTGCATTATTTATCAATATTTTAAATGATAAAACCATCGATTAACTTTTATTATTTTCAAAAAAATATTTGAAGCTGATTATTTCCAAAATCAACTTATTTCCTTCTGAAGAGAAGAATATTTTTGAAAAATCCGGGATTTAAAGAACATATATAGACTCACTTCTGAATTTTTGTTGAATTTTATAAAAATATGAAAAATAAATGTAACTATATATATATATGTGATTTTCTTCACACTCTTTGAACTAATATATATATATATGGAAATTGAAAAAGGAAAACCAAAAATATTATTTATGTATTCATTAAGGTTTCGTCTTTATTATAAGACTTCCTCAGGATGATTGTCTGAAGAAAAAACAAACACAAGTACCAAATTTTTTAAACAATAGGTGGTGGCGGGTGTGAGCTTAAACTTGGGGCCGCTGATGAAAAAAATGAATTATGAGATACAAATAGATGGTGACAGTCGGAAATTGAGTTGCCAGTAGAGAGTGTGTGGGGGGTGGGGGGGGGGGCGGTTGGAGTTATAAGATCATTAGATAGGGGAGAGACATTACAATAATTGTATCTATTTGTATCTCATAATTTTTTTTTTCACAAGCGATCCCAATTTGTTATTGAGCACTTTTATATAAAAGCAGTAAGGATTTTTTTTTAATTTTTACTCTGTGCATACAAATTTACAATGGATTAATATATATATATATATATATATATATATATATATACTGCAAAAAAAACGCATTTTAATTTATTTCAATGAATTTTCTATTGATTAATTATTTTGAATAATTGATTTTGTGTTACTTTACTGAATTTGCAATCTTTTATGTTTGATTTACTTTTAAGCTAAAAAAAATCTAGGAGTCTCTGCCGTAGGCACTTATTCGTAATACTCCACCACTCGTTTCTCTACACTTTTTTACTGACCACATTTTTTTCCTTTTTCGGTGTACCATGTCGCTAGAGAATTCCATGTTTTTGAGAAATTAATTTTTTTATCTGTGTACAATTACCTATTATGTCGCTAGAGAATTCCGGGTTTAGTATAATAGAAATACAAAAGTAGTTTAATTGCTAGAAATTGAAATTGCTACTCATTCAGCATTCTGCATTAATAGGAGAATCAAGAAACATCATTTATTCTTTTCGGAAATGAGAGCAACTCTTATCAAATTATTCAGCTAAAACTAATGATAATAAAAAATTTTTTTATGGAAATCGCTCCAGACAAGGCATGAAGCCATTTGATGTAAGGAGCTAACAAGAACAAAATATGATTATCGTGAAGACAGGAGATGCCTATTGCCCTTAGTCTTGAAAAGACCAAGGCTATAGGTAGGAGGAAAACGGTCAGCAGAAAGAGAGTTATACAAGTCTGCAGTTATTAGAAGGAAGCTACTGGAATAGAGAGCTGTATTTATGCTCGCATAAAGAATAAAACTGCCTAAGAATAGGGATTTGTTTTCTTGTATTTATAAACCAACAGATATTTCCATGCAACATAACTGATAGTCTTTTCATTCGATGTAGACCACGTTGTCACAACAATCAACTCAAACATTAAAAATAATCCGGAAAGAATGAACTTATTTAAAGAATGAATATTAAATCAGACAAATTATTTTTAGAAGAAAAATTCTCATGTTGTAAAAATTCAAAAAATTATCACAACACAAACATTTAATTACAATTGGTTGATTTCCTGCATTTTGATTAATCTTTAAGTGAAGGGAGGGGTCAAAATGCCCATGGTCTGACTGTTCGATGGATCTTGTTTGTTACTTTAGAGCATGACGTCATTTTCCAGTGAACTGGTCTGGTTATATTATGATGGTCATGCCTAAGCACATTCTATTGATATCAAATATCTCTGTATGCTCCTTATGATAAAAAACATTTTTTGAATACTTTTTATTTAGTCGACAACATTAACAAAATCTTGTATTCTTTATCAATTAAAAAAAAAAAAAATCACTCTGGTAATTATTAGACTATCCACACATTGAAATCTTTACTGCTACCATTTTCTTTTTTTTCTTCTTTTTAAAATATTTTGTAAATGTTTTTCTTAATTGACATAAATTTGACAAAATCAAGTTCCCTGTTTTTTTGCACATAAAACCACCCGATGACAAGGGTTTACTGGAGATTGTACCAAATGTTTGGTGGCCCAGAATTGGAGAGGTAAGCATGCGTTACATTTGTTATCTCTCTCTCTCTTTCTCTCCATATATATATATATATAATGTGTGTGTGATTGTTTTTGTTCAAACAGACATGTACAAAATCTGCGACACTGGTATGTCAATGTTATCAATCTATAGCTGTTAAAAGCTGAGATCTCGTCAGGCAGAATTAGAATTTATTCACAAATACGATCTGAGGGAAGGATCAAATTCTAATTCTTCCTGATAAGATCTCAGCTTTTAACAGCTGTAGATCGATAACATCGACATGCCAGTGTCGCAGATTTTGTACATGTCTGTTTGAATAAAAACAATCATATACTTAAAAGCTCTATTTGATATTGAGCACTTTTATAAGTCCGGTTGAAATTCTTTGGATATCTATCCTGTGGATGTTTACCTGGATTACTATATATATATATATATATATTATATATAAGTAAAGTAAAGTACCGTTTGTGTCTATATTTATATAAATAAATTCAAAAATGTACACATATTTTCACTTCGATGTTAATATCAAACAAGTAGGCCATTTTAATCTTTTGTTAATAATTGAAGAAAAGAAATAAATTATTTTGTGACTTTTTGAAATTGAAAAGTAATTCGGAAGTAATTAAACTGTTGAATAAAAAGTCATTGCTGGCTTTAACATTGTTTGCAAATCTTCATATATTAAAAGATTGAAAGTTTTGAAAACTTTTTACATCTCATAATTTTATAAATTGAACATTATCTTAACAGAATTAGCTATAATTTTATAACAATTATGTTCAATTAATAATTTAATGACCAAACAATACTGTAATAATTAAGTGAGGACAGCTAATATTATTATAACTGTTACATTAGGACCTGAGCTAACTTTGACCCCGTCGTCAGGGTCAAAGTGGGAGTTAGCGTTAGAGTTAGTCATGGTCAAAGTTAGCGCGGGTCCTAATGTAACGAAGTACCCAGTTAATATTATTATAACAGCAGATATTATTATAATAGTTAATATTATTATAACAGTTTTCTTACTTAACTAGACTAGTAATATTATTATTTGTTGTATTTTTATTAAGTTCTCGTTAATTATATTGCTTTCTTTTTTTGTTTGTTTAGGGAAAGTGTTATTGAAAGATGCTTTTTATTACTTTGAGTAATAAGGGATGTGTTAAAAAGTTGTAAAATTCAATTTACTTTTACAAATTACTGAAATGTAACTGTGTGTGTGTGCATATGTTTCTTGGCTAAAAACGATTAATTTTTTCACAATAAAAAAATAAAATATGTAACCTAATGAAAACAAGAACATACAAATTATAAGTTATATTTTAATGTTTCGAACAGTCCTCTGTCTTTTATAAAAAAAATTTCTTGATAAAAACAAATAGACAACTTTTATAAACAATTGCAATGTCAGAGTTCAGTCCTGATTTATGTGTGTTCAGTTTTATTATCCACATTGATTTTTTTTTTGTTTGTATGCTTTGTCTGATCGTTAGTTTGTGGTTATTGAATCTGACTCTACAAGGTAAGTTTGTTTCACCTATGTATCCACTATTTGTACAAAAAGAATATAAGATACACATATTTAAGAAACTGTTATAATATACGTTAAAGATTATAAATTAAAAAACAAAACATTCTCTTTGCAATATCAAAAAACGTTAATTAAGTCAAAAGTCAAATGAAAAGAGAAAGAGTTGCAATGAAAAACATCTGTAAACATATTTGATGTGCAGTTGTTTATAAAAGTTGTCTATTTGATTTTATCATGGAAACGTTTTTTGATAAAGGATAAAGGACTGTCCAAAATATTAAAATTATAATAGCATAATTTATATACTTTCATATTTTCCATAAGACTTTGTTTTATTTTTCGATTGTGAAAAGATTAATAATTTTTAGTCAAGAAATAAATGCATATGTGGATTAATCATCAGTATATATGTATAATTAAAGCCCTCAACATTGAAATATCGAAAGAACCAATGAAAATTGTTTTTTGATGTTTCTTCTCCAAATTACCAAAATGTAAATCTGTAGAGCCTAAAACTTTGAAATATCTAAAGTGACCTGTTTTAAAAAATGATTTTCTCAAAATTAGTTCATTATGTTTCCAAAATATTTTGCATGAAGTTAGATGACGATGAATGCAGAAATTACGGCAGATTTCTTGTAAAAAAAAAAATTCCTTTGTTTTGTTCCTCGGAGAGGGGGGGGGGGCAAAAAAATGACAATTTTTGGCAATTTCTTTCCATTATTAATTTTTGCTCAAATTCCACCAAAAGTAAGGTGACTTGAGGAAGACACTGGTTTGCCCACAAGGGGAATCAAAAATACCCCCCCCCCCCACCAATTATAACTTTTTTGCAAATATCTACAAGTACACTCATCACAGGAAAACGGGGTGTTGAAAATGAAATGGAAAAGAAATGTGATTTATTGCAAATATTTCACAAATTTACTCAAAGTTAACCCAAACATGTGACGTATATTTGTTTAGATGATTCAACTTGTTTAGATGATCGCAAGGGTATCGCACATGGTAAAGACGATGTCACAGTTTTTGTTTAGTATTAATGTAGAGCATTTTACTCAGTAAATATTATTTATTTAATAAATCAAGTTTTAATTGTTATTTAATATCAAGACTAACAAGTAAATTAAATGAAAAATATTTACTGAGTAAAATGCTCTACATTAATACTAAACAAAAACTGTAACATCGTCTTTACCAACGGACTTGTATTCTATGTAAGGTAAAAAAAAAAAACATGTCTTTATTTTTTTACTCTGTAAATATTATTGATTTAATAAATTAGGTTTTAATTTAAATTTATATCAAGATTAATTTTTTTTTTTAAATTTATCTTGCATCACAGATGTTTACTATGTGTCATCATTTTTTTCCCAGGAAGGGGTCGTGCTTCCATCTCGGACATCAGAGGAAGAGGAAGACAAACTAGCATATTTTGCATCTTGTGAAGATCTCAGGAATAAAATAGAAGGTCAGAAAAGAAAAATGTCATGATTTCTTCTTTTTTTTTTATATCTGATTTGCAAAAACAAATACAATTTTTTACTTGATAAAAACTGTTGCTGGGATGAGAGAGGAGGTTCTTACGTGGTTGTGACATCGCGGATGAAAAGTGAGAGGCTCTTATGTTCTCTTTCCCTGGCAAGACTTCAGACAAAATAGATGGCTCTTAGAGTTCGTAAGGTATGACCATCCTATTCCAACCTGGTTGGAGAGAAAGTTGGGATATATCTAAATGGCAATTATTTCATGGTTCACAAAATGTTTTCTCTGATTAGAATAACAATAAGAGTTGAACCATGAACTTGCATTGTGTAGTGTTTACAATCAATGCATGGCTGTTACAATGTGGTGAGTTATTTTAAAGATGGTGGACAGCCACACGTGAGACAGCTATAGATGACAGCGACCAAAGGAAACAGAAGCAATGCAACAACATCTGCCAAAAAGCCACTCAAGGGCTCATTATTCAAAATTTTGTGTCATGCTGCTTAGTTTTGGAGCCCATAAAAGGTTTGTATTGTTTTTAGTAGTAATAATATTTTACTCTCATTGAGTTTAAAAATAATAAATAAAACATAAATTTCCACAGGCGAATTTAAGAGAATTAGATCTGTATATTCATATTACATATTCTGAGAGATTGTGGGTTATTTTTTATGTATATATATATATACTAGCTGTAGGTATCCAGTGTTTGGTGGCGGCAGAACGCTGTATTATAGTAAATACGATAAACAAAAAACACTTTATTTATTATGTAAGACTTAATAGGTGATGTCTTTACATTGACATCAGTTTATCCGAATAAGTAAAATAATGTCATTTTTAAGATAACTTTTTTTTGTGTGTGTGTGATAAAATACAAAACAGTGAGAAAGTAATATATGTAACAGATGTGTGTAGTCTATAAACCACCTAAAAAAATATGGAACGGATGTGTGTAGTCTATAACCCACATAGAAATATATGTAACAGATGTGTGTGGTCTGTAAACCACCTAAATAATATATGGAACAGATGTGTGTGGTCTGTAAACCACCTAAATAATATATGGAACAGATGTGTGTGGTCTGTAAACCAAATAGAAATATATGGAACAGATGTGTGTGGTCTGTAAACCACATAGAAATATATGGAACAGATGTGTGTGGTCTGTAAACCACATAGACATATATGTAACAGATGTGTGTAGTCTGTAAACCACCTAAAATAATATATGGAACAGATGTGTGTGGTCTGTAAACCACATAGAAATATATGGAATAGATGTGTGTGGTCTGTAAACAACCTAGACATATATGTAACAGATGTGTGTAGTCTGTAAACCACCTAAAATAATATATGGAACAGATGTCTGTGGTCTGTAAACAACCTAGAAATATATGTAACAGATGTGTGTAGTCTGTAAACCACCTAAAATAATGCATGAAACGGATGTATGTAGTCGCTAGCTATCAATGTATGCATTTTGTTTTTTGTAAATACGATTAGAAGCAAAATAATACTAATAATATATTCAGAATAGATTTTCGAGGCGTAAAAAATACTTGCAACTTGCTCATGGCTATTATGGCAACTATGTTTTATAATAATAGCACAAAAATGGCCATTTAAACAGTTTACCTCATAGCGTTCGATACATACTTAACAGAGAGAAAAAGAAAACATGACATCAAGGTGATACAACAAAAACATAGTATATTATAGTAGTCATATTCTGACCAGTTCCAATTGATATGTAGTTGTTGGTCTAGAATATATTGAAATCCATATTGTTTTAGTTTCGTTTTTTAATTATGGTTATTTGTGTATTTATTTATTTGTTGTAAGTGACATGATGAAAGAAAAACTTTATATCTCTTGATAAATCATTGACTAACCCGGAAATCCTTGTAGATGACCCCCCCCCCCTTCCTTATCAAAAGAAATATCAATTGTCAGTAGTAGAAGTAATGTAAACGTTATCGAAATATATTGTAAATAATAATGTCATCACTAATTGTCTTTATTTCTGAGATGAGGTGTTTTCATTATGGATTTCAGTGTTCGGACTGACTGTCTCATCTTTGCTGTTATGCTCACAACGTTTCGGACGTTCTTCCCTCCGGCCTTCATCAGGTGTCCTGTACCGAACCCGGGAACCGTCTGTCTGTTCTCTCGAACCTAATCCCTTTATTGTCACGGGGGTACCATGCTCGGATTCCATTTTTTTTTTGGCTCTAGGACAAACTGGGCGAAGGCAGTGAAAGTACACTTCAGCAACAGCAGCAATACGGCGATAAGCAGCAGTAGCAGCAGCAGAACTGAAAGCAACGGAGAATTAACGAGTGTGTCACAGAGTCAAAAAATGGAATCCGAGCGTGGTACCCCGTGACAATAAAGGGATTGGGTTCAAGAGTCCAGACAGACGGTTCCCGAGTTCGATACAGGACACCTGATGAAGGTCGGAGGGCAGAACGGCTGAAATGTTGTGAGCATGGCAGCCAAGATGAGGAAGCCAGTCTGAACACTGAAATCCATAATGAAAACACTAGTCATCACAATTTTTCTGCAAGGCTCCAAACCCTAATTTGGGGGGACTGATTTAAAAAATGCCATTTTTTTCTAGCACGTTAGGTTTTTACTGTACTAATCTCATCAAATTTACAAATATTTATGTAAAATGCCCAATATTCATTAGATTTTGGTGAACATTGATATCTGTGAGTCATTTTCTAATTCTAATCTGTCAACATTTTCAATACGTTATCAGTTTTAGAAGAGGGGAGGGGTGACATCTAACTTTGAATCTTGAATTTCTGCAATTATCTTTATGTAATGTTTATAAAAAAATCAAAATTCTTTGGTGTCATCTTGGCAGTATAGCTGCAGCCCCATTTTGAAAATTTGTCAAAAAAATCCGACTCGCAGAAGAATCTGACACCCTATTTGTCACTTGAATGAACCGTGAAACACAAGTCTAAAATCATAAATTACTTTGTTCATGATGGCATTCATTTTCTTATCAGGTCAATTTAATCTGTTTCCCTCTCCTCCACCATTTGCATGTCAGCAAGCTCAAGTAGTAAACAACAGAAAGTTACTGTGTTATAGAAATGAACTTTCTTTCTTTATTTTTATGTTTGATTTGTCAAATCAGTTAATGTTTTTGTTTGTTTTTTTTACTAACGAGTAACCGTTTATCAAGGCCCAACACCGTGAGGATTGGCATGATAGTTGAGACTGGGCAGAATTTGATTATTTGAGAGGACAGCTCGACAAGAATTTGTTTACATTAGACTTGAAAACGACTGTTGTAGTCAGCTGAGAAGCAGCCCTGTGGTATTGTGTTCCACAGACGGGCAGTTCTAGAAAAAAAACTTCATGAAGTCATTAGTAGAAACTGATGGACCCATACCGGTTTTGCACAGAAACAACAGGTCAGGTTTGGTCTCCTGTAAACAGATTTCAACCTCTGTAAGGTTGGAACATAGACCCCTAATGTTGGAAAAAGAGACCTGATAGTAGGGATCTACATTAGAAGGTGGAGTTCTGGGTTTACGCTTATATTTTGTTGTGTGACTTATCATGTTAGGATGGGAGGATTTGTGTAAGAGGTCAGCAGGGGGAGTCTTGAGCAGAACGCAGAAAGAGTGAGTGAAAATAGATTTTTTGTAAACCATTAAAGAAAGAAAAATTGTAGCAGTTCCCATTAATCAAGAGGCCCCACGAGAAACTACTGAATGGTCCAGACTCCATTCACCAAATGGCAATACAGCAGCCTCAGTATTTTTCACCTGCTAATAGGACAGCCTCCTTGGGAATTACTCGATGGTTCAGGTCCTTGGACTATCAGGTGGATGACGTCAGCCCAGGTAAAACGTTTACTTCAAACACCCTTATTAGTGACATTGTAATAAGAAAAGAAAAAGGATTACTCAAGTCATCTCTAGATAGTGCTTAGACTTCACTGCCGCCCCAGGAAACAGCGATTTCTTCCTTTGTCAGAAACATCGTTCATAGAAAATGAGGACTGAGTGGCAAAGTAGGGGGGGGGGGCAAGAGTTAATCGGACTGCCGAAAATGCATCCACAATGCATTCGATGAGATATAATATGATGCAAAATTATGTGTGCTTCTGAAAATGATCTATGAAATGAGTCTATTTTCAAACAGAAATGAAGTATTTCATGTTGATTCTATGAATAATTTATGAATATTGTTACTATAGAATAGAATAAGATGTCAAGAAAATGCAAAAATGACGAAGATTCTTTCTGTTACACTTTTGGTCAGGGTGTCTTCAAAGAGAACAGGAAGACAATTGACAAGTTCTACGAGAAAGCCTACTACACGCACTTCAAAATCAAACTAGCTGACCAAGATAAGACATGAACACTTCAGATTGTCTGCAAATCATGCAAAGAAAGTCTACAAGTTTGGACGACAGGCAACAGAACAGTTCTTAAATTCGGAATTTCCATGATCTGGTGTGAATGAGCTAATCATTTTGATGATTGCTATTTCTGCGTGACGAACTTGGATTCAACAAAAAGAACCGAAAGAAAATTCTCTATCCATCAGTTCCTTCAGCTACACGACCAATTCCTTATTCTGCCGAAAACCCATGTAGCAGCCATTATGCAGGTCCAGAAGGAAAAAGAGTGATGGTTGCACCGTGCATTGTCCATCTGGGATTGAACCCAGAGTGTTCTAGTCACCAAATAGAAACGTGTGCTTTTTTGTCACGCGACGAGACTTCACATATGCAAATGAGCCTTGTTTTGCATGGGCTAATTCTCGTCGTGATAAAAAGCTTAGACACTTTGCTCTGGGGTGAGAGCGAGAAAGGTTGACGTTGTGACTACGTCGAGTGCAAAGAGAAAAAGAAAGAAGAAAAAGAAAAGAAGAAAGGAATCAAATTCTGGATGAAAAGTGTGATTGTAAACGTCGCGTCGTTCTCGTGCGTGTTTGGACTGTTGGTAGTGAAAAGACCAAAAAAGACAATTCGGCGTCCCGTTTGAACTCAGTTTTTATTTTATTAACTATCTGTTACACCCGGTGCCAGTTTTAAGAGTTACTTGATATTCCTATTCCATCTGCATCTCTTGCACAAGATCCTGTACAAGAAGAGTTCTTTTATGAAATCAAACCCTGACATCTACGGGAATCGTTGATTTAACCAAACCAAAAATCAATATTGTTGTTTTCTTGTGTTTATATATTTCTCATGTGTTGCAAAAGGAAAAGATTGTTGCGTTCGTCTATTTTGAGTTATTTTTATCTATCAAAATGGTCTAGAAAGTCTGCTATTGTCCAGAAAAGAACAAATTTTATTTCCTTGTCCCGTTGTTGTCCCTTTGCAAAGTTTCATGATTTAAACGAATCATGCATGTTCATCGTATGCTTCATGAACGGCTCAATATATTCATGTAATAAAGTAAGCTGATCCTCCAAATATGGTAAAAATAGCACTTAATGGATGTAAAACAGTTATTTTATTATTACTAGTTTAATAGTTTCTAAGTCTCAATTTCTCGACCTTGATCTTTATCATAATTTCAGTTTTTGCTTGAATTCTACCAGTTTTTACAGAATTTGGGCCAAAAATGAAATGTTAAAAGCAGAAACAGTTGATGTCATGCAACGATGGTTGTTATTTTTGGAATCAGCATTTGACTTCAATTGACTAAAATCACTTCAAACAGAAATAAGCAAAGAACAGAATTTTTTGTTGTTGTTGACCAGTGTTCTTAACTTAAACGAAATGTTCCTGTTTTTTTAGTCAAAAAATTAAAAAGAAAGAAAGGAAGTGTTGTTTATGAAATATCTTTAAAATGTAAGGGGGTGGTAACTCTTAATTATTTAAAAAATATTTATTTCCCACCACTATTTTTCAAAGAAAATAGTGGTGTTTACCTGGAAGTTTCTCCTAACAAAGTATATATGTGGGTAGATATAGTATGTACTCGATGAAAGAGATTTAAATTCCCCTTTCATTATGTAAATAACACGAATTGAAAAAATTCTGTACTTCACTGGCTAGACAGAATCAAATATCGATTTAGCAGATCCTATGCTATTTAGGTCTGTTGACAAGAAATCCACAAGATAACTTTATATAGCTGATATATACACACATGGCAGAAGTAAATAGCCACCCATATACACTTAATTAATATTAATTATGTAATGAAAGTATTACAATAAAGTGCTAATACTTAGTTGACATGCCCTTTGTGTCTTTTTTAAAGCAAGGTGTTCATGTTGGTGATCAGTTTATGGACGTTATCGTGAGGGATTTCTTGTCTTGTTTCATGCAATTATCTTAAAAGTTCTGCTTTTGAAGATGGTTTTTGATTCTCTTTTTGTTTTTTGTCTAATATGAACCAGGAGTGTTCGATAGGGTTCATATCTTTCCACTGACTTGGCCACAGAAGTTTTTTGGTTGCTTCAAAATGGGATTAACAATCTTGTGTGTTTGTGGTATGGAGCCCCTATCTTCTATAAATAAGAACTCTTGTTTTATCATTTTGCCACTTGAATTAGAAGTTTTAAAAAAACAACATTGTTTTAAAAATTTGCATCCATCTACTTTTGCATCCGGATATCTCGCCAGGAAGTAAACAATTCTAATTTTTAGAAGAGAAAACATTGCTACATTCATCACTATTTGTATAATAAAAAATAAATATAAATTGTATAATAAAAAATAAATATAAATTGTATGATAAAAATAAATATAAATTGTATAATAAAAAATATATAATTTGTATAATAAAATATATAAATTGTATAATATAAAAAATATATAAATTGTATAATATAAAAAATATATAAATTGTATAATATAAAAAATATATAAATTGTATAATCATAAAAATATATAAATTGTAAAATCATAAAAATATATAAATTGTATAATAATAAAAAATATATAAATTGTATAATCATAAAAATATATAAATTGTATAATCATAAAAATATATAAATTGTATAATAATAAAAAAATATATAAATTGTATAATGATAAAAAATATATATAAATTGTATAATGATAAAAAATATATATAAATTGTATAATAATAAAAAATATATATAAATTGTATAATAAAAAAATATATAAATTGTATAATAAAAAAATATATAAATTGTATAATAAAAAATATATAAATTGTATAATATAAAAAATATATAAATTGTATAATCATAAAAATATATTAATTGTATGATCATAAAAATATATAAATTGTATAATAAAAAAATATATATAAATTGTATAATAAAAAAATATATATAAATTGTATAATAAAAAATATATATAAATTGTATAATAAAAAAATATATATAAATTGTATAATAAAAAATATATATAAATTGTATAATAAAAAAATATATATAAATTGTATAATAAAAAAATATATATAAATTGTATAATAAAAAAAAATATATAAATTGTATAATAATAAAAAATATATATAAATTGTATAATAAAAAAAATATATATAAATTGTATAATAAAAATAATATATAAATTGTATAATAATAAAAAATAAATATAAATTGCATAATAAAAAATATATAATTTGTATAATAAAATATATAAATTGTATAATCATAAAAATATATAAATTGTATAATATAAAAAATATATAAATTGTACATAAAAAATATATATAAATTGTATAATCATAAAAAATATATATAAATTGTATAATAATAAAAATATATAAATTGTATAATCATAAAAATATATAAATTGTATAATCATAAAAATATATAAATTGTATAATATAAAAAATATATTAATTTTATTATAATAAAAAATATATATAAATTGTATAATATAAAAAATATATATAAATTGTATAATATAAAAAATATATATATAAATTGTATAATAAAAAATATATATTAATTGTATAATAATAAAAAATATATAAATTGTATAATCATAAAAATATATAAATTGTATAATCATAAAAATATATAAATTGTATAATCATAAAAATATATAAATTGTATAATAATAAAAAATAAATATAAATTGTATAATAATAAAAATAAATATAAATTGTATAATAAAAAAATATATAATTTGTATAATAAAAAAATATATAATTTGTATAATAAAATATATAATTTGTATAATAAAATATATAAATTGTATAATCATAAAAATATATAAATTGTATAATCATAAAAATATATAAATTGTATAATCATAAAAATATATAAATTGTATAATAAAAAATATAAATAAATTGTATAATATAAATTGTATAATAAAAAAAATAAAATATAATATATATATATATATATATATATAAGGATATATTTTAGAACTGAAGCTTTTATGTCAAGAAAATCACTACTTTGTTTGGAACTCTTCATTATGCTACAAACATGCGATAGTCTAATCTATTATTAGATTTGCGACTTGAGTTGGATAAGATGATCCCAACTAGTTGGACATGATTCATAAATGACTGAAATAGTTTTATTAGTATTAGTAATAAGGAGAGTAGAAAATGGCCCTTGCGTTTACTTTCAGCAGCCTCGTAACTCTTGCTTTCCTTATTTTGTCCTTTAGTCCGCACATTTGATGAGATGTTTCTGACAAAGGGGGGCAGAATTGCTGTTTTCTGGGTCGAAATCTATCCACTAAGCAATTATCGTTGGATGTTTTTGATCTTGAAGTAATATTTATTTATTTTATTTTTTTAGCTCCTTACATAAAGTGGCTTCATGCCTTGTCTGGGGCAATTTCCATAAAAAAATATACAGTTTACAGTTTGACATAGGTATTGCATAGCATAGCTAGGTACGGAAGTATTGACAGCAGTATTTAAACACTTTTTGTTTGATATCAACTCTTTTTCTGTTTTTTTTTCTTTCAGAAATTGAAAATTTACAAATTGAGATGCTAAAAGTTTTATTAATACATAATGATGAGAAAGATGTAAGTATAAATGATTTTTATTCCATCTCTGCTTCTTTTGTTCCAGCTCGTTTAACTTGTTGGTCTAGTGGTCTCTATCAATTCGCTGTTTTGATACCTCATTGTAATATAACTTCCTATTCCAGTAGCTTCTTTCCAAGAACTGCAGGCTTGTGGAACTCTCTTTCTGCTGACTGTTTTCCTCCTACCTATAACCATGGTATTTTCAAGACTAAGGCCAATAGGCATCTTCTGTCTTTGTGATAATCATATTTGTTCTTGTTAGCTCCTTACATTAAGTGGCTTTATGCCTGAAGCGATTTCCATAAAAAAATATTTTTTAAAAATTCACTTTATTTCTTCATGGCAAGTTTTGCCTTTTCTACATTTTTTTTTCATTTGTCTGTTTGATGGCATATCAACACTTTTTGCGTCATTAAAAGCCAAAAACACAAAACTTATTTAGAAAATTCATTGAAGATGAATTGCTCTTTTACCCCTAGTTCAAAAGAATGTAGGCATATCGACACTTTTTGTGTCATTAAATTGATTAACAGATTGATGAAAGAATGTTGGGATTCATACAGTTTTTTTTTTAACTTTAATGAGTCGACATGTTCACAGACAATATAACACAATTCAAGGGAAATAATACAAAGTCAAAAAAATAAAGAAAAGCAATAAAAAATTGTTTTTTTAAAGTCAATGTACATTATTTCAAAGGAATCAAATGGTTTAAAGCTATATAAAGTCCTAAAAGACCTTGTATTCAATTCAATAAATTTGGCAAAGATAAAATAAGCATTCTTCAGTTACTATGTAAGGAAAGAGTGGTAGAAATTTACATAGAAGAGGATACAGTAGCCCAGCACCTGTCCAAATTTGCTTTGAATTGTTGCATCGTTGGTGAATTTGCTGGAAGTCCATTCTAAAGTCCAGGTATCCTGATTGAGAAAACACCCCTCCTGTGGAGTTGATGCAAGAGGTGTCACGCTGTATATAGCCGAACCATTGAGACACCAAGCGCATAAGACATTTGTAATCCATCAATCCCAAGTTTCTGATGATGCACAATTGATGGTATCTTTACCTCCAGTTTGTAACTGCACATCCACTTGATTATGGCACAATCATTATGCCAAAGCCATTGCAGATCAGAAGTGATAGTGTCAATGTCTGACTGCCATGCAAGATGACAGAGCAAAGACTTCCCTGAAATCTTGAAGGTAAGTGCCTCGATGTAAGGATTAGCAGCAGCTTCCTGAAACTTCCTCAAGCAACACAACAGCAAGCAGTGATAATGCATTTGCAAACACTACCAGCATTCAACATGTCACCCAAATCGCAGAAAGTGGCTTTGACATCAAGTAGGGTATCATCTACATCCACATGAGCCTTAGCTAGACCATCAATTGGGCAGGCAGCACCCCAACATCTATAGCAAATATAATCCGGATCATGTACCAGTCTCCTAATACAAACACTACACATCTTGTGGACGACCATAGTTTGTACTGGGAGCACTCAATAGAGTTTACAGCCACGCCTCTGTGACAGACAGTGCAGAGAAATTTGCCAGAGTCTTGCAGGAGGTTGAGACCAACATCAGAGAGTAGTAACTTTGTCTTCTTCATGTTGACATGCTTACAGGCACGCCTCTTCATGTTGACATGCTTACAGGCACGCCTCTTCATGTTGACATGCTTACAGGCACGCCTCTTCGTGTGGACATGCTTACAGCCACGCCTCTTCATGTGGACATGCTTACACAGCCACGCCTCTTCATGTGGACATGCTTACACAGCCACGCCTCTTCATGTTGACATGCTTACACAGCTAGGCCTCTTCATGTTGACATGCTTACACAGCCACGCCTCTTCATGTTGACATGCTTACAGCCATGCCTCTTCATGTTGACATGCTTACAGCCACGCCTCTGTGATAAACAGGGTAGGGACACTTGTCAAGAATCTTGCAGAAGGTTGAGACGAACATCAGAGATTAGAAACTGTGTCTTCTTCATGTTGACTTTAAGACCTTTGTTCTCCATGCCAGTTTTCCATGTCTGCAACTTGGAGATGCACTTCTCTAGGGAATCTGCAATAACAACAAGATCGTTTACATACAGAAACTTCTATGGGGCACCAGTATGGAACTCACGATAACATAAAATAAATACAATGATAAAGAGAAGTGGGCTGACTACTGAGCCCTGATGAACCCAATCACTTGCTCCAAACTCCTCACTGTATTGGCCATTGACACGGTCATGACGTCATGCATTTGCATACATGCCCTGGACAACATGAACAGCCCATACCAAGACTTTTCATTGCTCACCAGAGCACTTACCTAAGCACACAGTAAATGCCTTATTGAAATCAATAAATGCCAAGTAGAGAGGCCTCCTTCTTCAAATGACCTTTTTGACCAACTCTGTAGACACACAAAGAGGAGGTCCAGCTACTGGAGATACTTCGAAAAGCGAGTCACTTGGCCACTCCAACTCGACATTTAGGAGTCTTGCACAGTGTTCCACCCAAGCCTTCATCTTATTCAGATCTCTGAGTGTGATCTCACCAACATCATCTCAGATACATTTTTTGTCAATAACATTGTGCTTAGTGCGATCCATTTGTTTAGTTAACCAGTAAATATCATTACGAGTAGGTTATATATTAGCAAAAAGCCTCCTTCTCGACCTCTGATTTGGCAAGCCAGGCAGCACATTCGGCTTCACCATGAGCATTTTTTGCTTCCTTGGCCTCAACTATCCTACCTTCCTGCCCTCTTAAGAGTATTGTAAGCTTTGAGATGTGCTCGTTTCTCTTTGATCGCATCTTCAACCTGATCACTCCACCACCAAGTCTCTGGTCTCCACTAATGGTTTTTAGAGATGTCACAAACCTTAGTCTCCGCGTCAGGAAAAGGAATCTTCAGCATTTCCAGAGTTATTTTCAGCAACAGCAATGTTCACCTTGTCCTAGAAAACTTTTTTATTTGGAATAAATCTGGAAGATTTATTATGGTAACGATTTTTATTTGGAATAAATCCAAATAAAATCCAAATAAATCCAAATAAAATCCAAATAAATGTGAATAATTTAAAATAAATGTGAATAAATTTTTAAATAAATCCTTTGTGGTTAGGGTTATGTGATTGTTATATTATTATTATGTTATATTTTTTATGTTTTTATTTATTATTTGAAAACTTCCTAGAACTGACTAGCAGCTGGGTTTGCAGATGCGAGATGTAATTTTGTGTTTTTTCATTCTTGGTATGTGAACCACAAGTTGGTGCTATTGGACACATTCTTCTGTTGGTATAACTTTAAAATTGTTTGCAACCAAGTCTCTGAAATTATTTTCAAGTTAGATGTAATCTGTCTTGGTTCTGTAGTTCCCAGAGTAATAGGTTATCAAGTTGGAGGCTTTTTTCTTAAACAATGAGGAGGTCATTGGCAACAGCAAATTTTATGATTCTTTCTCCATCAGCATTACGGGACCCAAAGCCATGGCCGCCATGCACCTCATTGAAAGCACCAGCGACAGTGCCAACATGACCATTCTAGTCACTCACCAGATTGAGGTTTCATTTGCAGGAATCTTGAAGACTGTGCTTTAAAGCTGGTCATAGAAGCACTCTTTTACGGATTGTGGTGCATAGGCAGAGGAAGGTAAAAACAACCTTACCGATTACCATCTTTAGAACGCAGGGATGTGAGACCTCCGTTTTTTGTAATCCAGAAAAAGCTGAATTCCGTTTTTTTTAGACTCAGGAAGAAGCAGGATTTCTGCTTAAATCTGCTTTTTTATATAAAGAAGTCTGATTTCTATCTTAAGTCGATTTTACTTCTTTTTCTATTTATTGTTTTATCTTTCTTAAACTGTTCCTGTTTTTTTCTCTTCCTCGTGTCTTATGTTGTCTTATTCCCTTCTCCCCTCTCGCTTCTCCCCTCTCTTCGAAATGTTAGTTTTGACAAACTTCAAACAATTTACGATGGGAAGGGGAGGTAGAAGACTTTTGATTCATCAAAAAATTACTTTCTGTCTCCTCCTTCCCTCATATACACACTTGGGGTCTTTCTGTTGCTATCGACCAGGTTTTTTTTTTCATGTTTATTTCTTGGACAAAGCATATTTATGTTTTAAACTTTTATTACACACACACCAAAAAGATTTTGAACATGAAAGTTAATTTTAACAGAATTTAACAAATTTAAAAGCAAAAATTAACTTCTATATAAAGCATATGGCTTCAGGCTATTATGACTGTGATGGATCCAAGGCGATACATAATATGGATCGCCTTGGATCCATCACATTCATAATACTTTTGACTGTTTTCGAAGCAGGAATATTTTAAAGGTACAGGAAGCTAGCCTGAAACCATATGCTTTATATATACATTAGTTTTTTTGTTCTGTCAGACAGTCACCTCAGTTCAGATCAATTTTGCTTGTGTGGGTCACTCACTCACAATCAGTACTTCCTTGAATATGTGTTTCGCTGTTAATGTGGCTCATTAGCGTGGCTGACTACAACAGGATTCAAAACCTTGACCACAGGGACTGTAGTCGGGTACTTTTAAAATATGTGATGGTTTTATCGCTTAAAATGAAATCACTTTGACTGCCTCATGTGTCTCAGGACATGGGAGCACCTAAATCTAAGTTAGTCTATATAAAGCATACACATGAATTTCACTTTCTTCTAAAGACCCTTAAATTTTAGAAATTTTCTAGAATCAAAAAGACGTAATGAATTTTTTATCAAAATTAGAATAAGAATTCTAGACATAAGTTTTAGTAACCTTATATATTAATTTCAATCTTTATATGGAAACATAAAATTGGTGCAAAACTGCCCTGTTCGGGAAATTAATTTTACCTGTCCTGGGACAAGTATTCTTCTAGTATATATATATATATATATATATATATATATATATATATATATATACACTAGAGAGAGAGAGAGAGAGAATGTGGGAAAATATGTTTTTGCCCATATTTTCTATTTTTTTTATAGACCAATCTTTTTAAGGTAAAAGCTCGATGATTGTTGACATAAACACCAGAGCATATATAAATAAATAATATTAGGCTACATTCCAGTAACCAAGATTTTATTCATTTTACTGATTATCTTTTTAAAACGAAGACTTCTGTACATTTTTACAGACCGTTTCGTTCACAGAAGAACATCCGACATGAGTCTGTCAATTTCGTATCTTTCATCTAAGGACTCCTCAGAAACCAGTGTGCCAGGAGAGACGACAAGAGCGACCTCAAACTCTAGCCGTCATCCTCCCTCGTCTTGTTCAGGTGTGAGCTGCAACACTACGTTCTTGCTACTCAATAAAAGAAACGCAGCATCAAAATGTAAACATCAACCCAAGTGAAATATAACAATTTTAATGGCTGATTAAGCTAAAATGTATTTAATACAAAAAAACATAACCTCCATTAATTATTGGATAATAAATTGAAACTTTGGTCACCTTTTTTTTATATGTTTTAGGGTAAGACATCAAGAGATTTATTCTTAGAGAAGTTTAGAGGCTTCCTGAAAGAAAATGCAGGTACCCGGGTAAGTATTATCGCTTATCAGCTCTCATCAAAAGAATTACAGAACATGCCTAACTGCTTCTTTTTTTTTTTCTATCAGATTGGAACGAAACTTTTGTCCATTTTTTAAAAGCCTAATAAAACAATAAAAAAAACAACGTCAGATTTATTTAATGTATGAACATGCATGAGTGTGTTCACTGCACTGGCTGTGATCATCCCACTCATTGTGCTTGGCACAAAGTTGTCGTTCGACTCAGTCAGTGCTGCAACAAAGAATTCTCATTCCAAGTAGAATCTAAAGTGAAGTTTATTAACAATTAACAGATGGGGGAGATTACAAATGGTACTCGTTTTTTTTAGGTTGAATAGCAGACTTGCAAAATGAGATCTTTTATCTCGGCCAAATATTTTATTTGGCCGAGAAAGTACACTAGCAACTGAAGAGGTAAATTTACAACTTCACAATAATGATATTTAACGAAAACTGGAAGACCACGTCCTCTCTTTGCTTTTAAACTTTTAATAAATTAATATTCACAAATAGTTCTCAAATTTACATATGTATTTAGAATATTTCTCTCCATATTAAGAAAACTGTGTACAAGCACCAAAACTTGCTAGATTACTGTTTTTAATTTTAAAAAATGTTTTTTAATTTTTAATGATTTTTTTTTGTTATTTACTACACAGGGTTAAAATAAAAATAAGTTGAATTCGTTTCGATCATAAAAATCTAGTTGCCGTTTTTATAAACATTCAGAAAGCTTACTTAAAAAAATAAAAATCAAACATTTCACTCTGAATAATTTACGTTACTGAGATAAGAATTAACATATAAATATTGCCCTAGTTGAGAAGGATTTCTCTTCTTTTAAAATCTAGCTCTCACAAAAGGGCACATTGGATTGGGAACAAAAAACAAAAATGGTTAATTCCTACTTATGTCACGTAAATTATTTAGAGCGAAATGAGTTTCAGCATTATTTCAAAACAACTTATTTTTTAAATTAAACCATGTTCAATAAAAACAAATGCAAAAACATGAAAAAGACAGTTATAGCAAACTTCACAGTATACGTGAAACCCCGAAATAAAAAGTTGATCAGAAAAATATAGTCGTCATCTTTATAAACATTCCAAGTAATGAGTCAAGATCATAATTTTTTAGCTTAAAAAGGTAAAAATAAACCATTTCACTCTGAATAATTTATGTGACTGAGATAAGAATTAACCTATAAATATTGCCCCAGTTGAGAAGGATTTCTCCTATTGTAACCAAGGACAGGTCTGATACTTTGATCCCAGTCTGAAACCAGGAATTCCAATAATTGTTAGGTATTATTGGAGCCATGCATTTATGTCAACGCCAGAAACGCTGGAGGCGCCAGTAGTCGTGACTCAAATGAACATTTACGCAAATGCAAATTGGGTGATCAGTTTTGCATACAATTTTAACATCAAATGATCCACCGTTTCCGGGCCATTCTAACTTTTTAGGACAGTTACCAATTTTCTTTTGTGATGTGAGATAAATTTGATGCATTGTTTTTTGGTCGGGCTGGATTGGTTTTACTTTTTAAAGTGATTATGTGTGGTTTTATGACTTAGGTTAGTGGTAAAAAAAAAAATAGTAACCTGCTCTAAAAGGTTAGAATGGCCCGAAAAGACGGGGAAAAGACGCGGCAGCCTTGCAAAAAATGCGGCTGACAGGGAGCATTTATTTGCTAGTATATATAATATATTGTTGGGATTAAAATAATCCTGAAAATAAAGTTCAATTTTCCCACGTGAGAATGGGGTAACAATGTGCAGATAAATCATCAAAAGAGAGATATAGGACGAAAGCCTGAGAGAAGGAACACAAAACACCAGAATGTAATTTCATAGCAATTTTAGTAAGAAAGAGAAAGATGAAGTCATAGAATATTTACAGAGTTTTAAAAGTTCAGTTAGGCATTGGTGAATTTGAGAGGGGGTATTGCGAAAACGTGGTTTGCATGAACTTATCTGTATAGAGTTCGGGTATCGGTGGGAGGTCATTCTCTGTGACTGTCGTCGTGGGCTGTTGTCACTGAGGAGACCAGCCAATGTGTTGCTGATTTGAGCAGAGTCGTCGAAAAAGAGGCGGGATACCGTGTGCAAGGGTTTTTTAAGGGCTGGCTCACGTGACACCTAAGGGAATAGGGGTTGCAGTGCTTGACAGCCAATCCGTGAGGCCCTTAAGGGACATGGCAACAGCCAATCAGTGAGGGGGGGGCTTTAATAAATTCCAACAATATTGCCATCTTGAAATCCATACATTGATCCAACTTACGTAACTAATGAGTTGTCTTTTTTGTGTATCCGTTTCATCCTGTCAACATTTGATCGAATTCATATCGTAATATCTTTCACTTTCCATTTCAGCTACATCCCATCAACACATGCCCGTTACCTGTGAGCTTGTGTTTCTACCATCGTCTCATTCAAGCCTTACGTTTCTATTGGGATAAATACCATCAAACCGATCCCGTAAGATATTTACCAAGCTCAGGTGAGACACCCCCCCTCCCTTTTTTACCCCATTTTATGATTTAAATTTAACTTCGATTGGATTCTATTCTTTTTATCTTTTAGCATCTTGTGACATTCTCAACTGCTCAAGTGCTATTTAAAAAGAGTATAAATGCTTATTCCCTGATGTTCCAAGTCATGGTGTAGATGTGAGAAGCGCTGAACCCGTTAAGCAATACTCTTAACGATTAAACCCGAAAAATACCTTAATTATGCAGGAAGAAATAAAGTATATGGTTGTGAATGGGATTATACAATACAGTTACAGTGAATAGTCTTCGCCCTGTGTCTTAGTAGATAAACGAGACGAGTCCGTAAGATTTTATGCAGATTATTGAAATTTGATTCACACCTGATCCCTTTCTCTCTCTATCTATCTATTTATATATCTCTATCTATATATATATATATATATACAGGGTGGGCCAAAATAAGGGTCCTATCTTTAAATTTGAATAACTTGAATTTGAATAACTTCCACAAAATAAAAGTTAAACTCACCAAACTTTATGTGTGTGTAGACTGACCCTTCCGAGATTTTTTGAAATAAACAAAACAAATTTTAGCCGAAAAACACTTCTTAAAACTTACAAAAACTAAAGTATTGTTTTTTACACTGTTTTGAGTTTTTTAAGCAAAAATAATGTTTTCTAAATGAGGGTACGTTCCTTAGGGCTAATACGGCTCATGCTTGCTTCGGAAGGGGTCCTTTACTTATTCTAAAAAAAATCAAAAAAAAAAATCAATAAATAAAAAAGTTATGAATTTTTAAAAATAGGACCCTTATTTTTGCCCACCCTGTATATATCTATTTCTCTCTATCTCTATCATTACTTCTTTCTGTATCCTTTATTTCTCTATCTCTATTTATCCTCCTCTTCCATCTCTCTCCTCCTCTCTCGCTTTCCCTGTCTCCAAAACCTTATCTCCCGACTCTCTCCCCCTCTTCCCTCTTCTTTCTATATACGTTAAAACATATATTACATTTTCAAATATCAGGACAAAATATACGATTTAACACCAAATGTCGATGGAAAAATCGCTCAAAATGTCGACAATTTTGTTTTCCGCTGACCCCCATAGGCATTACAAAAAAAGTGTGCCCGTATTCTGTCGAAGCAACGCTGAAAAAGAATATATCAGCCTTGTGGGTGTGTCTTGTGTAGTTTCTTACTTTTAGGTGGACACAGACATAAACAGATAATTGCACTTAATAATAGATGATACAACTCCAGAACATAATTTTTATAGATAAAAAGTTATCAACGGACACTGTTTCGCCATTATTCATCAGGATGGATGACTGCATGGATCAAATCAGTAATACTAAAGACATCACCAAATGCGACCTGCTCAAATACTATCGGGGTGTGCCCCTAACCAACAGAGCACGACAGATATCTGCTTTTGTTACGTCCGAAGGGAGCTATCAATATCGAGTCATGCCGTTTGGGATGGAAAATACCCAAGCAACCTTTGTGCTTAAAAGATTTACGAGGTGTTGATGTCTATATTAATGACATTGTAATTGTAGTGATATTGATTAATTTATATGCATAAGTAGAAATAGATTACTATATAAGTCTCATTCCTTAAGTATAGCTAGCAGTGAAAGTACACTAGCTACTGAATAGGTAAATTTACAACTTCACAACAGTGATATTTAACGAAAACTGGAAGACCACATCCTCTCTTTGCAAAGAGTGTTTGATAGAATTAAAACCACTAACCTCAATATAAACTTAGTGAATTGGTGCGGTGTTAAGGAGTTACTCCATGATAAAAGAGGAAGCTTTGGCTCTACAGCACATCGAGATTTATTCCTCAACTTCAGTGCAACCTACTGTTGTGTATACTGACCACAACCCACTAATTTTTATAAATAAAATAAAAAATAAAAACCCTAATAAATAACTCCTATCCCTAATAATTTTCTTTGTGGCATAATACTAACAGATTTATTTGTGGTGGAGATTATTCCCCTTACGGCATAATACTAACAGCCTTATTTTTTATTAGGGGTGGGGTTGATTTCTTTTGTGGCATAATAATAACAGCCTTATTTTTATTAGGGGTGGGGGTGATTTCTCTTGTGGCATAATAATAACAGCCTTATTTTTATTAGGGGTGGGGGTGATTTCTCTTGTGGCATAATAATAACAGCCTTATTTTTATTAGGGGTGGGGGTGATTTCTCTTGTGGCATAATAATAACAGCCTTATTTTTATTAGGGGCGGGGGTGATTTCTCTTGTGGCATAATAATAACAGCCTTATTTTTATTAGGGGTGGGGGTGATTTCTCTTGTGGCATAATAATAACAGCCTTATTTTTATTAGGGGTGGGGGTGATTTCTCTTGTGGCATAATAATAACAGCCTTATTTTTATTAGGGGTGGGGGTGATTTCTCTTGTGGCATAATAATAACAGCCTTATTTTTATTAGGGGTGGGGGTGATTTCTCTTGTGGAATAATAATAACAGACTTTTTAGGGGTGTCTGTTATTTCCCTTGTAGCATTTGACTAAATGCCTCATTACGAATTGGGATTATTTTCTTTGTGGCATAACATTAACAGACTTGTGGCTTAATACTAACCATTATAAGGGATGGTGGTTAGTTTCCCTTGTGACATAATACTAACAGACTTTTTTTATTAGGGGTGGGAGTTATTTCCCTTGTGGTGTAATATTAACAGCCTTATTAGGGGTAGGGGTTATTTGCTTTGTGGCATAATAGTAACGGACTTATTTTTATCATGGGCAGGGGTATTTCCCTTGTGGCATAATATTAACATCCTTATTAGAGGTGGGCGTTATTTCCGTTGGCATAATACCAACAGACTTATTAAGGGTGGGGTTATTTCCTTTGTGGCATTGTACTAACATTCTTATGAGAGATGGGGGTTATTTCCCTTGTGACATAATATTAATAATTTTTTTTTATTATCGGTGGGAGTTATTATTACTATTAATACTAACAGACTTATTTTTATTAGGGGTGAGAGTTATTACCCTTGTGGCATAATACTAACAGCCTGATTAGGGATGAGGATTATTTCCCTTGTAACATAATACTAACAAGCGTTTTTATTAAAGTGGGAGTGATTACCCTTTGTGGCATAATATTAACAGACTTATTTTTATGGGGGGGGGGGGTGATTGTTTCCCTTGCGGCATATGACTAACAATTATTAGGGATGTTTTGTTTTTTTTCCTTTTGTGGCATATGACTAACAATTATTAGAAATGTTTTTTTTCCCTTGTGGCATAATACTAAGTCTTATTAGGGGGTGATGATTATTTCTCATCCATCTTGCACCAGTTATTTACATAGACCATCTTAAAAAGATGTTTTTTCACCATTTCAAATCATTCTCATATCGTTTCTCCATTTAACGCATGTTCTCAACCCTCACTGGCAAGGTTTCAGTTCCATACATCATCATACTGTGTACACATACCTGATAGACTCTTTCCTTAGTTGACAATGGTATTTCTCAGCTGTCACTGTCGATCAAGGGTAAAATCTATCAGGCCTGTGTATGCAGTGTGATGATGTTTGCATGCCTGATAGACTCTTCCCTTGGTCAACAGTGGCGGCAAAGCGTTACCACTATTGATCAAGGTAAACCTTTGCTGCCAGTGTCGACCAAGAGAAAAGTCGTCGATTAGGCATGCACACATCATCATCCTGCAAACATGCCTATAGTGTACAGTTATAGTATTTCTATTTACATATTTCTGTTTTCATCTGCAAACCAAAAACAATGTCTGTGCATAGCAAGATAGTAGGGGAAAAAGATGACAGAGAGAGGCCAGAATTAAAATGTAGTATGTGTTCTGTCTTCGGCCAGAGGATGGGAGATGGAATCAAATAAAGAATTGTACCAGATGGCATAATGAAGAACTCTTCGGATGACGGAATCAAATAAAGAATTAGGATGATTAACACTATTAAAACCAAAGGTCCCAAAATACCTGACATTTTGACCACCTTAGTTTTCCCGAAATTCATTTGAAATTTAGTACAAATCTGTCTAATCAGGAGGCTCTAATTGTTTACTATTAGTAGTAGTATTATAATTTTGATTCCTGACAACACACTTAACATCCTAAGGGTTCTTCATGCTAAATCTGATGTCAATCTGATCATTAATAGTTTTGGAGTCTATAAGTGTCTGTCTTTTGTATTCGTAATAATAATGGTAACAGTAGTCGTTTTAACATCAATAACATACCTGGCATCTCAAGATGCTTCATGCTAAATTTGATGCAATTCTGACGAATAGTTTTTGAATTTATAAAAGACAGACAGACAAATAAAGGTGTTCTATCATTATAGAAATGCCACTTTTTCTTTTTTGTAAATTCATTCCATGACTTATTATTTAACCATTTTAATTTTCAGAGGCTTATATGCCAATTAATGAATTCAAAAAACCTGGCCGGGACAACTTAGACTTTCAAAGATGTGGAGGATTATTATCACATTTACAGCGAACTGTTTCTGGTAAGAATTGTGCTGTTTTTGTTTTGCTTTGCTGTTATTATTTCATTTTCATATCTGACGTTTTGAAATTATCATAGTTATTCAATAAATTATGTAAATTTTACAGGAAAAAAGTGGTTGCTGTATTTTTCTCCATTCTTTAAAACTCATTTTTCCCATCGAAAAACAAGATTTTTTTTTCTTAAACAGAGAAATATTTGGGTTGAGTGGAAATCAGATTGTGAACAGATCTGGCAGGGGTGGGAGGGGGGGCACAACTCTTCCCATCCAAACTGACTGATGGTTTTCTATTCTCTTCTGTTTATGCTCTGGTAGAATCCAAAGACAACTGATGACCTTATGTCATTATGTATTTTCATACGCACAGAAATAGCCAGTTTTTTTTCAGAAATTTCTTCTATTATCACTCTTTGGTCAGCCAAAATGAGCACATTAACTGAATCAACCATTGCAGGCCTGCCTCGCTCATCTTCATCTTGAATACTATTTCAACTTTCTTTAAACAATTTGTACTGAAACAGGGAATAATAAGAGATCAGTATAACATTGGTAAAGGTTTAATTACAAATGAATACCACAGCAACAACAGTGGGGAGGATAGGCAATTAAATAGTCTCGGACCTAACGACACAGAGAGTGACTGATGAGTTAATTCGGAAGGTAAGAATATAATTTACAATACAATTTGGCATTTTTTTCACTAAAACATGCATTTCCATACACATTTTTCTGTTTGCTCTTCTCAATCTCCAAACATTTGACGACATTCAAACCTGCAGCAATTTATTTGATTTGCCACCATTTTGAATAGCCTCAAACCAAATCTTTCTGCAAGATGAAAATAATCTTTGCAATAAACAAAACAATGCAGAATTTAGATTTAAAGGAAAAAAAATTCTGAAGAAACAATTTATTTTACTTATCTTTTTTTCTTTTTTTTTTGTTACATTTATCTCATTTATTTGGATCTGACCCAAATCTCATTTTTTGATGATTTAACTATATATATATATATATATATATATATATACAGACAGACAGACAGCTGAAAAGATTTAGATCTGATATCACCCAAACATTAAGAATATAATTTTGGTCTCTGAATAATTATTTTTCCATTTAAAAAAAAAAAAAAAAAAAAAAAAAAAAATCCCAAATCGTTGCTACTTTTCTAACTAAAATTATTTATTTTTCATTCTGTGTTAATAATATGCAAATTAATCTACCAACAATTTATTGCCATTTGGGAGGGGGGGGGGGTTATTATACGTTGTATTTACTCAAAAATGTCTTGTTTCTTTAAAGTAAGTAACTACTTTTTATCATTGAAATGCACCAATATTCTAAGTGGACGGCCTAACACTTAGAGGAGGGTTAGGAAGACCCTGCTAACCTACATTTTTTTCTTTCTTTTTTTAAGTATTTGTAAATGTTGTCCCACTCCCCACGGTGAGTTTTTTTTTTGTAAATAAAATCTGTTAAAAACAAATTGAGGATCATCTAGGTAAGATCAAGCCACAGAGTGAATGTGGTATTTTGGTGAGCATGTTTAGCATAGAGTAAGCCCAAAAGTTTTTTACAACATTGGATGACCATCGACTCCCTCCCTCTTCCCCAAAACAATTTGGGCTTCATGCCTAAGGCAAATGATGAACTTTATGATTATTATTTTTGTTTAAAAGAAACCTTTTTGTGAATGTATATCACAAGCTTAAATAAAATAACTATTGAAATAGGTACGCCAAAAATGAGACTATTTAAAAAATAATGCGGAAATATTTCCGTGGTGGGGTGATTGTAAAGAAACACTGATTATTTAGCTAAATTAAATTGTAATTGATTGAATTATCTCCCTTGGGTGAAATTTGTCAGATAAAGCAAATTAAAAGGAACTTTTTATTTCGATATGTTATCTGGAATATTTGAAATATTTAATCTATATATAACAGATGAAAATTGTCAGTTCACAAACTACGTTTAGGTTATGAGACCAATGAACTTGAAATTTGAAAGGAATGATCCTCTATCTATGCAGATCGTCTTAAGGTGGGTGGGGGGGGGATCATTTTTTTTTCTTCAGAGAGATACCCCCCTCCCTTATGGGAGCATGAAACTCCCCCATTGAAAAATGTGTTTTTCCTCTGATTTTAATGAAATTTAAACCATAATTAAATGAGACAAAATTATATTTTGAAAATATTTTAATCATTTTCATACCATTTAATGGGGAAGGTGTTAACGTCACAAAATTAAAACCTTTGAATCCCATAACTTTTCCCATAGTTTTCATCATATGATTGTATAGAAGTACTTTTGATGTCTGATCTCTTTCACTTTTTAAAATGGTCCACGGATTTTTTTGTTTTACCTCTGATTTTAATGCAATTTAAAAGAGACAAAAAATGATTTTCTAAAGTTGAGCAAATTTCATACATTGAAGATTCTTTAACAGGAAATGAACATTTTTCTATTCACCTCATTTTTATTACTCTCTATTTTCACATATTCAAAATGTTTTGATTGCCATGAAGCATTTTGGGCTCTGCCCTCTCGCACTTTTTAAACGTTCCAAGTGTGTCAAATTATGATGAACCCGTCCCAAGGCAAGTATTTGAACGAGTTTGCTCATATATTTGTTCTTAATGACTTTAAAAAAAAAAATTTTTTTCAGATTCTGAAGGAGGCAAATCAAAGAAAGGACACAAATCAGATGCGACTTCAGGTTTGTAGAAGATATTACACCTAAATTTTGTTGGTTTTATATATATATGATTATTTTTATTTACACAGACATGTACAAAATCTGCGACACTGTGGCATGTCGATGTTATCAATCAACAGTTATTATAAACTGAGATCTCATCAGGCAGAGTTAGAATCCGATCTTAACATTAGATCATATTTTTTATTATATCTCTTTCCATTTTATTTTATTTGGTTTTGTTTTATTTTATTCTATATTTTATATTTATATTTGGGTTTTGATTCTGATTTTAACATTTTGATTCTTTACGGTCTCAACCACGTGACTTCCCAAATTTTGAAATTTAAAATTTATTTTCTTCTTTTTCTCCCCATTTTATTCTTTCCAAATATGATCTAATGTTAAGATCGGATTCTAACTCTGCCTGATGAGATCTCAGTTTATAACAACTGTTGATCGATAACATCGACATGCCAGTGTCGCAGATTTTGTACATGTCTGTGTAAATAAAAATAATCATATATAAAAACTCTATTTGATATTGAGCACTTTTTATAAACCCGGTTTAAATTCTTTGGATTACTACCCTGTGGATGTTTTACCTGGATCATTATTATCATTATTATTATTATTATTATATATATATATATATATATATATACTAGCTGGCTTAGCCAGCTCGCTATCGCTTCGTAACGTTCACTACTTGAAATACTTGAAACCAATATTTTCAATAATAAACATTTCATTCACAAGTTTCTTGTAAAAACAAGACTAAAACTTTCGCATTGAAAAGCATTAACATTTTCGTATTCTTGATACAAATTTATTTATCAATTAAATTAGAACATAATGAAATCAAAAGAAAAAAAGAAATCAATTCGCTTAAGCGATGGTGTGTGTCGGGGTAAGGGGCTCTTTTTTTTAACTTACAATTTAGAAATGGATGGCAACTTGTTAAAAATAAAGTCAGGTCCACAAAAGGCCGGAAAGAAACATTTAAACACAAATGCAAAATGTTTTGTCCACAAGATCAACGCAATCATTGAATTTAAAAAGCATAAAAAAGAAAACGTCACTAATAGGAAGGAGGGGAGAAAGAGAGAAAAAAAATGAGCCAATCAGCCAGTCAGTCACTCTTTCCCTTCCTTTTCTCTTCTTGCTTAGGCCTTGTCGGTATTTTTCTTTCTAGTGAGCAATGTTAGTTTAATTTAAGAAAGGTTTTTAGTAATTTATCCTTTTTATTAAATCACTTTAATTAATTACTATTAATATAGACGAAACTATTGGATATATATATAGAGAGAAAAATAGAATAATGAAATTACAAATGAATAACACCAGACATTAATTTATTATGAACTGTTTGAAAATAGTTATACAAATTAGGTATTCAAATAATTGTCTTTGGATTGTTCATCTGTAATATATATATATAGAGCATTTCAAAATAGTATGTTGTATTATTGATCAAATAACAGTAATCTGTTTTGATGTTATCTATTTGGGGATTTTAATGCACTTCACTGTGACTGGTTTGGATTCTCCAGCTATACAGCTGCAGCTGGTAACTCCACATATAGTTTCTCTATAGCGCACTCTTTCTCACAGACTGTCACTTTCCTGACCCGCCTCTCTGAATGTCACAGTACTTACACTCCCTCCCACCCAATCAATGCTGAGTACATTCTTTGGCCCCACTCCAAAAATTAAAAATGATAAAATATAAAAAATAAGAATCAAAAAGGTAAGATGGTGTTATGGGCTGTGCGCAAAAGGATATAGGGTTCCTCGTTCGATCCCGGGCAACGTCAGATCTTCCTGCTAGTACATATATATGTGCGTATATGTTTTATCAAAGTGAAACGAAGTTGTGTTTCATTTCTGATTCTCCTGTTATTCTCTCTCTTTCTCTACAGGTAGCAGCAGCAGCAGCAGCAGTTGCTACCAGAGTAGCGTGGATCCTGGATGTGGGGAGATCCCCAGTGACCAGTCACTCACAGAATTACTTGATGGCATTATTACACTATACCACATAGCAACACACAAACAGCTTGGCAAGGTCAGTAAAACACAAATGGAGAGTATAAGTTTGGTTATTCGGACTACATTTCTCGTCTAGAGTGCTATCATCACAACGTTTTGGTCGCTGTAATCTCTGGCCTACTTCAGGTGTATCTCTTCGAACTCGGAATATTTCTGTTGAACTCAGGAATCTGGACAGAATTTCAAACGGAACCCTTTATTTAATCCACGGGGGTAGCATGCTCTCGTTTCGTCAGCCATGACTGGGAGAAGTCTTGAGTAATTCGCAATTCTTTGTATCGCCCGCACCGCGGATTGAACTTTCAACCTTCAGATGACTATCACTTAGAACTGAATTCAATTTAATACTATATCCACTGCGCCACGGGTCTTGAAGATGGTCGGAGGTTACAGCGGCCGAAACGTTGTGATGATAACACTCAAGATGAGAAATGTAGTCCTAATAACCAAAATTATACAAATTATCAATCTTCATCTAAAAAATTCAGAAATATAACAAACGGAGAGATTCATCAGTCATACACATTCTTTCTCTCGCTCTCTCTTTCTCTCTCTCTCTCTATTTCATATACTCTTTCTACCTATTTTTTCTCTCTCTCTCTCCCCGTCTCTCTCTCTCTCTCTCCCTCCCTGTCTGTATGTCTCTCTCTCTCTCTTTTCTCCTGTCTTTTCTGAGTGTGTAATAAGAGCTGCTGCTTTTGGTTATCATGGTGATCACTTTCGTCTTAATTACCATAATTAATTATTAACTAACTTGTCTGCTGAATATTTTTTTAATAAATAATAAATAATAATTTAATAAATGATTAGTTCAATTATCACAATTTAAATCTTTTCAAAAAAAATAATTTGTCTTTCTTACCATAAAAATAATTGTCATTTAAATATCCTTTAAATAAATAAAACAAATGACACTTTTAAGTCGACAACAGAATTCTATTTATGGCATATTATTCAACTTTAGAACAATTCATTTTGAAATGGGTAAAATCTTTATTCGTGTCACTTCAGATAGTTCGTAATTACTTTTTTGCTTGAATTGCATTCCATCAATGGCTATCGGACAATCCCATTTTTAAAAATGGGTGTGGAAGGTGATAACATACATACAAATGCATATACAAATATATTACACACTATTGATACTGCTGCTTGATTTGGAGAATAGAAGGTGCATCTATTTTTTGCTTTACTTTGAATTTTTTGTAAAAAAGAAAAAGATGATCAATAAAAATTGATTTTTTTTAATTCATTATAAAGTAGTCTCATGTATCGGAAAATGGACACTGACATCATTGTCAGCACAACCCTTGAAGGTCTCTGAACTTATTCGACTTGTTACAAAATGTCCATATTCGTTTCATGATGAACTGACCTCCTCCGCCATTTAAAGTTAAAACACAACATCTAATACGTTTTTTTTATAACCATATCTAGAAATGCCTAATTCGAATAAGGGGAAGGTTTCTTTAACCATATCAAAACTGAAGTGCCTGAAGACGCCCACCATTTCGTTTTCCTCAATAACTCGGAACACCTCGAAACTCTGCATTCAAAAATCATGCCAGATGAGTAAGAACTGTGATTATTTGAGCCAGCTGTCGATGCTCTGCTATACGTTTTTAGGTTGCTTTCAACTTGATGAAGTAAAAAACATAATAAAATTAAAGATTTTTTAAAAATTAATAAGATTAAAGTAAAAAATAAAAAAATTATTAATCTTGCATTGATAAAGGCTTCTATTTTCAATTTTATAATACTGACTCACCAATGCTTTGAAATGAACAACCCATTTTCTTAAACTTCGAGCATGCCAATGCTTTCTTCATTCTACAACCAGAATTTGAGTTCATAACCGCCAACGACATCACCGCGGATACACCCATAACAAGGACATTTTATCAAAGAAACAAAAGTTAAAAATTTTTTTATTTTTGTTTGTTTTTTCATGTAAACAAAAAAAAAAATGACACAATACTGTCAACTCTGTGGATGGAATATTATTCCGAAATTAATAAGATTAAAGTAAAAAAAAAAAAAAAAAAAATAATCTTGCATTGATAAAGGCTTCTATTTTCAATTTTATGATAATAATCGATTTAGCCATTAACCCCTTCCTCCAAGTATAAAAACTTTTTCATCTAAAACAAGGAACATTGAACTTGAAAGTAATGAAATCTATTGTGCAAAAATACCAGGGAAGTGGAGTGACAAATTCATTGCTTTCGTAGTCAGTCGGTGAAAAGATAAAAATCTTCATCATTCTAAAGTGGTCGTCGTTTTTTTTTAAATATCAAACTACCGATGTGTTCAGACGATCTTTCAGATGGTCTGAACACATCGGTGAAACTGCAAGGGACCAAAAAGAATGGCACCAGGAGGAGTTGGAGTATCATAAAATAGCCCAGATGACTAAAGAACAACATCTACAGAATACGAATGTCCTGTTTGCATACATTTCTGACTTGTGACTGTTGAATCACACTCAGGTTCACCAACGGATACACATGTGTCTTCCTCCAGATTGATGGACTATTATTATATAGAATCGCTTTCATTTTAAAATTTTTATCAGTGTTTTTATTTGTTTTTTATTTAGTTTCATATATTTTTTTAATTTTCATTTCGAAAATAATTTTTAATTAAATTTTTTTTTTTTTTTTTTTAAATTAAAAAATAAATGTTTATTTTTCAGATGAGTACCTTACGAGAACATATGAATGAGTATATTCATTCATTGATGGATACTGAAGAGAAATTGAAACACTGCCCTGAAGATGTAAGTATAATATACATTTGCATAAATTGCTGAATTTAAACATCGGGATACCTGGCTAAATTTCAATTCGAGGATGAAATGAAATATAAAAATTAGATTATAAATTTATAAAATTTAATAATATTTTTCAAGTATTTTTTATTGAAGGCTATGACAGTGCGTGAGGATCAATTTGAAATGTAAAAAAGAGAGAAAAATAATAGAAGGTAACCAAGATAATGGTATATATATATATATTATATTTATTTTTTAATGTTTTGGTAGTATGAATCCCTTCATTGTAGGTTAGAATTATTTGCCGAGTTGTTTTTAAATAAATATTTAATTTTTATTTCAAACTGAACATGTTCCATGTTGTTTAGTAGTGCTTGTAATCCTAACTATAAAGGTGAGTTAGTTTGTGCATTTGACAAATTGGCACCAAATTTTGTACGCGCTCCCATAAAATCCTTGGTGATATTTTTTTGATTCTCAAAACCTTAATACATATTCTCTAAAAAAAATTTATTGGGCCAAAACATTTGCTACTATGATTAGAACTGATGACGCCGTTTAAATGACCAGTCGTAATCTCTGATGATAATAATTTAATTGTAATAGGAAATGTGAACAATTTACAAAGAAGACAAAACACAAACTTAGATGAGCTTCTTTAGAATAAAATCTGAAAATTTTGACTGAACAATCCTCAATTAAGTTTTCTTGAAAATTTGGGGATAATGTTAACTAAACAAGCGATTATTTTGTAATGGCTGAACTCCTGTGAAATGGTCAAATAAATGTAGGTTAAACTTGCATCGAAATCTGATCCCTCATTCTAGAGATTAAACAGGGTTTTTTTTAATTATGTTACAATTTGTTGCTTAAAAAATGGTAAAAATACATTGAACAGGAAATAGGAAAAATATCATAAATATCTGCCAATTCATTTTTCTTGAACTATAAAAGAAAAATTAAGAGTGGAATATCCTCCAACATTTTTGTTATCAAATGTTTTCAAAATATTTCTTCAGTTTATTATTGATAATGGAATGCACAAAATAGCACGATTATTGAAAAAAAACAACAAAAAAAACTTTTAAAATCATTTTCCTTTCTGACAAGAATCAGTTTCCTAAGTTCATCCGTTGTAAAATGATCCCCAACTTCCTCTGACAAGACACAAGATGAATTGCCAGTGAAAAGTTGTATGTGGTCACAACATTACAACAAAAATGAAATTGAAAGTTTACTTTGAATTTAAAATGTTATTAATTTGTATTTGTTGCAACAGCGTTCACCCTGGTCATGTTGAGCTGGCTTCTTCTTTGGTCTGCACTATATCTTAAATTATGGTGACCCATGCACGACGGTCCTGAGCAAGGTCGCACAAGATAGCTAGCCACTTGCAATTCGACCGTCGAAGGCCGACCACTTGTGGACCTGAAAGTTCAGCCAAGTCCTCCTTGATTGTTATTGTCCAGGTCCGCAGCTGTCCACCGACATACTTGCGCCACCCAGACAGTAGGGTAGGAAGGATTACAATATTAATTAGTTCTCTCTCTCTGGCGACGAGCCACATGTCCAAACCATCGAAGACATCGCCGCAGCAAGACACATAACAGCGACATAAGATTGAGTTATGTATGCAGAGAACAATTCATAGTTAATTTCTATTTGTGGTTTGTTTTATATATTTTCGTTTTTAAAGAAATTTTATTTTAATTGGTTAAAATCTATTTTTTTTTAAATCATTAGACATCTGTGTCCATAGTCTACCTCTACTGCTTGTTTAATATGAAAGTTATGCCTTTTAGCATTTAAAACAAGAAACTGACTATCTTCTATGCTGCTGTTCTGTAACATATGTGATACCATTTGACCGGTGAAAAATGCTATTTAAAACTTAAGCTTGACGGACCAAAGAAAATGCTATTTCAATTTTTAACCTGACAGACACATTGACTGACAAACAAAGCTTTTTATAGAAATGTGAGGACGCTTGTCATATAATCCTAAAAAGTCACGCTGTAAAAACATTTACTATTATTTTATTAGTCGCTTTATTTCCCATGATGCCTTTCTGTAAAGCCTTTTTGAAATGTTAAAAAAAGATAAATTTGTATAGTGTTGTGCCTTATAATAAAACTTCTGTTTTTTTTTTGTTTGTTTTATTTAGGCTCAAGAGATTCGTGGTGAGCTTGAACGTGCTAAGTGTGTATTTGAAGAGAAAATAGCTGAACAAGCACGTCAAATGGCCTGGGTTATTGCAGTTATCTATTCAAAGGTAATTTTTTTTTTTTGTGTTTGGTTGCATATTTTGTTGCAAACAGTTATCTCCACTTGGTTTTAGAACTCTTCAAATTCTATTGGATGCCAACCTGTTAATTCTCACCATTCTCATTACCCGATGTCCATTTCTCACGCTTTTACAATTTTCATTTGCATTGTTTTTCCTTGCTATTTATTTATGGCTTAAGGTTCAGTCGATGTGCCCTCCGTAGTTGAAAAATAAATAGCAACAATGAAGGCAATAATCTGAAGAAAAAGAATGTAAATAATGGTAAATAATTCCCCAAATTGATTGAAAGGTTTTATGATAAAACAATTCATCGCTGGTAAATAAGTCAACCAAAGTCACAAGTAATTTTCTAATTCACCATCAAAATAGAAACAAGAAAATACAAAAAATATAAAAGATCAAAATTGTCTGTCTTCTCACTAACTACTCCAAGCCTGGATCACTGTTTGATTTGCCGCCATTTTTAATAGCTTCAAAAGAAATATTTATGCAAAATTAAAATTATTTCTGCTGTATAAATCAATTCCTAACAATGCAAAGTTTAGATCTATTGCTTTTTTTTTCTTTTTGCCTTGGATGTGATCGTTGTATCTCATTTTTTATTTTGTTTAATCAAGTGTACCCCCCCCCCCTGCACACTTATTTATAAAACTGAAAAGAATGGGAGAACAAGTTTAGACTGACACCATATCTTATGTTACTCAAACACCATACCTTCCCAAACATAAATAAAAAAAAATTTTCAAATTAAAATGATATATATATTAGAATAATTTTTTTTACATTTAAAAAAATCCAAAACAGTTTTTACTTCTTACAAGAAATATATTTATTAACTTTTCTTACTAAAATTGTTTTACATTCTGTGTCAATAATATGCAAATTAATTTACTAACAATTTATTCCGGGGTCCGAAATTTTTGTTACACCTACCAAATAGTAACAACAATAGAAAAAGTGAAATGGAGCTGATAGTCAAAATGAAATTGTTCGATGCCTCAGGTAGTGACAGCAAGCATCCTTGTATGCTCTGTCTGCAGTGGAAAAGGTACAGTGACTTTCCAGGAACACTTGTAACCTCCTGTTTGTGCTATTTTCTCTCTCTCTTTTTTCCCAAGTTTGCTGTGGGTGATAACCCATGATGCTTAAGGACAAAACAGATTTCAACCCCTTGAAAAAAGCAGAAACTGAAAACACCATGGCTCAAACCAATGAAACTACAATCAAGAAAATAAAAGCAAATAAACACTATCAAAGAATCGACAAGAACCCAAACACCAACAAGAGATAAAACTACAATCTCCTCACATATAGAGATAGATGACAGGTAAAGAAGAAAGTCCAGAACATCTTAAAAACCAAAGAAAATATTTAAAACTTAAAATAAGTTTTGCAAATCATAGAACTAAAACCAAAAGCCCATAAACAATAAAATAATTCAATGAAATATTGGAGGAGTAATGTTCAACTATTGCAAACTGATGCAATCATTACAAAATACTGTCTGGCAATCATATGTATTCAAGAAAATCAACTCAAAGGCAACAATACAATTAACATTAGAAATTATTAATCTTTTAACTATATAAAACAATATACCGTAATCATTAAAAATAATATTCCACTGTGGTGGACATGATAATCCTGAACCAGGATCGAGTTGTGGAAGTGGTCCTGACTTGCCTCATCCTCGCTATAAAAAGGCCGTCTTTGCCTGGCATGCAATTTGAAGATTAGAGAAATGTTTAAATCATAGGTTGCGAGTTAGGATTCAAACACTGCCCATTGATTATGAATATCGGCGTTAGCAGAGACGAGCAAAATCAGAAATCAAGAGTGCCACGTTAATATATGTCGATGACGTCTTCATCAATGAACGTTTAGTTTCTGCGGTGTGCATCCGACAGCATTTTTCAGACTACGGGTTGGTCTGTAAAGATCCAGAACAACTGAGAGATGGAGCTAAGGTCCTGTGTCTGCAGGTCTGGGGAGAGGTCTCTGATGGAAACAGGGTGGTCAGATTCCGGAAATTCATCGTGTCGTGACCTGTCGATATATATTTTCCTTGTGCGGGAAAGAATCTCTATAAGAGGATCTCTTCGTCATCCGTTCTGTCACGCTTAAATCTGAAATATAATTTTTCGTCATTCTGTCAAGCTTAAGTTTGAAATAGCATTTTCGTTGGTCTGTCACGCTTAAATCTGAAATATAATTTTCGTCATTCTGTCAAGCTTAAGTTTGAAATAGCATTTTCGTTGGTCTGTCACACTTAAATCTGAAATATAATTTTCGTTGGTCTGTTAAGCTTAAGTTTGAAAAAGCATTTTCGTTGGTCTGTCACACTTAAATCTGAAATATAATTTTCGTCGGTCTGTTAAGCTTAAGTTTGAAATAGCATTTTCGTTGGTCTGTCACGCTTAAATCTCAAATATAATTTTCGTCAGTCTGTCAAGCTTTCATCGCTAAAAATGCAAATTGAATGGACGCATTTTAAAAATATTAATTCTTATTTTTTGAGTTTTATTTTTGCTTTACTTCTAAGTTTCCCTAACTTTCAATAAGTTCAGATTCTTTTTAAAATCTCATCTGAAAGTTCCCACTACTCTTCGTGCAATCCATTCTTTATATCACGAGTGTACAACACCCTCTTTCAAAATGATGGGAAAAATTTTGCTTCGCCAGTATCGCACTAATATTCATATAAAATCATACAATTATGCCAGCAATTAATTTTTCATATATAAAATATTATCATTTCTGATGACCTAAAGAAAAAAAACTACTCTTGACTGTTTATTTATTTCAGATGGTGAGAGTTGTCTGACTTGCTATTTACTTTTGTAAGCCATTCGAATGCTTTTTTTATTTCAATAGGATAGGACAAAATAATCGTGAGTTCAAAAAATTGCGAGTCATTTCTGATGACTTAAAGAAAAAAAACGCCAACCTTGAATTTGATTTTTGTATTTTCTTCCTTTAATTTTCTTCCTTTGACGATTGGGAGGTTATGTTCTGTCCGGGAATGGCATCATGGAACGCAGTCACAGAAGCATGAAAACGATTGCAGCTAGGAAAAATTGCTCTGCGTTGGGGCTGTCTACTGGCATGATGTCACACTGAAGGACAACCTCTCACTTTCTATGGCGTCGGCTGATGTATTGCATAAGTACCATATCCAGGTGAAATGCATTGATGCCGTTCCCCCACCTGAATCACAAATAACTGAAGGGAGGTATAAGATAGGGGATGTTGTCTGGGTTAAGACCTCACACAGTGGGTGCATGTCCAAATTTGGAACTGGTCGCGTAACCAATGTGATCAGTGAGAAATCTATGCGAGGATGGAACACCTCGTCATGTTAGAGATCTGCGCCCTTTTGTAAGATTGCCTCCCTTCGAAGACGAAAACGATACAGAAGATAGTGAGCGGCCAATCTACTTGGGGTCACGTTCACTAAATGATCCCTCCAATGTCAGTAGCTTGCCGATAGATTCTGATGTGCGTAAGAAGAATTTCAAACAGTCCCTCTTTGGAGGAGCACCTGAAACAAAAGACCACACCTGCAGTGTCATTTATGTGATCAGGAGATCAGGGAACTGTGTGGCAGATGTGATAATCCTGAACCAGGAACTTGCCTTACCCCCGCCTCAAAAGAGCCTGTCTTTGCCTGGCATTTAATTTAAATATTAGAGAAATGTTTAAGTCATAGGTTGGAAGTTAGGATTCAAACACTGCCTCATTGATTACGAATACCGACGTTAGCAGATACAACTCGTGGTGTCTTTATTTTAACATCCTGGACAATGAGTCCAAAGATGTACTTATGCAAATTAAGTTGGTTTGCATTTGTCGGATTTAAGTGAATAAAAGAAATAACATAATTTGCATTCAGGTGTCGGGATTTGATTAATCTGAACTTGATGTTGTGAAGATCAGAACGAAGAGAAAGAGAAAAAAGAGAAGAGAGAGAAAACGTTGGGTGAGCTGTGAGCCGGATTATTTTTGACTGAGGCAACAAGTCGATTATTTTCATTTAATTCAGTGAAATTTATCTTTGACGGTCCCATTGAAGTCAGAGTGAGAACTCTTCCCTGATAGACTTTCAAACCCTTTTTTCTACCCACATAATGAAATACAAATATGCAAGCAGTCGCCACATCAGCATCTCTTCATAAAACTATAACAGTGTGCTCATTATATATACCACCAAATAAAGAACTCAAAGAATCAGAACTAAGTTAATTAATTGAAAAATTGATTATAATGAGAAACTTTAACAGCGATAATGAAATATGGGGAAGCAAGAAAACTGAGAAAAAGGGGAAAATAAAAGTTAACGTTGAATAAAGATCAATTATGTGGTACAACAACAAAAGAAACATATCTACATCCAGCAGCAGGCACATATTCTATAATAGACTTAACAATACATGATCCTAATCTATTTTTAAATCGTATCTGGAAAATACACGACAACACATATGGGAGTGACCACTTCCTATCACACTTTACTAATACTAATTTAGTTTAAATACAAAAAAAACATGCAAACTTCATGAATTTTTTTTTGCAAATATTTCATTTGTCCTTTTCTTTTTTAAAAATGTTCTTAACCTGTGAAGCAAAAAAAAAAAGTTTTACATTTGAAAACAAAATAAAACAGTAATCGTCAATTTTATGAGAACAATTTTGATTTGGCTTTTTACAAAAGTCTTTCTTTAATTTTCTAAGAAACTAGATGGAGAGGATTGATGATCAAGATTTATCTGATTCTCTCTCTTCTGCTCTGTCGGCGGAACCACGAATTCGCCGAGTGCAACCCCATGCAGAGGGGTACCCCACCTCTGAAAACAGAGCCACCCGTAGACAGTGGGTGGTAACTCATGATGCCTTAGGACAGGATCCTGGAGGCTGAGCAGTCCATGGCTTGCTGACTTGGAACACTTCACTTCGGCCCTTACTTCAGGTAGATGGGAGGATGGAGAAGCCCGATCCGATCAATCGACTGGTCACATCATGCTCTAGTATCTATAAGTTATCCCCAACCGTATCACTCAGTCTGGTTCTTCTAAAAATCAAAGCCTCACTTTTCCTTTTTTATTTTCCTGCCAAATAGATACTGGAAGGCGGTGGCTGAGGGTCAATTGTGTTGGTAACAAAGAAGATTACCACTGCCGAAGAGTAATGTTTTCTAAGAGTAATACTCCTACTCTCATTATAAAATTTCCTTGTAAGAGTCATTTTTTCTCAGAGTAATGGATGGTTGTTGTGCTGTAAAACAAATCAAACCATTCTAAGAGTAATGTTTTCTGGGAGTAATGTTGCCACTCTCACTGTGAAATTTCCTTCTAGGAGTAATGGTTTCTAAGAATATAAAATAATTATCCTATTTATAGGATTCTGTTTGACAACTTTAGTCAGTATCAAATAACCCATAGATGGTTGATATACCGTAAAACAAACCAAACCATCCAACCTGGAGCACATGGGTGGCTTGTTACTTTTAATACCTCCAAAACCAAGCTTCTCTCCTTTCATCACCATCGCTCAGCTCTTCACTTTTCCCCAAGTTGAAATGAATGGCTCTGTCCTTGAAAAAGCTTTGAGAAGCTTTTAGGACTAACCTTCACTCAGACCTGAAATGGAAAACTTACATCAAAGGTCTCCGGAAAAATAGTCAGATCTTTCTACCGCTCCAGAAAGTAACTCATTCTTGACACAATCTTTTACTTGTACAAGAGCCAGATATATACTAAGATGGAGTACTGTTACAATCTGGGGAGGTGCCGCTCAGAGCACTCTCCCCTGCCTTGACAGAGTACAGCATCAACTTCAAAATCTTGTGGAAGATGATCTCTTCTCTTCTCTTCCCTCCAGCCCCTTTCTCACAGAAGAGGCATTGCTAGCTTTTTTCTACTCTATCGTTATTTCCATGAAAGGTGCTCAACTGAGCTCCAATCTCTGGTTCCTCCCTGTAAAACATTCACAGCAAGAACTCGTCTAATGACAACCACCATGAAGAATTTTCCTTTCTCCCTCTATGTACCTAAAATTAAACAGAACTACCATGAACAAAGTTTGTTTCCAAGAACTTCCCATCTGTAGAATACAATACCCTGGAGCTGCTTCCCAGCTAAGTACAACATGGTCGATTTATGTCCAAGGTTAACAAATTATTGTCAAGCCGTCCACTTAAATAATCAAATTTTGACGATTTCAGCCGTTGTTTCCAATTCTCTGAGATGTTGGTCATCGCCAACTGACAAACACATTGACCCTTATTCTCAAGTGACCTTCGGGCCTTGATAAGCAGTGACTCATTAGTATTTTTAAAACATTCAGGGATCGGGGGTCCATTGCTAAAGTGGACATGGGAGGATAGACAAAGAGGGTTGATGTAGAAATTGGAGATGGACAACAGAGACAAAGATGCAAGCAATAAGTTTAAAACCTAATAAAACAAAGTTAGAAAATGTTTAGAATGTTTAAAATTTTGTGTAAGTCAATTTTAGGGGGACGCTACATCATGAACTTGTAGCAATTTAAAATATGATTGTCTAAAATGTTCGGCTGAAAGAAGAATCTACTTAACTCCAAACTTTATCTGGTACATATGGTGATACGGCCCCAATTTTGGAGATTTGGAAAGTGTGGAGTCACCCTTTAATTTCCATTATTTCCAGATCCATTCTTGTCAAAGTTAAAATAGAATCTTTCATTCACAGACTATTTCAAAAATATATGCATACAAAACAAATGAATCTTTGAAAATATTTGAAAATATTATGGTAGAAAATTTCAGAAATAAAATATTAAGAACTTGAAGCATAACAAATTTTACCAAAATGACCTGATTCGAAATTAATAACCTAAAAAGGGTTTATATGCCATAAAAAGGAAAATAACCCTATAAAAATTTAAAAATAAAAACATTTTACTTTTTTAAACAAGATTTTATGAAAAATCTTTTTGTCATTATTTTATAGAACTTTATAAACATGGAATGCGTTTGAATCAGCAGGTTGCGCTATTTTGACTCACATGATTCTGTTTTTATGACATTGGTTTCCTTGATATAATAATCACAGGTGAGATCACATGAAGGTTGCCAACATCCTACATGAAAGTGGTTTTATGTAACTGACAAGGCTTGAACATGGCATACCAAATTATCAGTCAGCATCAGTGTCCACCTCAACACCACCAACTACGAAAACATTTATTTGTTACTACTTATCCTTGATATCTCATTCAAGTGAATCATTTTATGGATGGGGGGAGGGAGCATTGACCCCAGGTTGGGAAACACATTGATTTCAACATTTTATGGTCACTGACCACTTAGATCCTTGATAGATTTAAAGTTATGATTACATTTTTTTTTTAAATTTTAATGAACTATTTTCTTTCTGCTGTACCAGGCTAAACAGATTGACGTTGCGTGGATATTCCGAGTGGTCCTCAAAACGGTCCTAAAAGCTTCTGCGTTCAAACAACTCTTTCAGTTCCTACCAGAATTCTATATTGACACATGCATCAACACTTACAACGCCCTCAAGAATTATTTCCATCCGACAGCAAATTTTAGTGAATTACCAGGTAAGACGAAGAAAACAAAAAAATTACGACTGAGAAATTCATCGTGAAAATATTTGGAGGTTAGTCCTCAATGATGTGCTGCTTTCATCACTTGTTTCGTTTTTTACAGCATCATACACTCTGAACCAGTAATCTGGCCTTGCTTTGACTAGAAACAAGACCCCTACTTTCGTATCTCTCTCTCTTTCTCTCTCTCTTTCTCTCTCTCTCTCTCTCTCTCTCATATATATATATATATATATATATATATATATATATATATATATATATATATATACGCCGAAATAAGTGTTAAAATTATCACTGTTTATTTAACTATCCAGCTTTGGCCGAATGGTTCTGGGTGTCGGGATTTGAGTTGTAAAATACTCGTAGCCCGGGGTTTCGAATCACGTGACCAGTAGTGAATAGTTATATCTCTATGCTGATGAGTCCTGATTAAAAAGGACGAAACGTATATGTACATAGATAATAAACAAAAAACAAATATTTATTATATATATAAATAAAACTTAAAGAAAGAGGCAAAATGCCTTCAAAAAACCATGTTTTAGATGCAGATATTTTTATTAAAATCAAAATAATATATATATATATATATATATATATATATATACATACACACACACACACATGCACACTTATAATATACAATTATGCGACCAATAGCATGATATGGGCAAATTTGAAGAAAATATATTATGTTCTTATTAGCGTTTTGACCACTTTGTAATTATTTCGTCATACACATTATAATATATATTGTGGATGTCTACATGTTTTCAAGTTTAACCACTTTTAGCGTATCAATGTAATATTAGTGTAAAACCTCCCGGTGAGAGGCGCAGATATGGTGATGATTTGATGGAATGCCATAATTCATCCGCTTCTTACTTGTTTTTTTTATTCTGCTGCACATGCACTCGGTGGTGATTCACCAAGCCGGCACATGACATGGTTATCAAATTGCAAGCTTAGCATGTTAGCTGTAGTTACCACCACCCTCCCCCCACCACCACTGTAGGTCTCAAGAGGTTTATGATGCAGCAAGTTGCACACATTCTTGGTATCTACATAAAGATCACATACTCAAAAGGTACTAGCACAGCAATAGGATTATAGGGACATGATGACCACTCTCTGAGTATCAGTAACTTTGAACCCGGTGACAGACAAAAAGTTTGATGACCGGTAATTACTTCAATCACAGGTGTTATAGCAGTTTTCCTTCTCCTTAATGAGGGCTAAAGACGACATCTCTCCTTCTTGAGTATATATATATATATACATATACATATATATGATAATAAATATTTAATTATCTATAGACATATACGTTTCATCCTTGCAGAATCATCAGGGTAGAGATAACTATTCAAACCAGTCACCTTTAACTCCAAATCCCGACGCCCCAACCAATACGATATTCAGTTGAATTGTTCAATAATTATAAACACAAAACAAAACAAAGTCCAGAAACCTTCGTTTTTTCCACCATGACCGGCTCAATAAGTTGAAACAATAAAGTTCAAAATATATATTTATGGATAGATTAAATTTTTTGAAGGGGGCAAAGCAAGCTTCAGAATGTTTTATAATAGATTTTATTCCAATAAAACAAATCTTAAATTCACATTATTGTTATAGTAGGTTAATACCGGAAGTAAATAGGTCATTAAAACGGCATGATAAAAGCTTTGCAATGGTTTGTGAAAAAACAAGGAAAAAGTAAGAAGAAAAGAAAGAAATAAAGAAATAGAAGGACTTAGCCATCCGGCTCTCTTCAGCTTACAGAAGCTGAAGGAGAGCCGGATGGCTAAGTCCTTTTGTGCTTGAAACCGACGGTACGAATGTTGTACTAATTTTTCTGTACCAAAATAAATAAATATTACGCTCTTAATTTTTAACTTTAATTCTTAATTAATCGAGCACTCTGTTGGGATTTTTCCTGCCATATTACAAAGAAGTTATATATATATATATTTGTATGTATTATTTTACTTAATAGAATTAATGGCAGACATTTTGAAAAAAAATAAGATTATTTTTTTAATTGTCTTAGTATACCCGTTTTGACTTTACCTACTTAGACTTACTTACTTACTTAGGAACTTCCATGTCCTGAGATGCATGAGGCAGTCAAAGTGTTTCATCATGTTCGATCTGTAGCCAGATCCACAACATCACTCCAGCTTCTGCCTGTATCTTGCAAATCTCGATTGTTTGCTTCCAGTTCATCTTTGGTTTTCCTCTTCTTTTTTTCACATCAGGGGGTCCACTGAAGCACTTGGTTAGCAATTCTCTCTGGAGGCAATCTGAGGACATGTCCAAGCCAGCCTGTCCAGTATATCTTAAACTACCTTGGATAGGTGGAATTAATCGGGAGTTGGACAAGCAAATCACCCTAAGTGTAATCTGTTGGGTTTTTTCTGTTGCCGTACGTTTGATTTTTGGCCCAAAATCTGCTTTTTGGTCTTTCTCCAAAGATAGTCTACCCTATATTAAACACAGTAATATTCTATGCAAATTTAAATGCCAGTGCAATGCTGGTTATATTCAACAGACCAAATTACATTTGGAGACCTGAATAAACCAGCATATCCCATCTAAAATTAGACAGAGTAGACCTGGTTCCTTGTGTCATACTTCTTCTTCTATTGGCCAGCATTTAGCTGACAATGCGTGCTGTGCCAATAAGTATGAAATAGAGTGGTTTAAGGTCTTACATAGAGCGGATTCCGCTTCTTGGAGTGAAGAAAATGATTTAGTTGGAGAAAGTCGTCTAATGATTCTTCCTCCTCAATACTAGTCAAGAATACATTCTCGACGATCAGTTTGACAGAGACAGGCCATTTCGGTGGCCTTCATCTGTCAGACTGAGGTATTATGTCTTGGATAGTCCTAGGAGGTCCACCCTCCCATGCCTTGCCTTTCCTCTTTGAGAAGGGGTTAGTTTATTGTCAATTACCTGAGGCGCCCCTACTGGGGAATGCCAAAAGGGCTGCTCAGGCTATTTTTAGAGGCCGGCCTGTCTCTTCCGCCAGGAGCACTGGCTTTTCTCCCACCTTCCTGGCCTTGTGCCTTACGTGGGAACTATGTAAATACTGGGTGGATTCCATCTCTCATTTGAAAATCTTGGAATCTGTTGCTATCGCTGTGTGTAAGCCTTCTCTTTGTAAGCAGAAAAACTTTGTAATTCTCTTTGTGGAAAGTTAGTTTGTTTTTTCTCAGCCTTTAAAACTAACTTGTCTTTTAAACGTTTTTAATTGATTTATTAAATTATTTATTTAAAAAACCCATATCTCCCCATCTCATCGGTATCTAACTTCCCCATTATTGCTCTTTTTCTCATTAATTATATATTTTGTTTACTAACAATTATCTCCTGATGAGATGTTGGTCGAAAAAGCTCTTGAGAGTAAATTTCTACCTTTTTTATTTATTTAAAACTATGTATATATATATATATATATGGATAATGAAGTGATGAAATAGATAAAATTTGCATAGTTTACAAGTTTATTAACTCATCAAGTGTTCAAGCAAGGAATACAAATACAAATTAACCTTTAAACCATGGCTTTTTAAAGATAATGCTCTTATCGCCAGAAGGTCTGACCAATAACTATTGAATATTAATTATTGGGGGTAAATATCTTGAAAATGCAAAAATGAAGAAAATTTTTGAAAAACATAAGGAAAAATGTCTCAATATAAGTCCTGAAACAGATCAAACCCGATTCAAATTATAAGCAGAGAGTTGCATCAAATGTAAATGATCCAAACTGTTTAAACAAAGAAGTCGAACAATTTTCTATGTTTTTTCCAAGCCGCCAGGGGTTTTTACCCCACCTAATAAACCGGTATCGTCCGGGCCTTTGGGTCTGGATTTATGCCGGTCTATTGGGGGTTATCCGTCCTGTGCAGTTCTAGGAGGTGCACCCTCCCAGGCTTTGCCTCCCCTCTTTGGGGAGAAGTAAGTTTATTGCTTACTGTCTGAGGCGCCCCTACCAGGGAATGCCGACGGGGCTGCCCAGGCAATTTTTAAATGGCCAGAGTGCTCACCTCTCGAGCGCTGGCTTATCTAATTCCACTTTCCCGACCTTGTGTCACATCTTACCTTGTGGGAGGTAGATAAATAAATTCAAGCCTTGAGTGCTCCAAGAAATGGTATTTTATAATAATCCCAGGGTGTATTTTGAAAGTTATTGATTGTTGAGTAGAATTTGATCACATATAATCCCAGACATTTCGGCCTGAATGATGTCTGAAAATTATTCAGAGATCAATAAAATTATGTATAAATCCATGCCTCAAAAACATACTTGGCGTCCTGCATGTGACTTTAAATGGTTCAGAGGAAATAAACGTTAGAAATCGAACTTATTAATGGATGTGTCAATAAATGCTAGATTTAAAATTCGGATTGAAAATAGCAGTAGGAAGAATTAAGCTTAAAAGGCCACTTATGAAAATATAAATTATGAGCTCAGTTTGATGGTAGCAGTTGGAGAAATTAAGTTAACTGTGGAGGGTGTGGCTGGAAAGAAATTTGGTAGCAATCAGAGTTATTAAAACAATAAGGGAGGTGTAGAGAGCATGCGTCATGATTGAGGTCAGACAGGCGGTTGTCGAGTCAGGAGAGGGAGGGGGTTAATTATTAAGGTCACATAAGGAAATAGGCAAATGGTGTGGGGGAGGGGGAGAGAAGTGATATATATATATATATATATATATATATATATATATATATATAATATGGGTCGTTCATTTAAAAGCATTGCTGGGTTTGTATTATAAAATTGAAAATATAAGCCATTATCAATGCAAGACCAATTTATTTATTTTTTTTTTACTTTAATCTTATTAATTTCGGAATAAAATTCCATCATCAGAGTTGACCAGTATTGTGTCTTTTTTTTTTTCATCAAAAATCAAGAATAAACAAACTTATTTCTTTTGTTACTTGATAAATGTCCTTGGTGCGATGTTTCCACATATATATATATATATATTGTATTTGAATTTAAATCAAATCCAACAATTTATTTATTTTTTATTTTCAGATCAAGCTGATTTAAGTTCACGATTTGCGTTGTTTCTCACGCGACATTTCTCAGATAACAGAATTGTCAATTCAGGTAAATGTCTGCATTCACTATTTATACTCCCCCCATCCAACTTCATCTCAATTTAGTAATTAAATATGAAGTAACTGAACAATTTGACAGTCAATGTTCCCAATTCAAAGTTACATGATTACTTTAGAGAAAGAGAATGATAATATTAATATTTGTTTGAGGATCTTCCTTTTTAACTCATCCATTAAAAAATATATAAAACCTCATTGGTCACAAAAAAAATTATGTATAAGCGATGAAAATAGTTTTATGTTGTTTTTTCTTTTTAATAATATTAAGTTAGGAACAATTTTGAGTAAAATCTACTTCTTATTACCCATATAATCGGAAGAAAAACATGTTTGAAATGTGTAAATATGCTACAAAATAACGTAGAAATACTACAAAATAAACACAATCAGACCGGAAGTAGGGGCTAACGAAAAACGGAATGGAAGTACGAAACGAAACCAGCATTATTTTCATAATTGACTTTACGATGAAAACAATAAAAGGTGACATATTAATTTTTGTATTTTTATTGAGATAACACAAGTTGTGAAATCAAGAAACTTCTTAAATAAATTATTTTTATAATTCACTACAGAAGTTTGTTTCAGTACTTTGAGAAATCAAGGGGCCCTTTCCTGGGGCTAACACTTGATCTCTATATGAGATACATAGATATTCAAATATTCTATTAAAATTCTCCTTTATTTCTCAAACGTTGAGTTAGTAAAGAAATAAAAAAACATTAATTTTCCTCTCTCCAATAGACCAGTTAACTATGTTATGGTATATCTTTCTTGCGGTCTCTTTGTCTTACGGGATTCTAGGACAAAAATCCATCTAGTCTAGTGGAGTATCCAATTAAGTGTTGTTACTTGAGGTAACATCACTAGGAGAAGGTGTACCATTCCTCGTATGAGCAAGTATATAGGTGTGCTGAGGGGATCTTATTTTTGCTGCGAATACTATGTTATTTTGAATATTTGGTCAGGGTTTACTTGTAGGGTGAAGTATCCTCATTTCAGGTTGTCCTGACAAACCCTTGTACACAGAGATTGAAGACGCTTGAGGATAGTGTCTAGTAGATAATTCAAACTCCCCATATGTGTGAGTATTTAGGCAGCATTAGGGAAGAAACTCTGTTGAGAGTGGCCTATCCTTCATTAAGATCCATGATTTAAGGTTCAAGATTAATTGTTTTTAGAGATGCCGAGGATACCATCAATATTCATTTAATTTTTTAATCCTTATTCAGCATTCAATGTTGAAGTAAATGTTGTTCTTATATAGCAATTAAGATTGTAATATAAAAAAAATAAAGAATAAAAAAAAAATTATATTAATAAAAGGTGGAAACTTTTAAACTCATTTCACCATTGTCTTAATTTGCTTCAGTTCGTATTTATCCCTTACACCTCTGCAATATATTGCCTTGTATACATTACCTTTATATATTTATATTATCACATATATATTGTGTGTATTTAGGCAGCATATTTTCATTTAGACAAACATTATTAAATGTCTTTACTGTTGAGTTTTTTTTAATGGCTCATAATGTACGACGTTAAAATGAGCGTCTTTAGTGATTAGATGTTGCATGTGAACGTGATTACAGTCTAAGTGTGTGCAAAATTCCCGATGGGAAAAGGTATCTCCAACAATAATAATAAAACTAATTGTTTACATCGGTTTCACTACCACAACACTTTCCCAAAGACTCACTTTGCATCTTTGACACTAGCTCCATTTGACAACACCTTAAAAAAACATGACTGTACCCCTCTCAATATAGATACATCCTAGTTAATAATACAAAAATAATACACCACGATACCAATGTCAAAAGATAAAAAATTATTGAAGCTCTTTACATAAAAACCAAACCTACAATAAGATTAATTACGAAACTAGTCACAATATTTTAAAGTTTCTAGCATAGTAATTAACATTAACAAATTCTTAATTGTTAAACAATAATCCTTTTGAATTTTGCACGCACTTAGCATGTAATCACGTTCGAATGCAACATCTCATCATTGTAGATGCTCATTTTAAAGTCGTAAATTACTATCCGTTAAAAAAATCAACAGTAAAGATAGTCGGAAACACACAAAGACTAACACCACCTTACGATGATTTGATGAATCAAATCGAAAGTACTTGCGAAAAAAGAAAGAAAAATGGAACAAAAAACCCACAGAACTTACATGCACCAATTTGACCGAAGTACTAGATGGACTAGCCTATTTGAAAAATTGAAAAAAAAATCCTATCAAGAAAAAAACATTTTGTGTTATTTAATAACGTTTTCCTATATATATATTTATTAAATTCCCGAAACAGTTTTTCATGGTAAACAACTGATGATCCCTTAAAATAGTGTTAGAAATAAACTAATATAATAACTGTAAAAAATAAATTGACTTACATGAGTGATTTTCCACTGGAAGACTTGGGACTATAAGTTTTTTTTTTTGTTTTTTTTTTTTTAAATATAGTTTTAATGGTTGAGAAACTTCCGAGACTATATATATATACAGGGTGGGCAAAAATAAGGGTCCTATTTTTAAAAATTCATAACTTTTTTATTTATTGATTTTTTATTTTTTATTTTTAGAATAAGTAAAGGACCCCTTCCGAAGCAAGCATGAACCGTATTAGCCCTAAGGAACGTACCCTCATTTAGAAAACATTATTTTAGCTTAAAAAACTCAAAACAGTGTAAAAAAACAATACTTTAGTTTTTGTAAGTTTTAAGAAGTGTTTTTCGGCTAAAATTTGTTTTGTTTATTTCAAAAAATCTCGGAAGGGTCAGTCTACACACACATAAAGTTTGGTGAGTTTAACTTTTATTTTGTGGAAGTTATTCAAATTCAAGTTATTCAAATTTAAAGATAGGACCCTTATTTTGGCCCACCCTGTATATATATATATATATATATATATATATATATATAATCTTTGTTTCATTTTACTTCAGTTGAAGTTCTCAGAAATTAAGGGGCCCCTTCCTGGGGCTAACTCTTGATCTCTATATGAGATACATAGATATTTGCATATTCCATTAAAGTACTCTTTTACCCCTCAAGCGTTGAGTTAGTAATAAAGTAAGAACATTAATTCTCCTCTCCCCAATTTGGTCTCTTGGTCTTATCGGATTCCAGGATAAGAATTAATCTAGTCTGGTGGGGTATCCAGCTAAGTGCTGTTACTTGAGGTAACATTACTAGGAAAAGGTGCAGCTATTATTGTTGTCGTTGTGATGGCATAGGTGAAGATGTTTAGTTACTAATTACAAATAAAAAAAAATAAAAAAAATTAGAATAGCGATTATGAACCATATATAATAATAAAAATAAATTGTTGTAACCACTACATTAAAAGTATGTATGATGAATTTGATAGAAAGATTAAATAAATAGAAATTAGAATAAATGTTATATCACTTTGGGGGAATAATGTCACGGTTATAATATGAGATCTAACGGAATAAAAAAACTAGCAGTATATAGAATTGATAAAAACATATACATTATAATATTGAAATATAATTTAAAATTAGATAAGGGATAAAGAACAAAAATCTGCATATCACATTATCTTAAATTAGAATGAAATACTATTACGACCTTGACAGTGGGTTTTATTCACATAGGAAGTTAAACCCGATAATTTAAAAAATAAATAAATAATCGTAGTAAATGGAAAATGATATGTAAAAGTTCCTATTTTCCTTATAAGATAAAATGATTGTGAATTTAGTATATATAAAATAAAATTAGTATTTAATAAAAGATTGCATAAATATAATACTTTAATACAATTAAAAAAGCATCGAGGAATATCCAATTTGTTTATAGGTATCATTGTGTTTTCCCCCCTCCTATGCTACCAACATATCCACCTGTGATTCTTTCTGTCAGTGGATGTTTCTCTAGAACAAGTTTTTTTTTTCTGTAAGATGTGTTGCTATAGGTGCTGATGAAGAGGCGTTTTGGACTAACTTTATCAATTTATAAAATAAAATAAAGTATTTCCAAACTGTTTTGGAAACGATCGTACGCCATAATTGACTTGATGTTTTAATTCTTGGAACAATAGTAATGTTGTGATTCATTAAATGTTTATATATATATATATATATATATATATATATATAATTTTTTTTTTAACTAAAAATATTTCTTTGGGTGGGGGAGGGTAAAAAAAATTTTGGTCGGGGAATTTTTTTTCCATTTTTAACTAAAAATATTTCTTTGGGTGAGGATAGTAAAAAAAATTGAGGGGGGATGAAAAAAAAAATTTTTCTTTTTCTTACAAAATTAAATATTTTTAGGAGGGTTGGCGTGGGTGAAAAAAAAAAATTTTTAATTTTTAACTAAAAATATTTTTGGTCAGAAACAGAAGATCAATGTTTAACCACCCAAGAAATATGACTGGGGCGCCATCGGTTTACAGGTGAGCATTCATTTCTGACGCGGCAGCCTAGCAAAAATAGACGACCGTAGGGAGGCTATTTTGACTAGTCTACTTATAATATCATGAAGAGGTTCTCTGTCACAATGTCAGGATTTCTGTCTGTCCGAGTTCGAAAATTTTTGTAAACGTAAAAAATACATTAGAGCACATCTACAAATATAAACACAAAATGATACATATATATACTTTCGTTTTTTTTTGTTTTTTTTAAATAAAGTTAATTATTTAGTAATTTTCTTTTTTTTATATCTCTTTTATTTTGCAGATCTAAGAGACAATATCACACAAGCGTTGGCATGTTTCGCATGTTTTCCCTTTTCTCTTCAAGCCTTAGAAAATTTACCATTGGAAATGTAAGACAACCGTTTTTTTAAATTATTTTATTGATTTAAATCTATTAAATTCTTCATTTATTTTCCTGTTTTATTAAATTGTAACTTTTTTTTATGTCTATATTATCACTATTATTCTCTATGTTAATATAAATATAAATAAAATTGTGTGACCACTTCTCGTGTGTCCGTATATGTTTATTTCTTATATCAATATAACTTTGATAATTACTCATTTAATTTTTTTAAATTTATTATTAGTGGAATATTTAAATCTAAAATGCAGTAGCATAATATACATATTTTAAATGATATTTAAAAAAATAATTTAATTACAAAATTAAATTAAGCATAATACATTTGGGTCAACAGGTCAGCCATTCTAATCTTTTTGTTAATACAAAAAGAGTTAATTACTTCATAGCCCTTTGAAATTTAAAAGGAATTTGGAAGCATTTAAACTGTCGAATAGAAAATCATTTCTGGCTTTAAAATTCTTAGCAAATCCTCATGTATTAAAAGATTGAAGTTTTGGAAGCTATTTATATCCAATAATTTAATAGAGATTAAAACAATATTTCCTTAACAAAATTAGTTATAGTTTTATAACAATTTGGTTCAATTAAAAATTGTTTAATGATAAAATTTACCTTTTAAAATCATATTTAAAAATAATAATAATAATTGAGTAAACAAAAAGGTTAGGGTTAAGGTATGCCTTTCTTCTGTCTTTCATCTCCATCCTTAGTTTCTATCACAACTGTCACCTGTAAAACGAATCCCTCTTCCTTTTTTTCTCCATTGGGATTTGTACTTTCTCTCCTCCTTTCCATAATTCTCCCTTTTCACTTCCGTTTATCTTAACCTCTTCTCTATGAAAGAAGACACCTATCACTAGTTCATCTTCTTAAATGAGTGAAATTCAATTTTATTTTTTCTCATTCATTTAAACCACATGAACTTTTGTGTCTTTTTAAAGATATTTAAATGAATCGTTTTATTTTTTAAATGATTTGTTTTATTTTTTAAAGCATTCATTTTATTTTTTAAATCATTCGTTTTATTTTTTAAATCATTTGTTTTATTTTTTTAATCATTTGTTTTATCTCTTTAATCATTTGTTTTATTTTTAAATGATCCGGTTTATTTTTTAAATGATTCAGTTTATTTTTTTAATCATTTGTTTTTATTTTTTAAATGATTCAGTTTATTTTTTTAATCATTTGTTTTATTTTTTTAATCATCTGCTTTATTTTGTTTAATCATTTGTTTTATTTTTTCAATCATTCGTTCTATTTTTTTAATCATTTGTTTTATTTTTTTAATCATTTGTTTTATTTTTTAAATGATTCGTTTTATTTTTTCAGCAAGAAGACTATGATGTATTCACTTATTGCACCTTATGACAATCGGTCGTGGGCACAGACCAATTGGATTTTAGTTCGTATCTGGAAGGTGAGTTCAGCTGTTAAGACATTCGATTTATTTACAAATTTATCTATAACAGATTAAATCTTTAGGTTTCTATGTAATCAAGTTATTGGGGAAATGAGAGATTTTAGCATCTAAGTAGGACGTCGATATAGAATTTGTATGTTAGGAAACGGAAGGAGTGGATGCATCTCAAAGATAGAATAAAAAATAATAATAATAGGAATAGTAATAACTAGCAGACCCGTGTCCCGACGTTGCCCAGAAAAGTATAGTTTATTATACTTTTCTGGCCCAACCTTGAACTATTGAATTATTTACTGCTTACAGTTGCCCCGTGTAGACCCTATGAGGTTAATGTAAAGCAACAACCGGAAAAGTAAAAAAAAAAAAAAAAAAAAAAAAAGGTAAAGTATGAAAATTGCAAATCGCATAACCTTGTTGTGTAATTGGTTAAAAAAAAATACTTCCGAGTGAGTAATCGTTTTTGAATGATTGTGCGTAATTTATTTAGAGAAAAACGAAATTCCAATGAAAATTGAAATAAAAATTAATTTCATGAATCTATTATTATGCTTAGAATGAGTTAATCAGCATTTGTTTCCCTAAAGCTTTTTTGACAATATACTTATTAGAAGGATTAGGGTATATTACTGTGTGTAGGGAGGGGGGTGAAATGACAAAGCCAAGATAGAATGGCTGACTGAATAATATATGTAGATTTTTTAATGTGAACGAAGCTGAAGTGCATACTGACAAGCAACTAAATCGCTGCCATAGTGAGAGAGAGACAGTAAGTGTAAAAGAAAATCTTTGGAATAACCAATTGAAGCAACTCAAATGAAGAAAGCCGAGGTTAAGGGAGCATTCTGTGTTTAGGTTAAAAATGTAGAGTAGCTAATAGACAATAGCAAGAACAACAAATGAAATACTAATGATTGTTATGATGAAATAGATATCCTATGAAGATTTCTCAGTCTAAATGGGTGGCAGTGGAAGAAGATCTGAACGTGGGAGTGAAAATAACTCCGTCTACCTGTATGGATGACTGTTAGCAAGCCAGAATAAATGTAAAAATTATTGAAAGTGACCGAAAGGAATACATGTTTTCCGAAAGCATTTATCAAGAATTGGACTAAATGACTGCCAAAGCAGAATACATGCAGATTTTGCATAGAAAGGTATAAGTGTTGATGAAATAGGGACAAAAACACTTTACTTTATTATAAGGTTAAGAAGTTAAGAAAACTTATGTAGTACAGGTCGACCGACAGACCGAACCTGTTATATAGAAACTCGGACACATCTAAAAATAAGAGTTCAATCAATCTGCACAGTTAGCGATGAAAATGATATTTCCAAATTAAGTGTGACAGACCAAATAACCTACCTCACCTCTTTAGTGCTAATTGATTGCAATGTATGTACTATAGACGTATGTAAACGAATACTTGTCAAATATGCAAGTATTATTTTCATGATGTATTTGCATTATGAGTAGCAAATTTTCAGCATCCCAAATACATATTTGCTTAGACAAAACTGTAATTTAGGACGCTAGAACAAAGTATTTATTCACAATAGTCTAACAAATACCATAGTCCTCCCATATCTATTTTAATTAGTGTTCTTTTGTGTATTTTAGTTGTGCATTTCAAAGCTATTTAAACTTATTAAACTGTATAAAATGTAATTGTAAATAAATCATTTAATCATTGGGGGCCACGGCAAATATTAAAAGTGTTTATATATGGAAAAAGAAATAGCCGAAGATAAGGCATCGCTATGTAGACCTGAAATGATAGAGAAAAAACGTCTTAAATTGTGTTGTTGTTGTAGTAGGAGGAGTATTTATTTACTTCTCTCCAGGAGTTAGGCACAAGGCCAGTTTTATCTTACTCCCACAAGTAAGATGTGACCCAAGGTCGGGTCGGGAAAGTGGGTTTGAAAAGCCAGCGCCCTAGAGGTGAGCACTCTGGCCATTAAAAATTGCCTGGGCAGCCCCGTCGGCATTCCCCGGTAGGGGCGCCTCAGGCAGTAAGCAATAAACTTACTCCTCCCTAAAGAGGGGAGGCGAAGCCTGGGAGGGTGGACCTCCTAGAACTGCCGAGGACAGACCCATAGACAGGCGTAAATCAAGCCCCAAAGGCCAAGACAATACAAGTCTATGGGGTGCAGTATCCATCGGAACAGATACTACACTTTGATCTTAGCCAAAAGGCCAAGTAGCAAAAACAGTTGTAGTAGGAGGAGGAGGAGGAGGAGGAGGATAAGCAAAAAAAGGAATTCATTTGTAAAAAAAAAGAAAACAATTTTATATCTAATTTCAATGCTAATTCTCTCTATGAAATAAATTTTAAACAGATAATGCATTTTTTATTTATAGTTTTTATGGGGTAGGCCAAAAAATAAAAATAAAATGGAGAAGAGGAAAATAAGAGAAAGCAAATTATTTAATCAAACTGTCTAGCGTAATTAAAATAAAACGTAATTGTTTATAACCCAGTCAACAGGTATCGAAATCAAAATCCCACTGGGCTATGAAAGTTAGGAAATATATTGTGCAAAAGTAGCATAATATGCATAGCAGTAAGTATAAAAGAAAGTATCTTGAATAGCCAAGCGAAGCGAACACAACAAAGAAAGCCTAGGTTAAGGGAGCGTTCTGTGTTCAGGTTAAAAATGTAGAGTAGCTAACAGACAATAGCAAGAGCGAGAAATGAAATACTAACTGTGCTACGGCGAAATAGTTATCCTATGAAGAAGACTTACTGGTGTACGTGGTTGGCAGTGGTAGTAGATCTGAGTGTGAGAGTGAAAATACCTCCAACTTCCTGTATGGATGACTATGTTAGGAGAAGCTGTCGAGCCAAAAAAAGCAAAAATTATTGAAAGCGAATAAATAAACGTAAAGTTGCCAAACTCATGCATCAAGAATTGGCCTAAATGACTACCGAAGCAGATTCTCATATGAAGCTTTTGTTTAGAAAGTTATAAGCATTAATGAAATAGAGGAAAAATCATTTTACTTTATTATAAAAATGAGAAATTATAATAGGAAAGGTTTGAGCTGGAGACTAAAAATCTACAAAGAAAAGTAATAGCTTTGTGGTACTTGTAAGCATTGGGTACACAAGAAGTGCAGTGGAATTACAGGTGGATTGAGAGATGATAACCAGTTTGTGTGCAAAAAGTGTAAGACAATAGAGACGGATGAGAACTCAGATGTGGAGAAAGTATATTTGGATGGCGAAGCTATTGAGGTTGTTCAGAAGTTTTGTTACCTTGGTGATACCATGGGTGCACAAGAGATGGCGCTAGTGTGATTGCAAGAATTAGGAGTGGATGGAGTAAGTTCAGGGGACTGTTGCCATTACTAACTAGCTCTGTCGACCAAAGGAAGTGTCTATCAGGCATGTGTACGCAGTGTGATGATGTATGGAAGTGAAACCTGGCCAGTGAGTATTGAGGGCATGCGTTGCATGGAGAGAAATAATGAGAATGATACAATGTATGTATAATGTGAGTCTTAAAGACAGGCTTAGATCTGATGACCTCAGAGGAAGATTAAATCTGGACAGTATAGGGAGGTGTGTGCAGAACAGAAGACTTCATTTCTATGATTACGTTGAAAGAATGGATGAGAGTTCTTCGGTTAGTAGATGTAGAACAGTTGAGATAGCAGAGTCAGTTGGCAGGGAAAGGGCAAGAAAAACATGGAAGGAAGTGATAAATATGGACTTGAGAAAAAGAGGGATAAATAAAGACCTGTAAGAGATAGGTTAGTTTTCAAGTCAATTTCTAAAAGCTGTCCAACACATGCCAGCATGTAAACTATTAGTGGCATGTGTGGAAAGTATTTATCTTTGGTTGAGAATAACGCTTGAACCATAATTCTTGATTTGTTTTTCTATAAACTAATTCAAGCTCTGTGTATCCTTGATGGTAATAATGTGATGGTAATAATGTGATGGTAATAATGTGATGGTAATTAAAAAAAAAATAATGAACGTGTTTATTTTTTTACAAAGCAAATCATCCGTTTCTTTGTGTTGTTTTTTTTTTACAAACTGAAAACTTTTGGTTCCATGTTATGGAAGGAAAAGTTTGGTGTTTAGTTGGTTTATTTTTTTGTATTTTTAGTGTAAAACATTTGTTTCTGTGAAATAACCAGAAGAATGTAGCATAAAAGTAAAATCTTATTCACGGCAGGAATAATTTTGAAGCAACATTGTTAATGCTTACTGTGTTTCGGATGTAAAAAGCTCAGAAAAAGTTAAAGATTGTAAAAAAATTATAATTCGACAGTTTGAATACGTAAAAAAAACTCCCTGAATTGTCACGACGTATAAATGATGTTTGGCATTTTTGGAGAAGTTAATGATGGAAAGGAAACTTATATTTAGATACAAATTTGAAATTATATCAAGCAACGCCATTTGCAAATTTTGTAAAGAAGCAGTAAACTAATATATCAGATAATTTACTTTTTGACACCTCATGATGTCACACGATAGTAAATTCGGAAAGCTCCCAGAGATTCACAATTTTTTTGCCAGTCAAAAATAATATTATATTATGTAAGTTTTATTTATTAATAACAAGTGCAGTAATGCATTATTGTAAGCAATTCGTATTGGCAGTTGTATTTGTTGCTGATAGCAATGTTGGTGACTATTTTAATATAAATTTGCTGTTAATAAAAAAAGATGGCTTCCTGCAGAAAAATACTTCGAACAGGATAAAGTATATGGACAGAGAAATTAAAGCAAATTACTATGTTTTCTTCTAAACAACATGGACCAATCCAAAAAGAAAAGGAAATGGCTATCCATAATGATATATTTATATTTTAGGACGGAAACTATTTAGGTCAAACTTTGAGAATCCAATTGACTTTTCTTTATATATTAGATAGATATGTACTTTTTTTGTCATACCATGGTATGAAGAAGAAGAGTTGGAAGAGGAAAAAAGATAATGCTGGTCGACATTAGAAAAATTCTAACATTTTCACTGAAAAACTTAAGTTCATATTTTTAACAATCACATGACAATAATATATCCCTAAAATAATTCACAAAAGACATCGCTAGTCAGGAAGTGGGTGATCAATATATGTTAAATTTATATAGGAAAGTGATCCTCCATTCTATTTTTCCAGGCTGTTTACATATAATCAGCAAACAAAAAGTAAGGTGCTTATACAAATCAACCCCCATGGCTGCCAATATTGTCTCAGTAAAATCTACCAACAAGTTATGACAACAGCCGAAATGCGTTGTTGTATTTTATTTTTTACAATTTACAAAAATCAAATAAACTGTCCACATGACTGAAAAAAAAACACTAAAAATCAATAATTACCAAAAACAATAAAAAGCAACAATTTACAAAAAAAGAACAATGCAATAATGTAAATGTATCAGTAAAAAAAAAAAAAAATTCAATGCAAATAAATCAGTGTTTTTATCATTTTCCGTTACAGGAACCCAGGTTGTCTTTCAGCTGTTATCGTAACTTGTTACCAGATTTTACCGAGCCAATATGGGCAGCTATGAGGGAAAAGCTGCATAAGTACCAAAAGTGGAATCATCATCATCATCATCAAATTGTTCAAAATATCGGTCATGGTTTAACTAAGAACTGATTTAATTTTTGGATATCTAGGTCAAAGGTCAAGATTTGGCCATAACTTGCTACTTATATGACCTTGACCTTTAAAAGTTCGGTAACAGTCAAAATTTTGACGGAATTTCAACTTCCGATTTTTTCAAATTTGATGCATGGATCTGATGCTCTTTCATAACACTAACCACCATGCAAAATTTCAGCTTGATCAGATAAATAGTTTTTTAAGTTATCAACGTTTTCATAGCATAATTTTGGGAATACTTTATACAATATGGAGAAGTAAGGCCCAGATAATACTTTGGCCCATCCTTACGTTGTCAGGTGGAAGAATGCAGTCTAATGACTGACTTATGTTCTTATTTGTTTTTATAAAACTACTCTCTTTCAAAATCTACAGATAAACTTGGAATAAAGTTTAAAAAATGTACTAGTTTGAAATCTTTGGAATAATAAAAATTTGTGGTTCAATTGAATGCATTGATGTAATATGTGGGTGCGGCTGTCTATAGCAAGATGTAAGTATACCTGATTCTAGAAAGGAGCATGTGTGACAGTGGCGCGTAATGTATAAAAAAACACAGTATTATTCGCTGTTAGACGAGTTTACTATAAGATGTGATCAAGAGAGAAGGGGGGAAAATTGATACCTAAGTTGGTGAGGTGAGTAGCTGATCGTCACGTAGGTCGAGTAAGTTTTTTTTTTTTTTAAGTAAGACACTGTGAATACTAGAACAGACTCTGACCTCGGCAGTCCTACTGATTTAGTTTCTGAATTTCTTGCGCTTTCTTTCAGTTTTGTTGCTACATGCAGCAGTATTTATTTGGCCAATCAGCATTCTCAATCTCCTCCAAGTAAACATGTTTTTTTTTTTAAGTCTCTAATTTCTTACTAGTAAATGTTGGATTTTGCTGGAACTGACAGAATGTCTGTTATGGATATAACAGATTCTTGTTCGACAAACATGCTGACTCAAAATAAAAGGCCAAATTTTTTAATCTCTTTTCTGTCGCTCCATTTAACACGGGTCAGGATTGACATTTCAGAATTATCATCAAAATGGAGGCATGATGTTTCAAAGAGTTTAGGAAAGACAGATTTAAATGTTTTTCGTTTTCGTTTTCTTTAGGGTTGTGGTTTTGGCTATCGTTACACCCACCTGCCGCACCTTGTTCCATCCAAAGTTCAAACGACTGACCTCGGCTTGGCCAGTCTGCAGAGTAAGTTTGTTTTATGCTTTTCAATCTTATTTTCCTCTGCTTATTGTTTTTTTTTACTGATATATATATATATATATATATATATATATATATATATATAGTATGAATTTTTATAATACAAACATTATTGGTGTATAAAAATTTATACTAAAGAATAGCTCTACTTATTATTGAGCACTTTTTATAAACACTGGAGTTTCAACGGATTAACATCTACAGAAACTAATATAATACATACATACATACATATATATATATAGTCTCGGAAGTTTCTCAACCATTAAAACTATATATAAAAAAAAATATATATATAAAAAAAAAAAACTTATAGTCTCAAGTCTTCCAGTGGAAAATCACTCATGTAAGTCAATTTATTTTTTACAGTTATTATATTAGTTAGTTTCTAACACTATTTTAAGGGATCATCAGTTGTTTACCATGAAAAACTGTTTCGGGAATTTAATATATATATATATATATATATATATATATATATATATATACATTGTCAGCCCTAAAACTAAGTAGGCCTCCAGAATTCTGCTGAAAACATCCCTTCCAGATCAACAGGCTTCAGTCCACCCCAGTTGAAGTGTTAAGAGATAGGTAGTTACTGCTCTGAATGTAACTATAATGTCAACATTTTCCAAATAAAAGTTAGAATTTATTTGTATTTATGGCTTTACGGTAAACACAGTTCATGTGAATCAGCAATTTACACATTTTGTACTTGCTTTATTCTGTTTTTTTTTTTGTTGGAATTAGTGTCCTCAAAAGAGTAAGCTATTCACAAAAAGACCCTCGTAAAGGTTAGTGAAAGTGATGTTGAACTCAATACTCTAAGTGCCAGTATCAACTTCATGTTTTTTTGTTTTTTTTAATACTGACTTTAGTTTTATAAATTAGTATTAAAAATATCGAAATCTACATCAAGCATATTTTTTGTTTTAAAGCGCACTCAAAATTTGGGTCAATTTGAGCTATTATCTCACAGGAAATATGCAAAAAATATATATATAAAAGAATTTTATATATATATTTTGTATACTTAGATAATCTTTGAAGTATTTTTCACCAATTTAATCAGCTAACATAAATTGATAGAAAATATTTACTTTTAGATAGTTTATTAGAATGTGATAACAATGCGAGAATATACCAGGGGTTGTAAGAAAAATGTGAAAAACAAAATGATTTATTTATTATTTTTTAATTAAAAATTTGTTTTTAGTTTTTCCTCCTTGATCACAAGTATTTTATGTGGAATTATGCTAGAATTTCACAATATTTCGGGGATATACACCTTTGTCAAGTGTTTATATTTCTTTGTCTCGAGGTCTTTGCCCTCATGCATGTTTGCATTGGTAAGGTCCTCAAACATTGCATCTCCACAGATAGCCAGTCCAAATGTTGTATAAATTAATAATATTTGTAACATGTATTTTTTAATCAATTTATATTTATTTTTTATTATATTTTATCTTGTATTTAGCTGAATTTAATTTATATTCTTGTTAATCTTGTGGTGTAAACGTGAGATTGAAATAGGTTCGCAAATAATATATATTGTAGAATTTGTTTCACAAGAGTTCTGTCCCTTTAAGTTCATGTATTTGAGTTAGAGATCATTATAATCAATTGTCTAGATTTTCAATAATGTAGTGGGGGGATGATTGCAGAAATAGATCAGAAAGAGTCATGTCCATTGGAGTTAAGCTATTTAGTTGTCATTCAGTAAATATATATATATATATATATATGGTACGTCAATGAAAATTAGTAAGACCTGCAAATGGAAGCAAATCGGTATTTTCAGTTGTTCAAAACAAGGAGTAGTTTAGTTAATAAAAACATTTATTTTTCATCTCTTTCTTTCCTTAAACCAGGCTTTTCAAAGATTAAAATCTTAAAATCTCCGTGGACAACAGACCTGAGTGAAATCGCCGTTGTTGGATTTTTATGCAGATTCCTCCGGATTTACCAATATTTCTGAGCCCTACGTTTTTTGGATTTTGTTATTGGTGATTCCCATGCCCGTTTGAACCTTTTGGAAACATTTTTTAAAGAAGTTTTTTGAATTTCTTTAATTTTTAATTTTTAATTTTAAAAGAAAACTTTTTCAAATTTGGAACTTTGACAGTCCTACCCTGTCAACTTATCAATCATAATTTTTCCTCTGATGATAAGATTTTAATCTTTGAAAAGCCTGGTTTAAGGAAAGAAAGAGATGAAAAATAAATGTTTTTATTAACTAAACTACTCCTTGTTTTGAACAACTGAAAATACCGATTTGCTTCCATTTGCAGGTCTTACTAATTTTCATTGACGTACCATATTTTTGCTCTATCCAGTATATTGAGCTTTCCTTATTTCACAATAGGTCCAACTCTCTAAAAGTTTACCTTTTAGTTATAATTTACATATATATATATATATATACTCACACACTCATGTTATTTATCTACCTCCCACGGCGGTAAGATGTGACACAAGGTCGGAAAAGTGGGATTTGATAAACCAGCGCTCGAGAAGTTGAGCACTCTGGTCATTAAAAATTGGCTGGGTAGCCTCAGGCGATTAACAATAAACTAACCCCTTCTCAAAGGGTGAGAAGGCAAAGCCTGGGAGAGTGGACCTCCTAGAACTGCACAGGACTGACCCATAGACCGGCGTAAATCAAGCCTGAAGGCCAAGACAGTACCAGTTTATGGGGTGTAGTATCCATCGGAACAGATATTACACTTTGATCCCGGCCAAAAGGCCGAGAAAGGGCTGAACTCACACACTCATATATACATAGTAGTATAAAAATATATCTATGGCAATTAAGCTACACAGAGGCATCCATGTTTGAGCGCTGTTGAAGTAAATACTGAAAATCTATACACAATATATTATATCACCTTATATTATATGTGCACGAGTTTTTACAATAGCACTCGTCACCATTCATAAAGAAATTGATTTTTTTGTAGATTTTTTTTTAGTGAATTAAACTAATTTTATCTTCAAAACTGGTGGAAATTAATTTTTGAAATCATAATTGATCCCCCATGAAAGATTTTTAGAGAGAACAACCGTAACCAAAATCCGCCTCCTTTTATTAAGATGGAGGTGGTGCTTGCACGCCCACCCCCTCAATAAGAGGGAGATAATTTTGGATAGCATTGTTCTTGCTAAAAGTTTGTTATGGGTATTAGTTTATGTTAACTTGCTGCATTTACATGGCATTGCCCGGGTGAAGGGCTTAGAGAAAAATAATTCCAAATATAGTCATGTTTACATTGTTTTTGTAATATGATTTCTAATAATTCGTTATAGCTTACTGCTAGTTTATTTTTGATTTCAATAAATATTTGATTAATAGTAAATAACAAATGATAATTTAAAGTTACATATGAGCGAGAACCCCTCACACACTCACACTAGATTTTGTCTGATAGCTTCATTAAGAGATTTAAACAGCAAACTGCATCCCCATTTCCTTAAAAAATTAAAGATGTTTATTTTAAAATAAATTTTCGATGGTTTTAAAGATAAAATTAGCTCAAATTACTAAAAATAAAGTAGAAAAAAACGATTAATTACTATGCAAATTTCGTTATCTAAAATCTCTGTTAGGTTTTACTGATTTTCTTTCTCACGTTTTCTCTTTGTAGAACCGTGTCCATCTCGGGTATTCCAGAATCTTCTTGCAGAAATGCTTCTTCAGGATCATGACCGTGCCGTCCGTTTCCTTGATACGATGCTCAGCCAACTCAACTGGTCTTTCTCTGAATTTATCGCCATTATGCAAGAGGTAAACATTTTAACAAAGTGAATGCATGCCAGCATATGATGGCGTGCGGATTTATAGCATCAGCTTCACAATTTCAGGCGCATTTTTAGATGCGTCCTCGCATTTTTGTGATAGACTTTTCTTTTTTGTTGGTCTGTCAGTCTGTCACAAAATTTGACAAACTTTTGATTAATTTGAAATATTTTTAATGAGGTCACTAAAGGAGCATGAACCCCTTTCTGAATATTGTTCTTACTTTTGATGCTAATGAGATTTTAACCCTAATCATCATCATCATCATCATCATCATCATCATCATCATCATCATCATCAATCGGTTTATTTGTTGAATTAGGCAACAATTAATCCTCTGAGGGTGAGGCCTGATTTTCCAGTCTCGATCTAAGTCTTCCCCTCCATTCTTGTCTTTAATGAGGCTCGACAGAATCCATACCACAGACTCTCCTATCATGTTTGATCACGTCCTCCCAAGACAACTTGGGTCTGCCAGAGGTGGTCTTCTCTGCTGGCACATTCAACTGTCGGGCTTTAGCAATCCAGCCATTGCTGCGCTCAACGTGTCCCAACCAACAGTCTGCTCTTCTGCATGACGTTCGCAAAAACAGTTGCTTATTCATATAAGTCAGATTTTCAATTAAGGTCTTCAGAGAAAAGTGTTTTTTTTTTTACATTGAATTTTGAGCATAGTAATAGTAAAAATAATACTAATATTAGCACTCTGGGTCTCTCTCTGTGCCTCTGTGTATGCGCGTCAATGGTTCTTTGCAGGCATCGAAATTGACAAGCACTCGATGTACTCCATCTGTGTTTTGTCTAGACTGCTCTGACAGTGTGCTACCACCTGATTCTATGGACGATTTATCCAACAGTGAAGAGGAGAAGAATGAACGTGTTGATGATCTTGAGGTTGAGGGATCCTCTGACGAGGAATCTGGTTCCGATTCAGAAATGTATGGAACAGACGAGGGATTTCGTTCTGGTGATGTAATTTGGACCAAGTACGGGAAGACCTGGTATCCAGCAAAGGTAACATCACCCAGTCACATTCCCGCTGAACTTAAGAACAAATTGTTCAAGTCCAAAACACTGGTACCTGTGTTCTGGTACGGGGAGAATATACACAGTCTTGTCCAAGGACGTTTCATTGACAATCTCTCACAGAACCGTGTCGATGAAAAAAGGGGCATCTGTTTCTGTTGACATGCTTGTCAGATACAATGAAACAGTTTCTGATTTAAGAAATGATTAAAAATAAAAAAAATGAGAAATGTCCTGATGTTGAAACAGTTATGATTGTTTCGCTCATTTTTTTGTCTCATGTCCCACTTGAATTTCCGTTGTTGTTTTGATGGTTTTGAGAGTGTGTAAACCATCAGGGTTTCACTGTGACTTTTACTGCAGTAGGAATAACCATAAACATGAATGTTCATTTCAATTTTTGCAATGAAATGTTTGGAGTATTGGAATCCAAGGTTGCATATCCAACAAAACTGTTCCGGCCAGTATGTTTGTACATTTACAGTATTCCGTCGAGATAGCTAAAATATTTAACTTTCAGGACCTTATGCTGCATTTTAATGCTGAAATTTGAATTCTCCATTAAATTTTGGCCGAGAAACATGTATAATGAAGGGTATATTATGAGCTTTCAGAATTACCAAATGTTGTCACAAAATTTGACCAAGACCTTGAACTGCGTCTTATCAAAACAAGGGACTTCCTCAAGGTGAATGCTCGCCCCTCTGAACCGCATCTAAATATTTTTTATTTAATGTTATGGACTCGCCCATTCTAAATAGATGCAGGAAGCATAGACTTCTCAGCGTTTGAGTTCAACCCCAGTCTACACTGGCAGTCACTACTGACGTACTACTTCTCTTGTTCCTCTGTTGTATATACTTTTCTCCAATATATTTGTTTTATCTAAACTCTGTGTCCATGTTCTCATTCTAGCCCCTAAACAGGGCCATAACATTTAGCTATAAATATTAATTTAAGTATTAAATGCATAAGTAATAATGAACAGTTAAACGTTTGTTTTATTTCATAACTACGAAAGAGCATCCTCACAGCAACGTACTTACATAGAGGCAAGGTTTTTATTGGAGGAGGGGGTTGAATAATTGTGTCTATACACAAACACTGGAAGGAAGGCAATGTATGTGTCTTTTTTTTTTTATTACTAGCAGGGCTACCCGACGTTGCCCGGGGCCATTAAAAAAAAAAAATAGAATAAGTTAAATAGTGTGTGTAACATCTTTATATTAAAACTTCTATCTCTTTCTCTCTCTCTTTCGCCGTCTCTCTATCTTTCTCGCTTTCCCCCTCCACAATTTTTCCTTCCCTCAACCCTCTCTTTCTCCTAAACCCAGTCCATACCTTTCTCTTGTTTTAATGTGTTGAAAATAAAATAATAATGTAATTCATTTACCGGAGCTATCCCTTTTAAATGTTAAACTGTAATCTTATATTTATTGCTCCTGGACAGCGCTGAGTAAAACAAAACACAATGAAATTCTTTATCCTGGGTAATTTCATTCCCACCACCGTTTTCACAATAATATGAAGAGAAATGATGTTGATAATGAAAATAGTTCAAAGAGATTTAAATGTAATACTGTAATTTACATTTATTGCGCCTGGACAACGCCGAATAGAACAAAAGATTCTGTTCCTCCCACTCACTCACCAAATATAATGTGATAACGTTAATAATGAAAATTTCATTGCACCCGGACTACTCCAAGTAGAACAAACGTTTCTGTACCTCCTTCCCCTCACTTACCAAATATACTACTGTAATGTTAGTAAGGAGGCCTTCACAGCACTGCCAAAAGTATGGTTAAAATCAAAGTATGAAGAAAAATAATGTTGAGATCAGTTATCTTCATATTATTGTGAAATGGGGAGGGCAAGAAATTAGAAATTAACCGGGTCTATTTGTTCTACTCTGTTTTGTTCGGGATCAATAATCATTATCAACGGTACTTTTGGCAGTTCTGTGAATCTGTGAAGGCCTTCTTACTAACATTACGGTATATGAAAGAGAGGTTACAGAAACTTTCATTATTAAACTTACTATATTATATTTGGTGAGCGGATGGGAGGGGGTAACAGAATCTTTTGTTCTAATCTCTTTGGACTATATAATCAAAGTATGAAGAGAAATTATGTTGATAATTGCAAGTTTATTGCTCCCGGACAACGCGGAGTAGAACAAAAGTTTCTGTCGCCCTCCCTCCCCTCACTTATACTACTGTAATGTTATTAAGGAGGCATTTACAGCACTGGCAAAAGTACGGTTTTTCCATTTATATCTACATATTTGGTAAATCTGCTTTTTCCATTTATGTCTATATATTTGGTAAATCCGCTTTTTCCATTTATATCTACATATTTGGTAAATCTGCTTTTTCCATTTATATCTACATATTTGGTAAATCTGCTTTTTCCATTTATATCTACATATTTGGTAAATCTGCTTTTTTTATTTATATCTAAATATTTGGTAAATCTGCTTTTTTTATTTATATCTACATATTTTGTAAATCCGCTTTTTCCATTCATCTCTACATATTTGGTAAATCTGCTTTTTCCATTCATCTCTACATATTTGTTAAATCCGCTTTTTCCATTCATCTCTACATATTTGGTAAATCCGTTCTTTCTATTTATATCTACATATTTTCCAAATTTTGATAAATCCGCTTTTTCCATTCATATATACCACTTACCAAAAGTAATACTGTATTATTATTAGGGCTCCCGAGCAACGGCAAGTACCTTTTCTTGTATGTAACAGTATTAAGAAGACTATAAAGTTCTTCATCCCGGGCAACGCTTTGTTTAAACACTTCATCTCTATCTATTGTATTGAACACTTTTGCCATAAGATATACTGTATTATTATTTTTATGGCTCCCAGACAACGCCAAATACCATTTCTTGTATACAACATTATAAAAAAGGATCTTTATTCCGGGCAACACAGTGTTTCAACACACCTGCTCTATCTATTGTATTGAGCACTTTTTCCATAAGATATATCACTTAATGCTGTATAATTATTATGGCTCCTTGACAACACAGAATCCTGTTTTTTTTTTTAAGTGACTGTGTAAATATTTTCTCCGTCTAAGTAAAAAGTGAAACCATAAAATCAAGAAACCTCCAGAGTGCTACTAAAACCATCCAAATAAAAGTAAGAAGGCTTCCAGTGTATTGCAACTAAATAAAATCTTGTTTTTGTAAGTGAGGAGTAAAAAAAAATAAAAATAAAAAATAAAACTTAGGTGGCCTGCAGAGCGCTACTGAAATCACCAACCCAATTAAAATTAAGGGGGTCTCAAGAGAACTACTAAAATCACCCTTTTTGGCTTGCTTCCTCTTTCCCCCTCTTTGAAGAGAAATCATGTTGATAATTACAATAGTCTGAAGAGAAACGTAAGAAACTATAAATAAAATCCGGACTTAGCGTCTACTAATTTTGAAATGAAAGTTTGATAAAATTCTGAGTCATTTTCTGTCCTTTATTACTACATGGTAACATTAAAAGTCGTGTTTACTTCTTGATAACATTAAATGATATAAATGCTCAGTTGACCCTCAAAGAATGAATCTTTTTTTATATAGCTATTTCGTTTTTCGTCAGCTATATTTTTATTTTATTAGATATTAAAACGTCCTCAGATACCGTACACATATAGCATATATCGTTCGTTTTTGGTCAGATATATTTGTTTTATTAGATATTAAAATATGTCCTTAAATACCGTACGCATGTAGCATATATAGTTTTTGAAATTAAGGGGGCCTCCAGAGAACTAGAAAAAACACCCTTTCCGAGTTTCTTGCCACACCCCTCCCTTTCGAAGAGAACGTTGAGAAACGATAAATAAAATCCGGAGTTAGTGTCTACTAATTTTGAAATTTAAATTTGAAAAAATGCCAAGTCATTTTTTGTCCTTTCAAATATATTTGTTTTATTAGATATAAAATATGTCCTCAAATAGCTTACACATGTAGCATATATAGTTTTTAAAATTAGAGAAGGCTCCATAACACTACTAAAACCACCCTTTTCGAGTCTCTTGCCACACCCCTCCCTTCCGAAGAGAACGTTAAGAAACGATATATAAAATCCGGTGTTAGCATCTATTAATTTTGGTTATTCCATCAATCTAGAAGGTAAAAAGAAGTATTTGGAATAGCCATTACAAAACGCCCCCCCCCCCAAAAAAAGCACGTGAAGTTGAAGGGAGCGTTCAATATTTAAGTTGAAAATTTAGAGTAGCTAACAGACAATAGCAAGAGTGAAAAAATGAAATAATAACAGTGCTAAGAAGAAAAAGTTCTCCTATGAAGAAGACTTTCTGGTGTAAGCGGGTGATTATGGTAGTAGATATGAGCATGAGATTGAAAATTCTTCCGACTTCTTGTATGGATGACTGTTCAGGAGAAGCTGTTGAGCTGGAACAAATGTAGAATTTATTGAAAGCAAATGAAACGAAGGTATATTTAAAAAAAAAAAAACATGCATAAAGAATTGGCCTAAGTGGCTGCCGAAGCAGTATCACATATGCAACTTTTGGATAAAAGGCTATAATAGTCAATGAAATAAGGGAAAAATCATTTTACTATATTATAAAGATTACTCAAATATTTATTGAAATCAAAAATTTGTAAAGTACCAAAACAAACTTTAAAAAAATGTTATTGAAAAAAAGAATTTAATTAGGAAATTTATAAAACCATAATGCATTTCCATTTCTTCATAAAAAAGACTGCCATTTAAATCTTTAGTTAATAGTTTAAAAAAAGAAAAATTACTTTCGATCCTTCAAATGTGAAAGGAATTTGGAAGCATTTAAACTGTAATTTATGGCTGTAGAATTCTTAGCAAATGCTCATGTATAAAAAGTTTTGAACGTTTTGAAAGCTGTTTGCATCCAATGAAAACAACATACCTTAACAAAATAGTTTGTAACAATATAACCAAACTGTAAACATGCACTATGCGGTTGCATGTTTGGTGCGCTGCATGTTTGCAATGCATGTGAATAGCAGACTTGCTGCAAGTGAGTAATGTTTAACTAATAGAGGAGAGACCACACAGGAGATTGGAAATATGTCTGATGTCGAACCACGTGCTGCACCACTCGACGACCGTCGACCCCAACATTGTGTTTCCGTGGTCTTCTTCTTTGTCTTCATCGTCCAGCCGTGTCGTCTATCCACTGACGAATCGTCGAGGGCACAGCACTGGGCCACAAGTTTAACAAAAGAAACACAACTCTCGAGAAAGAACACGAACACATATACGTTGTGTATAACTTAGTTTGAACTATGAGTGTGTGTGACACCGTCCTGTCGAGACCCCCCTATTGTCTTTGCTCAAGTCGTCAGCTCATCTCATCGTTTTCCCGGTCCGATCTGCTCTCTCGGGAGGTTCGATCCTAACTGCTCGTCTTCTCTCTGAAACCTAAACTCGTCAACTTTTTGTCATAAACCTTACTGTCGTCAACCAAACCTATACCACTGTCGTCAAAATGTCGTAAAACTAACCTACCCTACTGTCGCAAAACACCGTCACTCCCAAATGTCGTGTCCGGTATTTTTCTGAGTAACCTGTTCTGAACAATGGAAATTGACCACTCCCATATTTCTTTTGTCTCTGTCGATTAGTCACTTCCTATCCTGTCTTTTCTTTTGTGTGCGTTCATGAGTCATTTCCTATTCCTGACCGGGCCCCGACCTTTGCGGCATCCATAGTGTCACACTGATCTGGACTTTGTGCCACCTGAAATTCCATTTGTCCATTTGAGAAAGTAATGCTTTTCAGTTACTAGGTTCACTGCTGTGATTATGACCTACTTGAGATTTTGCCAAAATAATGTCCAGGACTAGTGATGGGACGTTTCTGATACAATTACCAATTCTGTTCTGAATTACTGATTCCGATTCCAATTCTAATTCCAATAAATATACTAAAGTTATGTTTAAAAAATCAACTAACAATTTATTTACGTCAGTTTTTTTTTTTTTAAATAAAAAAAATTATTTTAGAATTCAGAATGAGGCATATATATATATATATATATATATATATATATATATATATATATATATATATATATATATATTAATTTTTATGTACATAAAAGTAATCCATGGACACGTCATCAGCATGGCTAACTTAGACAAGGATTGAACCCTCGATTAAATTGTTTGTTGTCTGACATCTTACCACGATACCTTGCCCGGAATATGTATGTATTTGTTATTGTTTTTACTGGCGATAGTGACAGCCTTTTGTTTGCCTTTTTCCATTTCCTAAGCAGTAAAGAATCATGCAGAATATTGCATTGTCATCCTTAATAGGACATATTTTTAATATATATTTATTAATTTTTACGTACATAAAAGTAATCCATGGACACATGTTTCTGGCTATCAGCCGTCATCAGCATGGCTAACTTAGACAAGGATCGAACCCTGTTCTAGCACAGAGCTGTGAAAATCTTTAAATTCACTAATTTCGTTATACCTAATTCAACTCCACACCAAACCTTTCATGTTCAAACTTCAAAAGTTTTTCTTTTTTCACACTCTTTGGCCAACTCTTGTAAGGTCGTTTGCCAATGCTGAGGAACCGGACAAAAGGCCACCATATAAAAAATAATTGGAAAACATTTTATACAATTTACTTTTAATTTAATTATCAATGATGTTTGTCAGTATTTTTCTTGAAAAAAATGTTTTATTTAATTTTTAAACATTTTTTGAAACCTTGTAAATCAACTGCATTCATTTAAACGTTACTTAGCGAATTTGTGCCAAGTTTCATTTTTGTTTTACACAAGTAAAATAAATTTACATCGTATTTTGATGTTATTACGATCTATAGATTTTAGTTTTACTGCAAGAAATATTTATCATTTTATTATTAATACCAGCAATGATAAATTAAGTTTTAAAAAAATTAAATGAAGCGGTTTTTGGAATTGGGAATCAAGCTCAAATTCTTCCTATTCCGATATCTCAAAAAGTTCCGATTTTTTTTTTTATTCTCGATTCCGAAGAAGCAAAACAAACATAAAAGTAAAAAATAGTTTCGGGCAACATTAGGTAAGTACAGCTAGAGAACATGAAACCCTAACCGTAACCCGATTTATTTTATAAACTTTTATTTTAACTAAATTTGAACTCTAATTAAATCACTAAATATTATTTGAATTCTGAAAATTGGAACAAATTTCAATCACTTTAAGACTCAAAACGCCACACAATATGCTTCTGCTTGGCCGTGGAAGTTCCATTTTCACTCAGTTTTCTCCCAGAGCAATATTAAAAAAAAAATTGTGCATAGAAGTATTTGGTGATCTGAACTTTTGCATTCCTTAAAGTGATATCCCAGTATTATGAACCGCTCCAGAGGGCGGGGGTGGGTGGTGGGGATCATATGATATAAATGATGAAAAGTTTAATATTTTTTAATGAATTTCAAAAGAGTATTTTGAGAAATATAATTTGTGTGGTTGCTGTTGTAGTCTAATAATGAGGTCTGCATAAATGTAAACAAAATCTTTCCACATATTTTACACCCAGGCAATGCCGGGCCCATCAGCTAGTATTTTCTAAATTAATTGCTTCTTGTTTACTCACAGATTCAACAAGTGGTTAGTAAAACAGAACCGCGGTTCATTGATACTCGCCAATTGAAATTTTGTGCAACTTGTTTTGAGATAACCATTTCTTTACTCCGTGTTGTGGAGATGATCGTCACAATTGCCCCATCGCTCTTCACTGATTGGTCAAAACCATCTGCAGAATTGCTCCTCACCAGGTTGATACAGGTTAGTATAACAAAACTCACCAAAACAACCTCTTCTCTTCTATTTGTCTTTGTATTTAAAATTGATATGGGGGTAGCTGATATAAGTAGCTGTAATTGCTTAAATTGAATATCTATATCAATTAGGTTGGAAACCATTTATGTATATTTTTTGTTTCCCAGAAAATCAATTTTGTTTATTCATTTCTCTTTTTTTGTTCATTTTTAAAATTTTCTTGATTCATTTATTTTACTCTCTTTATTCATTTTTTTATTCTAATTATTCATTTTTTTATTCTCTTTATTCATTTTTTATTTTCTTTATTCATTTTTTATTTTCTTTATTCATTTTTTATTCTCTTTATTCATTTTTCATTTTCTTTCATTTTTCGTTTTTTCATTTTTTATTCTCTTCATTTTGTATTTTTTTTATTCATTCATCTTCCTTTCATTTGGTTAACCTTTATTACTCCTCTTTTTTACCCCCCCCCCCCCCAAATAATCACATATCTGCGTAGAAGTGTCAAGTTTTTCCTCTCTACCAGATATCTATTTGATCTTTGCTTAATATTTTTAAGCAAAAATTCTTTTGATTCATTAACAAGATGTATAGAGATCTACATATTGGTTCATTCCAGATTTTGGTCTTCATAATAAATTCACTAAATTTGTTGAATTTATTTGTAGTTGATTACACTTCAATAATGCTTTTGCATTTCTAGTGTGACAAATATTTGATAGACCGTAAGTGTGTACATTTGCATATTAAATCAACTGATTGAGAGTAAAAGAATCCATGGATGACAAGAATATCTAACAACAACAAATTTATTTACTTAATCGAAATTACAAAACATTTCTTTGAAAGTTTGCGTTAGTTGTTTCAGCTTAGTGTTCGCATTTGCACAAACAGCCAATCATTAACCGTAAATCAAGAAGTCTAGAAATTATATTTGTTTTCAAGTCACTCAATTTTTAACTAATATTTCATTGATCAACAAACAAAAAGGAAGACTGGGTAGTGTAGTCGCATGAAGATACCCCTCCCTTTTGATTTGTACATTAAATGAAAATTGTGGTTGTCGAAGAGAGGGGTGACGTGGAATCGAAGGGCACCTGTTGATTCGGGTCTTCTGTTTTTTTTTATTTGAAAACCCATTTGAGATATAGTCACGTTGGTTTATGGTGCTTGTTATTATTCAGCAGAAAATCTGCTTATTGGAGGAAAATTGAATTTAACAGTCAAGTTGGTATGTCTTGTACTATATTCGCACATTTGGTTGTCTTGTTCTAAGGCATACCTATCCCTTTATGGGTCATTTAATGTTGAATTCAGTCATTTTTGTAAAAGTTTTTTATGCTTAAAATTATTAACATCTGCTAATAATTATAGATTAATTTGTTTCAAATAGTCTGTAAACAATAAATTCTATTTGACCTGTAGATAGTACCCTGACAGGTATTAACTACCACTCTTGAGGGGTTAGAGCAGACCTGGGAATAATGGCAACTAAGGGGTGAATCAACACTTAGCAAAACTCACAAGCGGATGTAGTTTAAAATCGTATGCAAGACCCGGTTTGGATAGACAGAGTTTGAGTAGTTGATAGGGTTGGGAAGTAGGGTAGGCAGAAAGGAAAAAAAAAAGTTGAAAAAGCTGGGAAAAATGAATTTTGGGGTGTCTGGGACAGTTTAGAGTTGTGCCCAAGAAGAATAACTCTGTTAAAAATGGAAGAGAATTATCTCGTGACTTTTAGTCAAATTATGTTTTACACAAAGGATCAGATCTATTTAGAAATAGGCTGTCCCAACGATGCTGCTCACAATTAGCTTAATAAAAAAAGAATGACATTTTTCTCCCAATGAAATAATTTCATTAGTTTTTTTCTGTTTTTTCCTTGTTTTTCAGCTGTTATGTCAAATATTAAACCGGATTGCAACACGGAGTGGAATGTTTGAAAATGTAATTTCATTGCCATTGCCGGGTAAGCAAGTTTTATTTTTTAAAGAATTAAATCAATTTATGATTGGTCAAAAAAGGGTCAGTTAATATCCCTCTCAGTTCCAGGGCGGCAGAGGAGGGGGACTCTCAGGTTGCACTAAAAGGAGAAGGTCAAGATCAAGGTCAATACTTGATGCCTGTGGAGTGATCCTGTGTATGTGATGCCTGTAGAGTGATCCTGTTGTATGCATGCATTGACTGCATTGACCGTAATCGTCCCACAGGTTGTGCCGATCCAAGGATGTTGTTCGATCTCATCTCAGTGCTGCAACAAAGACCTCTAATGCCAAGTAACAACTATGAGTCCAGTCTTTCAACAAGTAACACATTTATTTGTTGGTTATAAATGACACTCGTGTTCCCAACTTGAATCGCAGAGTTGCAAATGAGATCTCTCTGTCCCGGTGAAATAGAAACAAGTCCCACACAGTCCTTTGGCTAAGAGCCCCAATGGGCCTATCCTGCCTGGCCGGCACCTCAGCTTCAATTGCCTGCCAGCTCTCCCAGCAAACCCCAACTTCCTGTCATACCTAGTGGGCCAGGTCTCACCCCTCCTATCCTTTGGGGTCATTTGTCCTTGGTCAGTACTGGACCACCCAAGCTCTCGCCACTTAAGATTTCAACCTGAGATATCAGACAGTCTACAGGTGGCTTTATCATGTAGACGATGTGAACGTCACTTTTGTGTTTTAACATCATTGTCTGTTTTTACGAGATACTTAACTCGCTTCAAAAGGAAATGAACTCTTGGGTGGCCCAAATAAAACCAAAAATATTTTTACTTTTTTTTGTGCCCCTCTTTCCTCTGGCCAAGCATCTAACACTTGCAACATCCGTCATTCATATGCATCACTAAAAAACAATGCAGCCTACTGCATTTTTACAATCCAACTTTTAGCATGTAAAAAAAATAAGAAAGGATTGACATCAAGATCTTGACATTTGCTATATAAAAGAAATCAGTCAGTTTTTAAACAAAGGTTTATTATAAAGCTTTAAATTAAATTTTTAAACAATTTTTTTAATGCTAAATTTAAAATGTGTAAATATAAAAAATATTTATTGAATAATATAATGGAAGATTTTAACTCATCTTATGTAGCTTTAATTTTGTTATACGTTTCTGTTACAGGCAATATATGAGGGATATGTCATTCTCTTCCATCACTTAATTGAAAACACTAGGAAGATCCTTTATGACGTCATAAGGATGATGTAATTCATTAAAATAGATAATAGAGGACCCGTGAAGGATTATGGGTCGTTAAATATAAAATAGGAACCTCATTTAATGAAATATTTAAAAAAAAATATAAGTCAGACAAAAAATTTTTAAGCATGGAAAGTTTGCACGAAATTGTAGAAAGAAAGTGAAAGGACAGAGAGGGAGAAAAAAGAAAGAGAGAGGACACAAAGGGAGAGAAAAAAGAGGAAGAGAAAAAAGAATGAGAAAGGACAGAGAAAAACAAAAAAAGAGAGGACAGAGAAAGCGAGATGCAAAAAAAAAAAAGAGAGAGAAACAAGAAAAAGAGAACAGAGAGAGAAAATAAAAAGAAATGGAGAGAAACGGAGAAAATAAAAATAAGTAAAAAGAAAGTGTGGGGGAGAGAGAAAATAAAAAGGAAGTGGGTGAGAGAGAGAAAAGAAAGAGCGAACACTCTGCTTTTGCTACTATTATAATGACAGTCACTGAAGGGGAAGAGAGCTTATGATTGCATTGTGCAGGGGGGGGGGGGAGAAGCCATGTATAAACACACATTGTTTTCTACTTTTTGTTGACTTAATCGAAAATTAAAAAACTGTATATATACATATATGTCTCTTTTTATTATTGATAAGCCGTTTGTAATGTTTAATAAGATCGATATTATTCCTATTAATTATTATTGGGGCAACTATGCTTTATCCAATGGTATAAAAAGCATCATTTTTTTAATTAATTTTCTGTCAAATTTTATTCACTGAAGTTTTCAACTTGGAAATTTTTTATGAAAATTAACTTAAAATTCTATACTTTGCTCACCAAATTGAAGAATAACCTTTTTTTATAAGATGGAAATATTTTTCAAAGTGGATTAATTAACAGTGTGAATGGCACAGACGTTAACAAAAAAGACTAACAATTTGTTGTTGAAAAAACGCGAAACTAAACGCATTTGTCATTAAAATAGTTACATAATTCAAATCAACCTGCAGAAAAAACTAATCATCGTACAAGAAAAAAAAAATGATATCATTAGAAAGAGGAAAGATTAAATTTTATTTACTTACTAATTTCATAGATATAATCTGATAAATAGTGGAGATATCGTAAGTTAAATTTTATGAAAATTTCACTTGTTTTTACCTATTTTCGCAGCATAAACAGGCCAATTTGGCATTGCTATTACTAGCATGGGGAGACTAGTGAAAAAGAAAAAAACAATAAAATACTTATTTAGAATACACACACACACATATATATATATATATATATATATAAGCAAATAACACGTCCAAACGAAAGTGACACGTGACTTCACATTTCCGAAACAGATGACAAAAGAAGCTGAAGAGAGCCGGATGAATAAGTCCTGTGTTTGAAACCGACGGTACGAATGTTGTACTAATTTTTCTGTACCAAAAAATATATATATATATTAAAGAACATATGTTTTAACTAATATGTGATATGCTTCACTTCACCTAGGCAACACTAGTAGAATGTACACATAGCTATGTGTTTGTTTGTTCTGAATGTGGGCTGGCCAATGAAGGAGTGATTGATCATCTTTGCTGACTCTATTTCAGGTATGGAGGTTGTCACGCACTACCCAATCCTTGCAGCGACTGTGGGGATTCTCATGCAACTAATACTTCAATCTCGAGCCACAAAGTAAGTAGTAAAATTTATTGACGTTGTTTTACAAAATGTCTTTATATGTTAATACATCATGCGAGTTAAAAATAGATATAGTTTGAATTTAAAAATAAAAGATATATATATATATATATATATATATATATATATATATATATAGTATGTGTCTTGTATTAGTAAAAAAAGATACTTGATCGTAAGTCATATAAGAGCTAATAGTATTAATTATTTTATTTAAATACATTACTGCATCCAGCAGCGGAAATGGATAGTATGTTAATAAAATATACAAATTGAATCCATTTCCGACAACATGCTGCTTTCTTGGTTGACACTCGTAGGTAATACCCTCATCAAATGAAATGGCTAATTATTCAACAAGGCTGGGAACAAAGAAAATTATTCTACGAGGCTGGGAACTTCACAAAGACTCTCAATTTTCTCTTTCTGAATTTTTCTTCTTCCCAGCCATGTAGAATAGATAATGGTATTACCTGGAGAGAGCTTTTTTTCATTCATAAACTATTTTTTTACAATCGTTGTAAGAAACGAAAAAAAGACATTTTGGAATCTTGTATTATTTAAATGTTGGGTTTGAATTAAAATAATTTTGAAACAATTACCGATTTGCTACAAACTTTTCTTTTCGAATTAGATTAAAAGCTATTTTAAAATGCATTGTTTGTTTCAAAATTATTCTGGCATTATTTCTTTGAAAAATACAGGAATGTATATTTTGTTACAAAAAATATATATTCCTGAATATCTATTTTCACTCTACAATTTTTCAAAGAAATAATGGCGGAATAATTTTGAAACAAACAAAAGTTTCATATAATGTCAAGTGACGTCATACAGTTCTGCTGGAAAAGATGTTAGTTTAATAACTTAAACAAACAAAAAAAACAAAAAAAATCTTCCTCTCTTGGCCTTTTGCCCAAGATCAGAGTGTAGTATCTGTTCCAACGAATGCTCACTGTAGACCGGTACCGACTTGGCCTTCGGGCCTTGATTCTGCCGGTCTATGGTACTGTCCTGTGCAGTTCTAGAAGGTCCACCCTCCCAGGCTTTGCCTTCTCACCCTTTGAGAAGGGATTAGTTTATTGCTAATCACCTGAAGCTCACTTACCGGGGAATGCCGATGTGGCTGCCCAGGCATTTTTTGTAGGCCAGAGTGCTCATCCTCTTGGGCGCTGGCTTTCCAATCCCACTTTCCGACCTTGTCGCATCTGACCACTGTAAGAGGGAGTAAATAAAACAAAAAACGAATTCCTTTTGTTGACACTATCCCAGTTTAAGGTTGCTGATGCAAATTGTCTCCTAAACACTGAAGTATAAAGAAGATCAGACAGTCTGATTCATTTAAACCAATCCTTGTGCAAGGCCGGTGCATGTTCTGATTTGTTCAATAAGTGCCGGCCTACATGGTCTGTTTTGAATGATTCAAGGCGGTTGTTTTCTCCCCCTCTGAAGCCGGTGTATTTGGCAAATACTTGCTGGTAAATGTTGTTTAATTCTACTATCCAATCTTTGGGAAGTACAACCTCCCATGTACACCAGCAAGTATATTCATATATTAATACAATTCTTTGGTGGATAGATCAGCAATCATTATGGATGGATGGTAATTTGTTTTTGATTAAAACATCTAAATTAGGTGAAAATAGCTATTCAAGGATGTATTTTTATTTGTTTCTTACATTGTATATGCATATAAAGACAAAATAAAAACTTTACATTTTTTATCATCATTATTGATAATTCTATTTCGAATCGGACTATTAGCCGCTTTCACAGTTATCGTTTATTTGTGTTGATGTTTTCTCCAAATATCGTTATTTGTGTATGTTGATGCTTCTTATGTACTGAAATCAGTTAAACGGGTGATTTTAACGTTTATTTTTAAATTAATGAATGCATGACACGTAGAGCACAACACAAACGTTCATATAAACTTGCAGTTTTAGTTTTTTTTGTATTTTGAATATTTTGGTGTTATTTTTGTAATTGACGATTTACATTTTATTTTGTTTATGTATATTTATATATATATATATATATATGATGTGAGTATATTAGAATGATGTATATGAAAAACAATGCATTGTGGTGTTTTCCCATGTTTGGGTATGATTGCTTTTGATATTTTTCTACACCCTGTCAGCTAGGGCTGTAGAATATGCCAACTGCACCTCTGCAGAGGGGTACCCTTCCTCCAACGGGCCAATTTGTTGGCCATGGGTGGTAACCTGTGATGTCTAAGCAAAGGATTGTGCTGGCTGAGCATTCCATGTCCTGGTTGTCTAAATGATCACATTATTTGCAACACTCCACTTGGCCCTTACTTCGGCTAGCAAATAGCAAATAAAGAAGCTAATTCGATTGTACTATTAACCCTGATCTTTCTTCGATCAAACATCCATCCCCCTATAACTTTTAAACGCTAAAAGGCGATGGCTGAGGGTCAATCATACCAAGGAAATTAAAGGTTTGATCACTGCTTCATGTTACTAAATATTAGTTTTTGGGTACTAATTTTGAAACTAGCAGCAATTGATGCAAGTATACTGGTTGTGTATTCTCGTCTCAACCAAGGCGCTTGGAATATCCCCCTTGGTATATTCCCAACAAAAGTTTGACTCCACGGTAGGTGAAGCTAATGAGTAATTCTCTTTTATTTTTTTTGGCAAAACAAATTATAAAAAAAAATACTGCAGATGAAACACTCTTTAGCCTTGGTAAGCAATCATCTAGGGATGGTGTCTCGATAAAAATACAGGTCCCCATCACCACACTGGGTTAGCGTTAAGTTTCTCGAGAGAAGACTTATTGACTGATGTTGACTGATAATGTTTCCACAACCCTAGCACATGGAAAAATTATTTCAAAACTCTACTCCAGTTTAACTCTATTAAATATCGATGTTTTACTCAAAAGGTTAAAAAAATGTTTTATCTATCAGCTTATTTTATGTCGAAATAAATCTGATGATTAATTTGTATTTATATTTGCCTGTTTTTATTTTTTATTTGACAACATTTTCATTGAAATGTGTATTTTGCACTGAAATTTTCATTGAAATGTGTATTTGCACCATAATTTTCATTGAAATTTGTATTTTGCACAGTAATTTTCATTGAAACGTGTATTTTGCACTGTAATTTTCATTGAAATATTTATTTTGCACTTTAATTTTCATTGAAACGTGTATTTTGCACTGTAATTTTCATTGAAACGTGTATTTTGCACTGTAATTTTCATTGAAACGTGTATTTCGCACTGTAATTTTCATTGAAACGTGTATTTCGCACTGTAATTTTCATTGAAACATGTATTTTGCACTGTAATTTTCATTGAAACGTGTATTTTGCACTGTAATTTTCATTGAAACGTGTATTTTGCACTGTAATTTTCATTGAAACGTGTATTTTGCACCGTAATTTTCATTGAAACGTGTATTTTGCACCGTAATTTTCATTGAAACGTGTATTTTGCACCGTAATTTTCATTGAAACGTGTATTTTGCACCGTAATTTTCATTGAAACGTGTATTTTGCACCGTAATTTTCATTGAAACGTATTTTGCACTGTAATTTTCATTGAAACGTGTATTTTGCACCGTAATTTTCATTGAAACGTGTATTTTGAACTGTAAATTTTCATTGAAACGTGTATTTTGCACTGTAATTTTCATTGAAACGTGTATTTTGCACTGTAATTTTCATTGAAACGTGTATTTTGCACTGTAATTTTCATTGAAACGTGTATTTTGCACAGTAATTTTCATTGAAATATGTATTTTGCACGGTAATTTTCCACAATTCTCAGTTCCATATTCTCATCTACATTATGACACAACCAATTTTTACTCAAGTGATGTTTCACTAATCAAAAGATTTTACAAGTATTTTTATTATGTTATGGAAAACTAACAGAGGCACCCTATGTTGGCTAGGATTAAATGACGACTCCTGTGCTCTTCTGCTTCCAGCTTTAAACACAATATTACCATTTTTATTCTTCCGTTTCTATAATTTTTAATTTATAAATGCAATAAAGTAAAATGTTGTCTCTGATATTTACAACTACTTCAAGTCATTTGTATATTTGCATGTTGTTGTTTTGGGGGATTTGAGGAGACTCCAGGTTGGGAAACTCACAATAATTTCAGTTTGTTTGTTTTCCATCAGCCACTAAATCAAATGTTAAAATCTCTTGTTCATGAATTTCCCACTGGTCCTAAAAGCCCTAAAGTTCCCTCCTTTGAAGTTACCTCTTAATAATTTAAATCTTTTTATTTTTTTTGCTTTCCCCACACACAGCGGCAATCAAGTTAGTCAAGTTCTCATCTCTGAGCCAGTTTTCCAAATGAACTCTTTGAAATTCCTGTTGGGTCAGCAAGAACCAATGGATGGGGCATCTGCAGCTGAAACATCGTCTTCCATCAAAAAAGTGTTCACTCTCACCGAAGGTAATCTCATCTATCGAAATACAATGTCATCTGTTTTTTTTTCTTTGTTACTAACATTCTCATTTCCCAAGAACAGTTTTTGAAATCACGAGAACAATCACGATAACTAAATAATCAGTTCATTTATCGTGAAAAATTATGTGTTTTAGTGAAATCGTGTTCTTAATGGATAATATGGTACATCTATGTCTATGACTCTGTGTTTCTGAAACTAAAAAAAAAAACAGGCATTAAATTATGTCCTTGCATATTATACACAAGGATGTAATTTAATATCCAAGGATATAATTTAAGGCGTGTTTTTTAGTTTAAGAAGCATAAGGTCATAGACACCAACAAATATAGTAATGTGGAATGCGTGATGATGACCTATCTTTCTGGTATCTGTAGAGAGACAGGCGGCCATTTTCCACTTTATTGAATGTGAACGAAGCAGGAAAAAATGCTCTGAAGATTGAAGTGATGAAATGATGAGGCATAGTTAGCAATAACAATATTTATTTGTTGTATTATGTAAGAGAGATGTTGTACATATGTGTATAAAGAATTGAAATAAAGAGTGTGTTTACATATATTTAGGTTTATGTACCTTGCTTCCAATTTCCCTTTACTCACACCTGTATACTGTTCCCAAATTTCCCATTTCTAGAGATTTCATCTACCAGTTTTGGTAGATTTTAAGCCACCTGGATTTTTGCAGCGGATCTCCTAAGGTGTATAAAATTTGCTTGTAGCTAAAAAGTGGTTTCTCATCACAAATTATACAATCTGAGCAAACATTTCTGAAAACTTGCACTTGTGTATAATATAACCCTAACCCTAACCCTCTCCCACGTTTGTGCCTTTAATTCTTCTTCAAAACTTTTTGTATTATAAAAAAATTTGCTAAATAAGCCGATAATTGTTGTAGAAAGGTTGATTTGGTCTAGTTTAATAAGCAATTAAAAAATGCATTTTAGCCATTTTTTACATGTTTTCTTCTGCCTGTCAAATCATGTGAAAAAATGTTTTTTACTTTAAACTAGAATTATGGGTCCTACGGGCCCAAATTCTAGTATATATTTAATATTAAATTATTTTTACCACCAATATGTAGTTAAAGCAAAATAAATTGTTTTGAACTATTAAAATAATTTCTAACGCTATTGATAATGTTTACCCATTCATTTATTTATTTTTCATTATCATTATGTTTGAATTCATGTTTTGAAACATGACGTAAATCATAAATCTATGACGTCACGCCGAAGCTATAGTTATTTTATTACGGTAATATTTTAAGTTCAAATAGGTCAGTTGGTAGAACCTCAGACTGAAGATCTCAAGGTTTCGGTTTCGGTTTCCTGTTATGGCATCCGTTTATTTATTGAGAATTTATTATTTACTATTAATGCAATATTTTCCATTTTTTTTAAATAGTTAAGATCTCTGATATTTTGAAATGAGATAACTTCTGCAACGTATTTATTACGTTTAAAAAAATTTTTGACTGACTGACGGATGGACAGACGAACAAAATCTCTATTTATATAAGATTGTAATAAAAGCAATTATAAATTATTAAAATAAATAAATGGAATTTATTTCCGACACAATGTTAGACACAACATTCTGTAGAGAAATAAATTCCATTTGTTAATTTTATCATAAGTTCGCCATATTTGTTGCTTGACACACATCCCAAGGAGATATGCGATAATAAATAAATGTGAAGAAAAAAAAGCAGACATATCATTCACAAAAACGATTTGAGATATGTTTAAATTGACCTTTGGTCAACTGGAGTTTTGTTGGCCAAGTTGATTAAAAGGACATCAACTAAAGAAAGTCACCCTTTTTCATAGGCACAGGTTAGAATTCTGTATGAGGCCGAGTCACCAATTTTTACAGGCACAGTAAAATGAGTAATTTGATACTAAGCTTGACCATTGAATTATACACACATCCCATCCTAGAAAATATACTAAATAAGAAAATTTCCGATCTCATTTCAGTTCCTTGTTTTGGTCTGAAGAGGTTGACTCTCTATGAAGAGTACAACCGAAACATGTATGCACATATGCGACCATTTAATGTTTGTATAAATAAAAATTTATAGTATATATATCTATATATATACTAAAAGAATACCCATCCCAGGATGGGTAAAATTAATTTTCCAAACAGAGCAGTTTTGCACCACTTTTATATCTCTTACAAAGATTAAAATCAAGATAATCTATATTAGGCCTAAAATCCTTATTTTAATTTTGATCAAAATCCATTACATAATTCTATATTCTAGAAAATGTCTGATATATAAGGCTTAAGCTTAAGGGGTCTTAAGAAGAAATTGAAATGCAGGGAATTTTGCTTAATTGGTGTCTAATGACTATGGATCAAGTTCAATACAAATCTAATATATTTGAATTTTCAAATGGGAAGTTGTGCTCATATTATGGCCCCCCAAAAGCCTTTTAAAAGCATTTCAAAGAAACTAAAATTTGGAGAATATTTGTTGATGTATAATACCTATGGTTAAAATTTCACAAAAATCGGAGGTATCTGAATTTTCATGAAGGCTGTAACCCCTTTTTTCCCTCTTTTGCACAAAACTAAATTAAACTAAACATAGTCCACATTACTCACCCTTTACACCTAGAAGCAGTGTTCAAAAATTCATAATGATCGGTTAATTAGTTTAGGAGTGAATCCTGTACATACAAACATAGCTAACTTTATAAAGATAGTGTTTCTAATAAATCGTTTCCAAGTGAAAAAGGTATTTTTAGTCCCGAACCTTCAGTTGTTACCAATCGATTTCTTCTCTTTCTCCAAAGTGAACCAAGTTAACAGTGACGAAATCAACGAAGTGAATGAATTGATCGAATATCTCCAGGTTCAGCTGGACAGAAAGTCTCATCAGCAAAAAGTAAGCAGAAACTTTTTTTTTTTTTTTCACGATATTTTTTAAATGTGTTCTTTATGTTCGTATCATTGTGGTTGTCTACGGCCTTTTGAGATGAGACGGTGTTGTTATTCCGTCTGTTATGATTGTTTCGGTCACTCTAATCTTCATCTTTTTAGTCATTTGCATTATTTATGCATGATTCTGATTGTTATCCTCATCATAGTTTGTTATATACACCACATTTCGGTCGTTGTACTCTCCAGCCTTCTCTAGGTGAAGTGCTATTATTACAGTCAAACCTCAGTTAACAAACGTCTTCCTTTACCTTTTAAAAGGACGCATTTTAGTTCAGACGCTTGGGCGCATCAAAATAAGATGCATCCATTTAATATGCATCCATTAAATATGCATGTTAAGTGATAAAAATGCAATTTCAAACATGAGCGCCAATAACTGGCAAAGCAAGAGAATTAGAATGACTTGCGTGTTTTGCTGTAGACCACACAGATGTGCGAGGCGAATACCGCCATACCAATTTGGGAATGACACAATACGAGGATAATGCAGGCGAGAAATGCAAACTTTTTGGAAGAAGGCATAAAACTGAGCTGGTTTTCAGTTGCGATTAGGTGACTTTTGAACCTTATGATTGTTGTGGTATCCAGTTGAACTGAGTTCTGCGTAAAGTGTTGTCCTGGCAGAAGAGGCTGCTTCTCTACATTGAGTTTTCCTCCGATCTTCCTGTGAATTTCCTTTTCACCTTGATTGCAGATTTTGCTTAGCAGTCATAACTTAAAGTTGAAAAATGTAGGAATGATTTGAGTTTAGTCATATGACTATATAGAAAGGATTTGAAGTGATATAATCAGTTGCAGACTAGAACTTAGTGAGGATAATAATGTAATATTATGCCTCATTTGAGATCACCAGAAAGAAACACATAGATAAGGCAAATGAGTGTTACGTGTTATCAAATCTATAATTTAAGATTGTCATCCTTCCACGATTGTGTCCATCAACTGATAGAAAAGTATCCAGATCAGTTTCTTTATCCCTGGACCCTGGGACCAGAATTGAACAACATATATCCCCTCTCTTTCTCCCCATTGTCGGGCTATAAACAACTCTTGCAACGTTTTTATTTTGTGAATTCTCTGTGGTATTAACTTTCTCTACCTTTGTTTTGTGACCTGAACTTTTTTCATCACTTTTTTCTATATTTCAAAAATGTTTCTTCCTCTTCTCCTCTCTTCCTTCTAGTCTCTGGCCGATGATGACCTGTGCGCTATTTGCTATGCAAACCCCATCTCCGTAATATTCAACCCTTGTGGTCACAAGTCCTGTAGGTAAGAACAAAACTGATTATACATCATTCAGCATTTGATCCTCCCCCCCCCTCTCTCACTCACTCACTCACTCACACACCCCTTCCTTATTAATGTATAATGTTTAAGTGGGAGTACATCAGGAATCTGTACTGAGTCTGTTGCTTTTCATTTGTGTCTTAGAAGCGTTGACCAGAGAGTCTTATATGGATTGTCCAAAAGAGATGATTTAGTGCTTACCTGTGAAACGACAGAAGGTCTACTTGTAAAGACTTGGAGGTATGCTAAATAAAGGTCTGAGAGTGAATATTACCAAGACCACAGTGATACTCATTGCTTGTAGTGTTGGAAGAGGAAAGTTCCCTTGTTCAGTTTGTGGAAAAGAAGTTGGGAACAACAATAACTCAATTTTTTGTAGTACTTGTGCACATTGGGTACACAAAAAGTGCAGTGGAATTACATGTAGGTTGATAACCAGTTTATATGCAAGAAGTGTAAAACAATGGATAGCGAAGCTATTGAGGTTCTCTAGAAGTTTTATTACCTTGGAGCACAGGGAGGAGCTGGTGCTGGTATGATTGCAAGAGTTAGAAGTGGATGGAGTAAGTTCAGGGAACTTTTAACCAGCAGAATATTACCGTTGTCGGCAAAGGAAAGAGTCTATCAGGCATGTGTATGCAGTGTGATGATGTATGGAAGTGAAACCTGGCCAGTGAGGGTTGAGGACATGCGTTGCATAGAGAAAGGGATGATATGATGAATGTGTAATGTGAGTTTTAAAGACAGACTTAAATTTGATGAAGTCAGGGGAAAATTAAATCTGCACATGACAGAGAGATGTGTGAAGAGCAGACTTTGTTGGTTCGGACACATTGAAAGAATAGATGCGAGTTCTTGTGTTAGTAGATGTAGAACAGTTTGAGTTGGTGTTTCTACGTGCAGATGTTGTGGAAAAGAATGTTGCCTACAACATCACATGAGGGTCCACCAGAATAATGAAGCCATTTGCATATTTGTCATATTTGTAAAAAAAAGTATAAATGCATGGAGTACTGTTGTCATATTTCTGCTGGTGGATCTCTGTCTCATTTGAGGGTTCTTGATAAGGTGCAGAAACGTGTCTGTAATTTGATTGGCCCTACCATTTCTTCTTCTCTGCACCCTCTCTCTCACAGACGTGATGTTGCTAGTCTCAGTCTTTTCTATAAATACTATTATGGCATGTGTTTTTCAGAATTGTGTGATCGATTCCCCGCTTCTTTTGTTCCAGCTCGTTTGACTTGTTGGTCTAGTGATCTCCATCAATTCTGCTGTTTTGATACCTCATTGTAATACAGCTTCCTATTCCAGTAGCTTCTTTCCAAGAACTGCAGGCTTGTGGAACTCTTTTCCTGCTGACTGTTTTCCTACTACTTATATCCTTGGTCTTTTCAAGACTAAGGCCAATAAGCATCTCCCGTCTTTGCGATAATTATATTTGTTCTTGTTAGCTCTTTACATCAAGTGGCTTCATGCCTTGTCTGGGGCGATTTCCATTAAAAAAAGTCATTGGTCAGATCGATTGTTTTGTGTTAATAACAACAACAAAATAATTGTTTAACGTTGTTTCTATTTAGTTTAATATAACCGTATATTTTCAATTTTGATATTTTAGCGAATAAAAGAAGAGAGAGAATGAAGAAGTAATTAAAAATGATTAACTTTTTTTACATTTGATTTCATTACAATTCATTATGTCCATAGATAAAATTGGTTCGTGATTTTTAAGTGGATGATTAGGTGGTCTACTACAACTGACACGAATATCTATATATATTCCAGCAGAAGAACAGGGGAAGTCAGTTGGGTGTGTGTGCCTCTCAAAGACAGATGACTCCTAAGCTAATGGATTGTATCCGGTTGAGTTAGGGTTATATTTGTCTTGTTAAGTAGAAGAAAACGAGTATCATTGTAACGTCGCTCAAAATAAAACATTGTTACCTGTTTTAAACTGAAGTTGTGGTTTTGTTTGGAGGGAGAATCCCTTTGTTACAACAGTGACAGAGACCACATATTTGACTCTGCGACCGGTGTCGGAATCGAGCATCGACTTCAAACAAGCATGGCCTGTGCAGTAAACGCACATTCACATTCTAACCAAACTGTCAATATACACTTTCAACCCTAACACCTGGTAATGTATATCCCAAATCTCTTTCCATATCAAGGTTGTAATTTGTTTTAAAATGTTAGAAACAAACCCTTCACCCTCCATTGTGTTTAAAAAAAAAAAAAGATTTAATCTTTTTCTTTTCTTCTTTCAGAAATTGTATAACTTATCAAATGATGAACAAGCGGGAATGCTTTTACTGTATGACGAACGTGTCATCTGTACGTGATATACAAACGAATGAAATTGTGATACAAAACCCAATGAAATGAAGCAGAAATCAAATGACAGTGGAGACAAATGAACAAATTCACACACACTTCATGCTCCTTCTCTCTCTTTCTCCCTCTCTCTCTTTCTCTCTCCTTTTTACTTCCACTCACAACACGTTAAAACATAATACTGCCACCTTGATGATATTAAGCCAGTTTTGCTGCTACCCCCCCCCCCCCATTCTTTCTCTTCTTTCCGCCACCCTCACTTACTCACTTACTCACTTTCTTATTCTCTCTTTTCGCATTCTGATATATGCATATATATGTGTACACTTTTCGGGTTTATCTTTCTACAAACTTCCTAAAATTTATTTGGATATACAAAGTTTAGTCAGTCACCGCAACTGCAAATAAATAAGCTCTTCACTCTTTACATTCATATATAGATATAGATATATATGTACATATATATATATTTTTTTATTTGGCTTACATCGACATTTAATTTTGTCCGTGAAGAGATCATTAGGACGAACTACAGCATGTCAGTATCAGCCATATACAATATTATTATTATATATATATAGAGAGAGAGAGGGAGAGAGAGATAAATGTAAATAGTAAATTATAATTTTATATGAAGCTTACTTTGACAGTCAAAGTTTCAACTTAATGATATCTTCAGAGTCAAAAGCCATATATTATTATAACTGTTCTACTTTTGTATTGAACACTTTTGGATTTGATACATACTATTTACTACAAACAAACAAATTTGGGAATATCCTTCAATATATATATATATATATATATATATATATATAATCGATCAAGTTCAAATATGTTAATCAAGTGAACATTTAACCAATTTTTTTAAGAGTGCTCAATACAAAGTAGAGCATTTATAAAATTTTATATATATATATATAGAAGAGACAAAATGGTGCCACACTACAAAATGAATAATGAATAATATGGGGAAAACTTTATATAAGATGAAATGTTTTTTTTTTGTTTTGTTTTTTTTTAAATTTGTTTTATATAAAATTATTTTCTCTTTTTTTTTTTTTTTTCTATTTCATCTTATATAAAGTTTTCCCCATATTATTCATTATATATATATATATATATATATATATATATATATATATATATTAGGCATTTTAAATGTAAAGAGATTAATGATTAACCTTCATTTCTAAATAATTGATAAACTAATGGTGAGTTTGGATACAAACTCTTTAACTTGTATAATACTAAGAAAGGATAATTAGCACTGTACTGGTAATACTACGATCAGATGAGTGTCATTTGGTTAGTTAAATATTCTAATATGTCAACTTATCAAATTTTGTAGGGGGGGGGGGCTGGGTTTGGTATTGGTCTCTAAGGTCCACCCAAATGGTAAACTAAAATTATTGATTAAAAGTACGAAATGTGATGGGTGAAATGAGTTGTAAATTTAAAAAAAAAAACAAAAAAAACATATCAATTAAATGTAAAAATGTATCTATATATGTAAACTTGCTCAAATCGGAACTAGCGGTAATATAGAATAAAATCATTAGATATTCTATGGAAATAATCTGGGATCTTCGAAAATATAAAACTATACAATCATATATTATAATGGAAACATTAATTTAGTACACAAACCAGTATTTTCTCACCAGAGAAAATTCTTATCCTTTAGCTCAAGTAAATAAATTAATAATTAAATTATAATTCTCAATAGGAATTTGTTAGGAAGCCGGTAACTACCTGGCAAATTATGGTGGCATCTCATGTAGATAATGGTATATTGATCCATTTTAACTTTGATAAATCTAAGGAAGTGTTTTTTATGGGTTATTTGAAAAGTAGAACTTCACGATTGTTATTCCTGGATTTTAGATTGGGGGGGGGGGGGGGGATAACTGTCTTAGTCTTATTAATATTGGACCATTTCGCCTGTAATGTGGTCTATGGTATTTTCAACTTTTTTACTTTTGATATTTATTTCAGCTACTAATCTAATTTCATTAGTAGTAATTCATTTTTTAAATTTAGCTAAACTATAAGCTCTCATAACTTTAGATTATTCCATTCGAGTTAGTATAAATTAAAAAAATTACTATAAAAACCATACTTATATAAAACGAATGTTGAATTCATTACCATAAGCCGTATTTTCGGATTTTATCTTACGCCATGATCTTACTTATAATATTAATAATTATCAATCTTAATTTAAAACTTTAATTAACCGCTCACTATTTCAACTTTTATTATTTGTCTTTTTGTGTGTCCTTGTTATCGTTTTCTCATGACTGTCTTAAGACGTAGCTCTGTACGATAGATTTAAAATGGCGGCTTTACTGGAATTCTGTCATCTTATTATGGGGGTGGGGGGGGGGGCTATCACGCGTTAGTGTTGTCTGTTTTCTGTTCTTTTCCCATGAACTTTCTGCACGATGTAACATCTTTATAAATGCTTATTTTTTTAGCCCATTTCTGTATAAATCGATTTCTAATTAAAAGTAAGTAAAATTCTAGCAAAGCATTGTCTGCAAAAAAGATTTTTATTCATTGTAGAAATGACTTTGAAGTTTTTGCTTTCAGTTGCGGTAATTCTCCATAGAGTTTCACTCAAAGTATTAGTTTGTTTTTTTCTTTATGAAAAAAAAGAAACCGTTTTTCAGAACTATGTCTAAATTCATCTGTATGAAAATCAATGCTAGCGCGAAAATCCACAATTCATGGTGACTGTCAGTTTTATACTATTTATAATTTTTAGTGTTGATTCCTGTTTCTACTTGGTTATTTTTTTTTTTATATTCTTTGTCAGATATTGAGTATAACCCGAGCATAAAATAAGGCTATTTCCCCAAATACAATGACTTCATAGATAACAAATACAATGACTTCATAGATAACAAATCACTTCTTAAAAACACCAAGCTGACTAAATCAAGACACCAAACTTTGTACATATAAAGATATAATCAATCTAAGGGGCTCAATATATTTTCAGGTAGAGCTTTATAACAATAATAAATAATTAACTTGACTTTCTCAAGACTTTACTGCAATTGCATGACGGTACATTCATCACATTATCAAAAAGACTGTATCATCATGCAACTGTAGTAAAGTATTTAGAAAGTCAAATGAATTAATTAGTATCGTTATGTACAGTATATAATTTAGAAAGTCAAATGAATTAATTAGTATCGTTATGTACAGTATATAATTTAGAAAGTCAAATGAATTAATTAGTATCGTTATGTACAGTATATAATTTAGAAAGTCAAATGAATTAATTAGTATCGTTATGTACAGTATATAATTTAGAAAGTCAAATGAATTAATTAGTATCGTTATGTACAGTATATAATTTAGAAAGTCAAATGAATTAATTAGTATCGTTATGTACAGTATATAATTTAGAAAGTCAAATGAATTAATTAGTATCGTTATGTACAGTATATAATTTAGAAAGTCAAATGAATTAATTAGTATCTTTATGTACAGTATATAATATCTTTATGTACAGTATATAATATCGTTACGTACAGTATATAATATCACTGAACTTGTTAGCTTGTTAGAGCACAAGGTCACAAAGATAAGCTCAAAATAATGTCAATCTGTAATATTTCCCTTACGGTGAGATGAAATGTTATAAATATAAGTTTGTAAATGATTCAACATTTGAAGATGACCATTCCATGAAGATAGTTCCTCAGAGTCTGTCGATAATATTTAAAAACTATATTCTTAGATGGCTACTTTAACTGGACAACTTTTTCAAAGAAATATGTGAGAAAAATTTGCAAAAGCAAACGTTCAAGTGATATTAAAGAGTCCAACTTGAGGAGAAGCAGCACGCTAGTTTATATGTAAAAATGATTTTGTTTTAAATTCTCATATCATTGTATCTGCATATAAGGTCTGTGTGGGTGTGTGTTTAATAGTGTTCAATATTTTAAGTTGATAAATAGAGCGATATATGTATATAAATATGAAAAAAATAAGTTATACAAATATATATATATATATATATATATATGGTTTAAATTGACAGTCTTGAAACTTGTGACCTCTTCAAAGCCATATAGAATATTATAAATGTTCTATTCTTTATAGTATTGAATACTTTTGTATTTATCAAATTTAATCCCACAAACAATCAACTTTGATAGTGACCTTCATTATATATATATATATATATATATATATATATATATTTTATTTATATTTTTTAATGCAACTTTGATTCCTATATAATTGTATTGCTAGCTACCATATTGCAGAATGGTTCTTGGATATAGTGTTTAGATAGTATTATTATTATTTTTATTTTTTTATTATTGTTATAATTAATGTTATTTGATATGCAAATTACTATATCATACGGTAGTCTTAAAGGTAATATATTATTATTATTATTTTATCATTATTATTTTTTTTTTATGTATATATTAGTGATATTTTAAGCTGAATTATTTCGACACTTGATTATTGGGGAAATGGTCGTATGATCAGTACCATTGGAGAGCCATGAATATTATAACTGTCCTGTTTTTAAATCTCCGAAACAGTTACATGGTAAACAGCTGATGATCCCCGTGTTAATATTAGACGCTTAAGGTCTCCTGTTTTTGTTTCACTCTTAGATAATTAACCCCCCCCCCCTTTTTTATTTTTATTTTTTTATGTTTTTTTATTTATTTTTTTATTTTTTACTTATATTTTTTCATTTATTAATTTTCCAACGAATGTTAAGTCTGCAATATCTTGGATTTAGTTAGTTTGTCTGGGAATTTAAACTGCATTTTACATTTTTTTTTTTTTGACTCAGAGCTTCTTTAGACTATATATATATATATATATATATATAAAGATATTTATTTTTTTACTGATACGTCATCACTTATCAAGATCCAGGGGCCACTCAATAGTAGGGGTTAAAAAGATTGTCAGTTGGACGATGGTCATCACCACAAGAGGATTGGAAACTGAGTGGGATGGGCAGAAGATTACTTAAGAGGACTTGTAACTACTACTATATAAAGATGTAGTAGTAGTAGTAGTAGTATGAAAATATACAAGTTTCACAGAAATCTTAGTGTTTCACTCCTTATCAGTCCAACTCAAGTAAATAATGAAACATATATATATATATATATATATATATATATATATATATATTATTTAATAATATAAGCATATAGTATAAAACAATGATTGTATATATATATATATATATATATATATATGATTGGAAAATCTTTGTGTGAAATAGGCTTCATCAAGTTTATATGATGTTTCGGTACAATTTATAGCTTTTTCAGATATGCAAATGCAAGTAGAAAAATAAATATTGGAGATAACAGAACTATTTTTGAATTAAATAATTTTCGTAAAGAAAGATTCAGACTTCGGACCTATAGTTTGTTTACAGTCTAAGTGGGTTTAAAAAATGAATAATGTCCTCTTTTCGATTTTACTATTGCTTTTTGTATTCTCTTTTTACTTCATATGTTTTTCTTTCTCTTCATTTCATGGTGGCAAATATTGACTGACAACGACTGCATTTTCATTTCTTTCTCTTTTTATCTCCTCTCTCTCTCTTCTACCTTTTACCACATCTCTTACCCTTATATTTCTACATTTTACTACGCCTCATTCTTTCTTCTCTGCCTTTCTCTATAACTCCTCTTCTTTATCTGCCTCTTAGGACTACACCTTCTCTTCTATTACCTGCCTCATACCGCTTTTCCCCTTTCTTTATCTCTCATACTCTGCCCTCCACTATTTTTACTTTTTTTTTTCTCAGCCATTTTTGTTTTTCTACTTATTTATGAAAATAAGTAAAAAATAAAAAATTTGGTCCCCCCCCCAAAAAAAAAGCCACAAAAATAAACAATTCTTTTTCAAAGAATTTATTCTTGTAACTTTACAGACTTTATTTATTTTGCTATTTCCTCTCCTTTCCCCAACTGGTAATGCCAAAACTTTGCAGAAAATCATGACAGACTTCAACATTTTATGAATACTATTTCTTGTTTTCTTTCAACTTTCCCACCCAAAGCTCAAATTACTTGAGTATTTTTTTAACTAAACATATTAGAAATCAGTCTTGTTTTTGTGAGTTTTTTTAAAGATTCTTTTTCAATTTAATAATTGTTTTTTTATTGACTTAAATTACACATTTAAAAACCATATTTTACAGAAGAAAACAAAAATCTTTTTTTTTTTCAAAACATTAACATATCACTTTTTGAGTTCTTTGATATGACAGGTGCGCATGTGAAAATTCATGTTTTTCTTCTGTTTAATAGCACAAATGTTTTGCTTTTAAATTTTGATTAAACCCAGAAATTACTTTCTAATTGACAGTTAAAAAGCTTCAAAAGCACTTTTGAATGCTCACGCTAATAAGTCAGCCATTTTGTTTACTCCATTATTCATAGATAAAATAAATGGCTGATATATTTCCATAGTGATAATTCGAAATTAGAAAGTGATTTTTAAATCTTTAAACTGTTAATTAGAAAGTCATTCTGCTAATTTACTAATCGAAGGGTGTCAATTATTTTATGTGAAATGTGTTTCTGCATTATTACTAAACAATTTATGCTTACTTAAAATCAGATTTTAGTAAAAAAACAAAATAACATTAAATAAGTTACTTATAGCAAGTTGACTTGTAGATCCGAAACAGTGATTAAAAATGACTCTTAATCGGCACCTTGTCGAAAACATTCAGGAATTCAAATTGGATTTTTCGATTAAAGTCAGTTTTTATTCACCAGTCTGCATGTATTAGTCAGTTTGCTATAACTTGCTTGTTTGGGTGTAATAACTAAAACTGATTTCACTTTAAATAATGGACACTCAAACTAATAAATGACAGGAAATCCTGTGTTTGAACTTTAAAAGCAAAGGTCCAGTATTATCCTTTTGTGAAAAGAAAAACATCAATTTTCTCTGTCATATCAACGAACCCACTTTTTGTTAGACTCCCAGCCGACTCTTCCAAATATTTTTATTTTAACATTTTCTTTCACCATTTGAAAAAGTAATTAAAATTTTTTTTTTAAATATTGAGAATTTTCTTTTTTATTTTATCCTCTGGCTGTCCAAAAATTTTGATATGATTAAAAAAAAAATTTTTAATTAAAAAAAAAAAAAAGAAGATTTATTACGAAGAACAACAATTAAAAGATTTATTCTTCTCATGAAAAAAAAATGTGATGAGATTGTAAAATCTTTTTCTTTTTTTATAGAAATAAAACATTTAAACAGCGAGTGTTCTTTTGTACAAAAGATTTAAATTTGTTTATTCTTTTATTTTTTATTTAGTTTTACTATTTATCTACAGATTCCTGTCAACATAAAAAGTGCACAAGCTATTTTTATGCTTGTCATTTTTATTTTTATTTTTTTAGATTTCCCTTTTAAGAAAAAGTATGTTTGTAAGACTATTATATTTAGGTCAACAGGTACAATATCCCTCAGTACAGAATGCCAGGATTGTCTACTACCGGGAAATGCCGACAGGACTGCTCAGGCATTTTTTGTAGGCCAAAACGTGCTCATCCACATCTGACCTTGTGTCTAACTTCCTGCAGAGGAGGTAAATAAAATAACTAGCGAGAGAAGAAAAAAATATCACCGGTTAGACTTTTTTCTTCTTTTTTTTTTTTTTAGATTTCTTTTTACGTTTTCCTTTTTCTTCAGACTTAACAGGGAGATAACGGGTGTCCGTAAATAAACCATAGAACCATTTTTTTTTTTTAAATATTTTCTTTTCCAATTTTTTTTTTCATACGAGCTGAAGTTGCCACCAGATTCCAGGGTTTAACTAGCACAATTTCATGCATCTCAGCATCCGTTTCTCGGCTTTCCATTTTAAATATTTCTTTCCTTATCATTTGTATTGGTCATGATGAAATAGAATTCTTAAATGGTAATATCCAAATAAAGAAGATTAAAAAACAAATTCACGTATAAAATGTAAAAAAAAATGTTTTTTCATTATTGTGTACACTATTGTGTGCTCTAATAAACGGCTGTATGGCAACTTGTCTAAAATATCATCAGTAATAAAAGAAAAGAGAATGAGATTCACTGGACATTGTTATAGAAGCAAAGAAGAGGTTATCAGTGATCCGATTTTATGGACGCCAACACACGGAACAGTTAAAGTTGGTCGACCCTATAAGACGTACACAAAACAATTGACCGAAGATACTGGTTCTCAACTCTAAGATCTTTACGGAGCCATGACGAACAGGGAAGTATGGCGGAGTTGGGTTAATATGGTCCGGACAACCAACCCGATCTGATAAATAGATGACAAAAAAAATGAAAAAGAAAATGTAAAAAGAAAAAGTTTTTTAAATATTGTGTAGAGTATGAAAACCAATGTGAAAGAGAAATGAAAACAAAATGTTGACCTACTTAGAATCTCAAATATTAAAAAAAAGAACAATTTTGCTTTACTACCGCGACACATAAGCGATGAGACAGCAACAAACCAAAATTGGTCGTATTCAATTATGTACATGCATGTGTGCGTCCACTGCACGAGCCGTGATCGTTACGCTGTCGTGCCGGTCCAAAGTTGTTGCTCGCTTCCGATATCGTTAGCCGTGTGGTCTCACGCAGTGCTGCAACAGAAGGATTCTCCCTCCAAACAAAACCACAACTCCAGTTTTAAATGAGTAACAACTTTATTTGCTGGAGGGTTACAATCGTACTCGTTTCTTCCTTTGAACAACAGACTTGCGAAAATGAGAGATTTTTGCCCAAACAAATTAAAGCACGCGTCCAAGGGCCCATCTTGCTTGGAGAGAGACACACAGACCCAACTAGACATCAGACCCCAGACAACCAAATTGGCTGTATCATGCTCAGAGGGCCAGGTCCAACTGACCTCCCTTTTGTACTTTTGACCGAAAAATCTTACATTCCAGTCTTTTTCTCAGTCATCCCCATTCGACCACCCAAAAACCGCCTACTCGAGATAATAGTCAGCCTCATCTATGAACATCAAAGGCCCAATCACCAGGAGGTCCCAGCCATTATTCCTGGCAAAAACTGAAGTGGTCCATAACCATGAAAGAGAAGCTCTTATCCGAAGAACATTTTTCTCTCAAGTGAACAAATGGAATTCCGGGTAGTCCAAACTTCCAGATCAGACATATTTCCAATCTTCTGTGTGGTCTATCTCCTTTTTATTTAATATTACTCACTCGCAGCAAGTCTACTATTCGTATGCAACACTAAACATGCTGTTCAGTGCATGTTTATACAATCACGGATCCTGCGAATAAAGTAGATGGATCATACTCCAACATTTTTCTACAAGTGAGTCTTCCGTCACTAGAAACTAACCTGTTGTCGAGACGGGCAAGATGGTTTAGTCAGGTCGTACATTGCCCATCAGGGAAACCTAGAAACAATTAAAAAGGGGGTCAATTGAAAATATGGCTCAGCATCATCAATGCAGATGTGGAGAACAGGCCGGAGCCCTTCAATTTTTGGCATCAAACAATGGTCCAAGTAGTGGTTGAACATTACCAAACAAGATGCGCTCAATTGCCTACTATGGACAGGTCTTGTCTTAGATGTGTTGGATTCAATGCATAGAGCTGGATCAATTCACCCTTGGTGAATGCCATTAAAAGAAAAAAGAATTCACCAGAAACGACAGTTATTTTCTAACTTAAAGTTTTAAAACATACAACGTACTCTCAAGTACATTTTTTTCCTGTCAAAAATATTGACAGATTTGGACAAAGAGAAAAAGATGATAAAAAGGAAAATACTTGTTTTTATTCCAAACTTTATCAATTATTTCAAAATGATTGGTTGAATGATTAAAATTGTATTTCAAGAGAAGCAAATGTTTTTATTGTTAGAATATTTAATATTTGAATAAGACCTAAAATAGCATTCTTATTTACAATTGTGTGACTGTTTTACCCTCCAGCCTTTTTCAGGTGCCTTTGATCAAAATCAGGAACTGTTATGGAATTTTGAGCCCAACCCTTTATAAAAGTCCTGGGGGTACACAGTTTGCATTCACGAGAGTAACAAGTGATTGGCTTGCTCGATCCCTGCTATTTCTCCAACCCTGGTGTTATCTTCCAACCCATGGAACTGGTTTTGCTATTCTTCCACCTGTTTATGTGTTTAGGACTGTTTGTCGACTGCAGACATGAGGGGTTACTTATGCAGTTCTTCCTATAGGTGATTAGGTATTCGTCTGCGAGCACAGCTTCATCATATAACCTTTCTTTCACTTTTACCGGATGTGGTATACTGTCTTTAAACTCTACAACTGAAATTAGTTGCCTCAGTCTCTCGTAAACCCCTTCCACTTCCTGCTCTACACCCCAACACCTTTCTGTCTCACGAATTCAACATAGAAAGAGGGAGAGACAAACTTAAGTTCCCTGAACTTCTGGCAATAAGCTTCATGGACAAAAGTTTGTAACTCTTTAGATTGATTCCGAAGAGGAGAGTGCAGTAATTGTAAGGGGCATTACGAGCCCTCATTTCCTAGTGACAAACTCTTCATTGCATGCGTAGATCATTAATTTTATCATCATCCTCTTCCAACACAAGAATCACAAAATGCATACACGCACACACCGATACATACGTAGCCCTGACGTTTTAATAGACTGGAAAAAGAAAGAAAGAAAAAGAAGTTCTGTACATTTTTAAGGCTCAATAAAACAAGTTACCATCAGATTTACTTAATGGTTAATGTAGTTGCCATCCTTCTTTATGGCCTCTTTCCACCTGTCAGTGAGCTTTTAAATGCCACGTTCATAAAATTCCTTAAATTATATTGTCTTTGTTACATACACTTCCTGTTATTCTGAGACGAGTTGTATTAGATGAAAAAAGAGTAACGGTCAAGTAAACGATAAACAAAAAGGAATTAAAAACCTGACTAAAACAGTCCAACAATTGTAAATAAGAATGCTATTTTAGGTCTTATTAAAATATCAAGTTAAATAAAACGTACCCTGATAACTTTTTTTTAATAATATTTTTAATGCTGATTCTTGAAATGACTTATTTTTTAAAAAATCTATTTCAAATATTTTACCAGAAATTTTATTTTGAAGATGAGAAGGGCCAAGAAATGCAGATGTTGAGGTTGCTTTTTACCGAATATGTCGATTAAGTGATGACGTAACGTTTCTTTCATGGGTTGATTTAGCCACATGATCGTCACTCATATAAAATGTTTGACTCAGAAGTTCACTTGCTCTTTTCCTCCTTTTCAGCCTGATTGTTGATATGGCAACAAGTTAGTTCTCCCTCTTTTCTCCAAAGCACCAACATGGTCGTCTTGTATTCCTATTTTTTCTAGACTATGTAGTCGGCCTCCTCACCAAACAAACGTGTTTTGTCGATGTGCCCCTCTTTTCCGTCTCTTATTATATCCATGTTTTGACGTATGTGCATATTTTGATGTATTACAAATAAATAACACAAATAAATCCTGTTATATTCTTATAAGTCAGGTTTTTAATTCCTTTTTGTTTATCGCTTTTGTTCGTATATAAGAACAATTAAGAAATCGATAATTCTTAGAAGTATTGTCGTGATATTTGTCATGGAACGCTTTTGAAAAATAGTGACTCAACTCGATTGGAACACGTTTGTTTTTTTTCTGTATTTTCAGTAATTTACACCAATTTAGAAATGGTGGAAAATATTTTTATTAATTTTATATATATATATGTATATGTATGTATGTATTCTGGTTTTCTGATAATTTTTAAACAAAGTATTAACATTTTTTTTGTGATAAAAATAATACTTTTCCCTCTGGTCGGAAACAGTTGGTGCATACGACTTTTGCTGTTAGATGTTTGTGTATTGTTGTAAGCGACACAGGAGTCAAGAGTTCATCCGATTTGGGAAAACGTTTGGATCAGACAAGCTTGTTAGAGTATGTAACATGTTTCAGAAAGGGAATAGCAGAAGCAAATTGAGCTCATCCTCCAAAAAGATGAGACTACGACAAAAACGCAGTGAAAAGAGAGTTTGAAATTGGAAAGTGTCGGAGAAGTTTTATTATTTATGAACATCCGCCCTCTCTAAAGCAAAGTTTCAGACTATATAAGATGGTGCGGAAAGTCAACGACTTGAATTATATAAATGGCACACCAGATCATCGAAAGAAGACCCAGAATTATCATATGGATATGCTAAAATCATACCTGAGGAGGTTATAGCAGTTTGCAAAGTGTAGAACTAAATAAAGCACTACCAGCAGAGAATAATCTCACAGTGGATAGATAAGGCTGCAGACTTCTTAATATTTTTTTTTTTGGTGGTGGGGGGGGGGGGGCCAAAACTTTCTCTTTTGCGTGATTGTAGTGAGATAACAATATACATGAACACTTTTTCTCTCGGTCCCTTTTCTTCTTCATCCAGTTTCTCACTGAATGTATGAAGCTATGAGCTGGCAGCAGCGATAGTCCCTAAGGGGGAAGCTTAGCAACTGTCAAAACAGGAGTAGCAGTGTCGAATAGTGAAATAGTATCAACAGCCAAGCCATGGAATAGAGTTCGACAGATCCAATTGTTGGATAATGGCCCTATGGGAATGGACGTATCTGTTGGAAATCGTTGGTTTGACTTGCGCGAGTTAACGCGAGTGCAGAATAGGTCCTGTTCTCACAGTCAGAGCTAACAGACGTGACAAGGTTACCGTGTGACGAGACCCCAGATCAAGGGTCAGTCTGCACCTGCGAGAGGCTCTGTGACGTCACTCGTTCTCATGAGAAGCGAGTTTTCGTCAGTCTGATTCGGAAGGCGAACCGAGCAGGACGTGCGATTCATGATGCAAAAATAAGGGAAATATTTCCCTTAAGGGAATACAAGGGAGAGAAATCTTTCCCCCCCTCTCTATGAATGGTTAAGAAAACATTGTTAACTAACTACGATAAAGTAGTGATTTGCTCTCTCCCTCTCTCGACGTAGTGAATGACCCCCAGTTGAAATAACAACGCTTGTAATAAAATGAATTAAATTTAAAAGAAGAGTTTGTCTTCGGAGTGCGTCATGAGGCTTTTGTTGCAGACACGGACGGCGTGGTTCACGGCAGGAAGGAAAGAACAAAGAATTCATCCACTAGACGACACACCACCCTCTACAACAAGCGAGGGAGAAATCTAAGGTATGCAACACAATCATGTGTGGCTACAAAAAAAAAAAAAAGAAAAGCAAAAAAAAAGACATGTTTGATGATGAAAAGCATGATAGATTGAACCTCAGTATTTTTACAGCAGCATTATATGGTGCATAAAAAGAATTCATACGACTAACCCTATTAATAGGGAGACAGCATGCTAAGTCCTTTATAGTTCATATCAAATACTTGAGACATTCAGAAGATTGTTGAAACTTGGATTCATGGTAACATAGCGACGCTGCTCAAATCAGCTAAATAACATTTCAATCGTTTCTCTTTCTTTCCTTTATCTACTCTTTGAATTTGCTGCAAATTATTTGCATTGTTTTTCTTCTTCCAATCGTTATATTCACTGTTATCATGTTCCATCCTGTAGACATTCCTTTTCCTGTAGACCTTGACCTAAAGATCATAAATCTGGTGAAAACATTTATTAATTTGTGTCCAAGATTATGGCTGTAAAAAAAAAATTTTTTTTTTTTAAATCAAGTAAAAAAAAAAAAAAAAAAAATTAAGTAATTACAATACTTTAGAACGATCTACATAAATTAACTTTTAAGGATTCCAAAGAGTCAACAGTTTTGTTTAGTTTCTGGTGTAAAAAAAAAAAAAAAAAAAAACTTGATTAAAGTACATACGGTTGAAATAATGATGAAAAATGGCAGACGTATACGACACACACTCCCTCACAATTTTTGCAATTCTTTCAAAATTTCAAGCAGGAGGATCATTTGACGTTAAATTTATAAAAGAAAATGAACAAGTAGAATTAAACAATATTTGAGGATTGAAAATAGTTATTCGAAGATTTTTATAATAAAATTTTAAATGGTGGTGAAGAAACCCTTGGGAATTTATTCGACTCCAAAAAAGACATTTTAATTACAGTAAATATGATTCTAATATGTTATGCAAACTTATTGGGTAGAAAAGTCTTTTCTCAAATAATAAGAATTTGAAAGTTTTTGAATAAATAGATACTTATTTATTTTCACTCAAATTTGAAATATGATAAGATTAGAATTTTAGTTACTGTACTTACTGAGGATTGTTATCTCAAGAAGCATCAAATGGAGAGGGGGGGATACGATATCGTATACGTCTGCTAAAAATTGAAATATACAAGAAACATGAGGAAGACTTTTTTTATTTGTTTTTTTTGTTTTTTCATTTTGGTCAAACAAAAGGAATTCAGATGTTTTTTTTTTAAAATCATATACACAAAAAATTATTTTACAATTGAAAGAAAAAGGGGGGGGGGTAGAATAATGAAAAAATGTTATTTGTTGAATATTAAGTTGGACAGGTAAGAAGTAAAGGAGAATTATATTTACACAAGTGATATACAAAATGATTTTATCTTCTATCAGGAATGTACAGTAATGTGTGTTGGTGTCTGTATGACAGGAAGAGACACAAAAATCTGCTTATATGTGTGTGTGTTGGAAGAATAGTTACATTTTAATGTTGTCATTCAGACTTGTTATGTCGCTGAAAAATCATGATTTAGTTTCAAGAGTTATCTTCTCTTGTCGGTTACACATTAAAATGGGGGTGCAACTTCGGAAAAGCCTCGATAAGGAAAAACAAATAATAAATAAAAATAAAGACATACTGGTATTATGTATGTCACCGTGACGAAACAAAGACATTGTACACCAAAAATTACGTAAATTGAGCAAGTTTTTTTTTTTATCACACATTATCAAATTTTGTCATTTTTTTCCATGCTCTCTTGTCACGTCGCCATCTTTGAAAACCAAGGGACGTAAGTCAGCCCAGCGTGACAAGCGAGCATGGAAAAAAATGACAAAATTTGATTTTCTGTGATAAAAAAACTACTTGATCAATTTACGTAATTTTTGGTGTATGATATCTTTGTTCGGTCCCAGTCACATACATAATACAGGTATGTATTTATTATTTGTTTTTCCATTATTCAGGCTTTTCCGAAGTGACACCAAAATGGGTGACTGCTATTTCGTTTCAAAAGTGAAGAAAATTTTGAGAATCGTAAAAAAAATAAATAAAATAATAATGATACTTGTTTGCTTTCACTAAAATTTGAAATATTACTTTTCTACACAATAACAAATCTGCATAACATAAAATTGGAATATCAATTAAATTTTTTTAACAAGAACTGGTATGTCAAAAACCACTGAATTACATTTTCTGCTCACATACCGAGTTCACGCATCAACACAAATGTGTATAAAATTTCAACAATATATATTTTTAAAAATATACCCATTTGGTTTGATTTTATATTAAAGCTGTCAACAAAGAAAAATTGTAATGTGCAAAATGATAAAAGAAAAAGAAATTGTTACAATGCAATGTTATTTAGTGTATTTATATGGTATGCATTGTTTTTCTATAACAGTGACCCGTTACACTTTAGGGAGTCACAGACTCCCTAAAGCCGACGTGATCTCATTCAAAAAAGAAATTTGTTTTCTATTTTACTATAGTGGAGATTTCACTTCTGTATCTTTGCAACCAAAATGCAGAATATTATGGAAAGGAACACGGTGTGAAATAATATCATCGTAATGTTTACGTCTATAAATATTACGGCTGATGTTAGGCACGATGAGGCTGCTTTGGGGCATACAAAATCTAAAATCTCATGAAAGCAGATCATGTAAGGAAGTAAAAGTTTTTTTGTATTTTTTTTAATTGTGAAATTTGTAAAGACTGGAATTTACGTAACAATGACAGCGAAAATATGCTTTTCATTAACCCCAACCTAAGTCTGGGGTGGCAGTTGAGAATGCCAGAATGCTTAGACGCTAAATTCAGCTTTAACTGACTGATCATATCGAGGTGGCGATCAAAACCCTAAATACGCATAATGGTTATAAAATTAATTTTATCAAAAAAGTAAATTCTTACAAATGTCATTATATTTGGTAGAATTACCTCTCCTTTCGAGGAGGGGGGGGGGGGCTTGCTAAACTGCCATCTAAGCTGCTCTTGTTTATCACCTTTTAGTCCCTTTTAAATAACATGAATTTTTGGTTAAAACATACAGACACAAAATCTCCATTATAATAATTATAATTAATAAAAGCTTTGGTAAAGTTTTGATAGTTGCTCAGTTTCTTATTTTATATTTCAAAAATGTTTGTGCTTTTTTTCTATAAAACACTCAATATTTAAAAATAATATTTTAAATTTCTAAAATAGAGCAAAATAAGAAATTGTTACCATTGTTAGTTACTGCATTCAGCTATTTTCATGCCCAAATGATAGATTCATTTTTTTCCTCAACAGCATTTGTTATTCAAAGTTTTAAAATTCACATCTTCAATCTGATATTATAATATGATTTGGCCTTGGGCTGAAACTAAGGGTGAATGGCCAGATCAGAAATCCGTTGATCATTAGGGAAGTGATTTACAACCCGTGTGTGACGAAAAGATTGTAAGTATACCACGAAAATAGAAATTATTTTCAAAAGAACAAAAAATGTACATGTCAAAATTAAATGCTCTTTAAACTTGAGACAAAATTTTCTTTGTTCAACCAAAATAAACGTATGATAAAAATGTCAGCAAAATTATACGTTCCTAACACTGGGTTATCAGGTGCAGTGGAAACAAATTGCCGAAAAATAAGATTTTTTAAAAAAAAGTTTTAATTCATATTTTTATAAATTTTAATGAATTGTGTTAATAACTACCTGATATTTGTTTTTATTTGATTTTTAAATCATTAGAATTAAATGTACATCAGAAATTTAAGTGAGGCTTAAGAAAAACATTGGTTTAGAAGAAGGATTCAGAAGAATGGCATTTGTGCATGTGGGAAAGATTCAACAATTATGTGGCAGGATTTGCCATTTAAGAAAAAAAATTATTTAATTTTTTAAAAACTTTTGTCAACCTATACAAAGCATATTGGCATTGAAGCGTAAGAGGCTACTGTGATAGGGGCCGGATTTATAGGGGGTTAACCTGGATGGGGAGTTGGGCAGCAAAAATGTTTGTTCATATTACATTTAAATGGGAGCAGGGAGAGAATTCTAAAGGAAAGCAGTCTGAGGAAAGAAGTTATTAGAGTAGAAAATCTCCCGGCATTTAGGGACCTATACAAAGAAGGGGTGTGATTTTGCTGCTAATCGTGTACGTCGTAGCTATTTACGTTGAGGGGGCACAAGTGCAGTAAGGGTTAGGAGAGCACATTCCATCAAAGTACTTGTAAAATAAACACAGTGATGCAACACTGCGACGATGCGACAGGGGTCGGTGTTTGGCAGACAGTGTGGGACCTATTATAAGACAGAAGATCAAAGTTCGATTTCATTTTACGGCATATCAACCGTTTTTTTCCAAGTTATTGAATTCTGAATCCAGTCATTTTGGTAGAAGTTTTTATGTTTTAAATTCTCAGCATTTTTAAATATTTATTCAGGACATCAATTTCTTTGTAATTCGTTTTACGGCAGTCATTTTCAAATATTTCAAATGTTTGTATTTATAAACATCATTTGCTTTGTAGGTGTATATTCTTGCTAACTCATACATATGACCGTGACCGTGGATCTGGGAATAATAGTGATTAAAGGGTGGATCCACACTTCACAAATTGGGGCTTCACCAACGGATGTAGTATAGAAGAGCATGCAGATAGAAGATGGCTGGCGGACAGACATGCTCAGTGGATAGACAAATGTGTTCATTCTACTTAAGGTACATCTTTCCCACTAACATGAAAAACGTATATGTACATAAAGTTAAAATAAAACCTATATATTTAAAGTTAAAAGGGTTTTACTTGTTTTAATTTAATCCATGTCAGTGAATGACGGAGATAAGTTGGATAAAGACATTTCCAGAGATAAACGGCCAAAGACCTGACAAGAGAACCAACAACCAAACTCTGAAGCCAGGACAATACCAAGATCTCCTCAACCCACCAATCTCATGAAAGAACGAGATGCAGACCAGATCAATATTCTCCATCAGAAACAAACCGATTCAGTTCATGACCATATATGGAATAGTCACATCTAAGTTGAACATTTTTTATATGGTTTTATTTTGTGTTGTCAATTTTAAGGCATATTAACCCTTTTTAGGCTATTTAAGGCCAAAGCACAATTCACCTATTGGATACAATTTATTGAACACAAGGTTGCCATTTCCCCCACAGCTGACAGTAGTGGTGTGTAAATGACCAGACTTGAACTCGGCAGATCCGATGATTCCATAGTCTGGGACAGTATCCATTAACCTTTTGTGTTAGCAAAATTTTAACAACAAATGCTGTTGAAAAAAAAAAAATGTTATTCCTATTAGAGGAATGCAAAAGGCATGAAGCAGGTGTAAAACAGGTAAACATGATGTCTGGCATTTAATCATGACAAATGTATAAAAGTAGTAAGCTTTGGTCGTCAAGTGGTAAAAAAAAAGTTCATCTTTTGAAATGCTGTGAATAAATCTGGAATAATGTCCGAGTGATATCAGTGGAACCAAAAATGCCATCATCTGTCAAAAAAAAAAAAAAAAAAAAAAAAAAAAAAATTAAGACATTTGTTTTGTTTTTTTTTAGGGAAAAACTGTTGGTCATTCATGTTTAAGTTTGAAATCGCATTTTAGTTGCTAAGCGTGCAGATTGAATTGGATGCATTTTAAAAATTCTTCCATTTTGTATTTATTTCAGTATTTATCATAACCAAAGTCTTTAGCCATAACCAAAGTCTTTAGCCATAACCAAAGTCTTTAGCCATAACCAAAGTCTTTAGTCATAACCAAGTCTTTAGCCATAACCAAAGTCTTTAACCATAACCAAAGTCTTTAGCCATAACCAAAGTCTTTAGTCATAACCAAAGTCATTAGTCATAACCAAAGTCCTTTAGTCATAACCAAAGTCTTTAGCCATAACCAAAGTCTTTAGTCATAACCAAAGTCTTTAGCCATAACCAAAGTCTTTAGCCATAACCAAAGTCTTTAGTAGATAAAAATGAAAAAGTGAAAGGAGAAATACTCCTCCCAAAACATCGACATGTAGTTCTACATTGATCAAATGTTGGGAATTCACAGGAGACAAAAGTTCAAGCAAATTCTAAGCTATTATTAGATGAGGAACTTTTCTTTCTAGTTTTAATATCCACATCCCAGAAACATTGTTTTTAACCGTTTTATTTTGGGTGATTAGAAAAATGGACAGAACTTTCGTTACAAATGAAGTCTTTTTGATGGAGGCAACAGAAAAAGTGAAAGGAAAGAAAGAGAAAAGAAAGGGAGTGCTTCTTTAAATGAGACACAAGGAATAGACAAGGAATAGACAAGGAATAGACAAACATCGAGACACACAAGATTGGCGTGCAGCTCTACTTTGTTCAGAACAAATCATCGCCTTTCTTCTTTCAATATACATGCCACATCCACACTAAGATACGTCCTTTCAATCTGCACCTAAATTTAGGCAGATTCCTGACGCATGTAAAAATGCATTTCAAACTTATAGATGACGCACCATGTTTCTGTGACTTTGTCGTAATTTTTTTCAATGTTCTTTTTTACATTTAAAAAGAAAAAATTCAATTAGTCCTTCGGG
>OY744522.1:34650982-34923482 GCA_963556195.1 Sepiola atlantica
ATTACTTTTTCTTTCTTTTAAGCAGTTGCAAAAGTTTGTGTTAGAGAAAGAAGTCAGGGGAAGTGGGCTTTAAAAGTAAGAGAAAGAGAGAAGTTTAAAAAGAAAGATTACACACACTTTTATTTAACTATTCTATTTTCTTTTCTAGGACCACGGCAACACCGGATACATAGCCCTGCTAGTAAATACACAAATCATAACTTTATTCAAAAACGAGCTTCACCCACGTGATGTTGTTTCCCGGAAAAATTGAGGAAACCAAGAATCTTTTGATCTCATCCCTAAACTCCATATTTAGATTAAAATGTTGACTTTCTATAAGTAGCAATCATCATCATCATCATCATCATCATAAGGGTGAGCAAACAGAAAGCAGTAATAGCATCAGCATAAGTTGTTGAACTTTTATTTTAATTTTAAGTCATGTTTAAATGTAAAGTAGTAGTAGTAGTAGTAGTAGTATGAATGGTTGTCTTAGAAAAAAAATACTAAATAAAAAAAGCACGGTTCTGAAGAAGGAAGAGTTCCCAAAAATATATCATACGGCATTTCCACCAGACCATCTTGATACAGATATTACATAACATTGTGTAGATAGACAGATATATGTGTTTATGAAAAAAATAAAAATAAATATATATATATGTGTATGTATACATTGTATTAAGGGTGAAACTATTTCATTTGCTCCACCATTATATGTCTTATTTGCTCCAACTTGTGTCTATCCGTCAAACCTCTGCATTGTATTGCCTTCTAAGTATCACATTTCTATATACTAATAAACAATGCTTCAAGCAAACCTCTTATAAACATTTTTTTTATTTTTAAAATCTAAACAAAACTATACCAGCAAACTATAGTTTATCCATTACTGACTTTATGATCAGTTTTAATCTAACCTGATTGGGTTACTCCGAATGATTTTGTTGGAGTTATTTAATTTGAGTGACAGCCATTGAAGTTGAGGTTCAATCAAACCGAAAAGGAAAAGTGGCCTACCATTGGCTGATAGATTAAGCTGAGCAACAACACATTTGAAGATATCAAAAGATACTATGTTTAATTAGAGAGAATGGATTGTCAGGATGAATAGGGAGATTTACCGAGAGACAACTCTTAGTAAAGGAAATGGATCCAAATAGTTGAGTAACTAAATTAAATACTTAAAAAGATTTAATTATCATTGTATCATTTCTTCCAATATATAAGCTTGGTTTCAGCTACTTGCCGCTCAAGAAGACATCATCAATGCCAAGTCACTGGAAAACAACCCCAGAGCCCCATTAAGGGACCATATAACATTTAAGATTTCTTTTTCTATTTTTATTTCATAATGGAATATTTTCAATGTCACGGAGAAAAATAAAAACCGCAGAGGTTTTAGAAACCGACCCATAACGGGCCTATAATGTAATTGGTGTTCTTGGTGAGAAAAAGAAGGAAACGGGATGAGAGACGAGGATACTTACTCATTTTGAAATGTAAGAATACAAAGTAAAATGACAATCCAAAGAAAACAGCTTTTCCCACACTGTGCTTCATCAAAGATGGAATTAACGAGAGAAAGTTCCGCATTCGTAAAAGAATGGTCAGCAGCAAACTCTGGGAGATTTCTGAGAAAAAAAAAAAAAAAAAAAAAAAATATTTTAATCTAAATAAAAAAAACAAAAACATTTTCACATTTCTCCCATTTAATGCAACCACATCCCAATTATAATACCAAGGTTTGTTCATAAATCGTTGATAAATTTCCAGCATAAATACCGGACCATGACTTAAGGATCATTTATTGATTTCCTTTGATTAAACTGTGAGAAAGATAAAAACTTAACATTACTACAATAATTAATGCGAGATAAATATCTGTCCATTTTATTAAGTATCCCAAAGTGAATTGTTTTTTTAAATATACCAAAAACTTTGTAGGTATCCATATATAGTTCTGCAAGATATAAAAAAAAAATACCAAATTTATCTTGCCCATTCAAAGTTAGTCGGACATTGTGTTTTATGTGATACTGAATACAAGACCAATTTAAGCAACATCAATGACGTAGAAACCTTTCACCTAGTAAACTCACCGGATATCCTAGCACTAAGTGAAACAAACCTACAATCTCCTCATACCATTTTGACATGACTGAATACTTCCCACTCTACCATAAAGACTGACAGCCAGGAGTTTATGTTTGAAACACCCTCCCCTTGACTAAAGAGCATCAGATGATCAAGCCTACATGTGCTTTAGAATCAGGTGACTAAGCCTACATGTGCTTCAGATTAACATTACAGCATAGCGTTAGTTACTTATATTTCTTATAATCGTTCCCTTCGACCTAGGACTTTACTCTTCTTAGCCTTGTCTCTGAAAGGATAGATACAGCACTCTAACTTGACTCGAGCGCCCAAATACATGTATTTGGGGGATTTCAATGTACATCACCAAGACTGGCTTGGATTCTCCGGCTATACAGATGCAGCTGGTAATTCCACATATAGTTTCTCCATAGCGCATTCCCTCATTGTCATTTTCCTGACCCACCTCCCTCATTGTGTGGACCAGCAAGCCTCACTTCTTAACCTGCTCTTGACCTCACTGCGACAAATGCCAATAGCCTACTCAGGAACGCTGATCACCTTGTGGTAATGATTGATATCACCCTAAAATCTCGCCCCAAAGCTGATGAGCTGTTGCTCAAAATGACAAGATACTACAAGTGGGCTGATTGGGAATCCATCAAAGATCACATCAGATACGCCCCATAGAGTGAAACTTTTTCTCTCTCTGCTGATTAGTGCATAAATGAGTTAACTGAATGGGTCAAAGCAGGCATTGAAGCACATGTCCCCATGCGAAAATTCTACAGCAAGCCACATTCTCCACAATGGTTCACCTCGAACTGTGCAGCTGCTATTGCTCAGAAGCAGCAAGCTCTGACAATTCAACCACCACAAGTCAACTACAAATAGACAGAAACTTATAGCGTCAAGAAATCATTGTAAGACTGTAATAGATGAAGCAAAGAGAAGGTATACAAAGATGACCAGAAAACACATTGTCACAGAAACTAGGTATTCGTGATTTCTGGAAAATCTTCAATAGTGGTGAACAATGGACAATCAGCAATTCCCCCACTATCCAACCACAATGATGTCGTTTGCACGGCAACTGATAAGGCTGAACTACTTGCCTAGCGTTTCGCCTTAAACTCCACTTTGGACTCCGCTATGTGGGCCTGATATTATACTAGTAATAGTAATAAAGAAATGCTCTGCTAAACTGGCCCCTGTCCTCTCCAAACTCTACAACAAATGCCTGGCTGAATCTAGCTGGAAAATTGCCTCCGTGGTACCAGTCTTCAAGAATTCTGAAGATAGAATTGACACTCAGAATTATCGCCCCATCAGCCTACTTCCGCTCTTCGCTAAAAGATTTGAATCCTTAATCAATCTATCAATAGTTCGTCACTTCGTTAATGCTAAACTTCTTTCTGAGCAAGCACGGTTTGCTGTGGATATCCTAACTCATCTCTGAACAAATATACCATACACTGGACAAGGCAGGTGAAGCTAGGGCGGTAGTGCTTGATATATCCAAAGCCTTTGACAAGGTTTGACATAAAGATCTTCTCATAAAAATTAATTCATATGGTATTACTAGACTAATATTTAATATAATTAGATCCTTCCTGTCCAAAAGAAAGATCCATGTTATCCTCAATGGCCTTTCATCCAAACAACATGACATAAATGCAGGTGTTTTTGGTAAAAGTTTTTATGCTTCAAGTTCTTTATATCTTCAAATATTTATTCATGGTGTTTGGTTGTTTTGTTTTATGGCATATCAACCTCTTTCAGGTTATTTAATGCCAAATCAGATCATTTTGGTAAAAGTTTTTATGCTTCAAGTTCTTTATATCTTCATGGTGTTTGGTTGTTTTGTTTTATGGCATATCAACCTTTTTGGTTTGTTAAAAGGCAAAAACTACATTGGAATTAAAACAATGTACAACTAATTTATAGATTAAACAAGTACCTTCAACAACTCAAGAAATAAATGACAAAGAACCTGACCGTTTATAAAAAATGAAATTTTAAGTAAAACAGACTACAGTGCTTGGGCGAGTCTCACAGTTAAAAAAAACCCAGGTTTGTGCTGATTACTCAACTGAACTAAAATGATAGTTTAAAATCTTACAATTACTCATTACTTAGTCCTGAAGATATATTTAACAGTTAAATGGGTAGATAAATATTCTCAAAACTCGATCGATCGGATGCCTATCTGCAAATACCATTAGAAGAAAATGTAGAGAACTGTTAACGATAAATATACACAAAGGTTTGTACAAATTTAATAAACTGCCTTTTGGTATAAAAGTAGCACAAGGAATATTTCAAGAAAAGATGGATGCCATAACTTGGATTCTGCAGTGACTTATTGATGAAAAGAGTCAAAAGCAGTAAAAAAAAAAAAAAATAAATAAATAAAAAAATTTTTTTTTTTTTAAATATAAAAATGCCTCCTCCTACAAGTGAATTTTGGGGATTTGGAAATTATTACAACAACTTTGTTCTGAGAATGCTTGCATTAAGAGCTCCACTAAATGAATTACTTAGAAATGGAGCTGGTTGAAAGTCATTTAAAGAAATTATAAAGGCTTTAGTATTTGACTTATCTTTCGCACGTTATGATCCTAATAAGGAGAAACACGTTGCAACTGATGTTAGTAATTCGGGATTAGGTGCTGTTTTACTACACAACAAAGATAAGCCGACATCTGAAAGCAGTAGCCGATGCATCAAGAACGTTATCAGTTTTATAAATCACTTCAAGGAATGAATTAAAGGTATTAACTGTATAAAGAAGAGATGTATTTGTTTTATGTTCGATTTGCATAAATACAAGACTTGTCTGAAAAATAACAGGTAAGATTTTGCGTATGAAATAGGGATAAGCGGATTGTGTTATCAATTTACGGCACATCAACCCTTCTGAATTTCCTCTTATGTGATTGATTGGGAGAATAGAACTGTAATCTTAGCGTTCTGATTAAAAAGAATTGTCTACAGAACCGTTAATGTCAGGGAAAGCCAAAGGAAGCAGCAATATTTATCCACACTTGCACGGATGTATAAATGCATACACCCATGACAAGCATCGGCACAGGATCAAAGTGTAGTATCTGTTCCATCTGATTTTGACCTTATGGAGAGTGTGACGTAATCCTCAAATTAGATTTTTAAGTTTAATATATAGCCAGTAGACAATTTAAAATATCGAGCAAAGTATATCCTTTTTTTCCTTTAAAATATTATTTTTGTCTCATAGCTTGAGAGATAGTATCCCCGAGCAGGTGTATATATATTTCTTTCCCTTTCAAAACTTTATGTGTTCGTCAGCTTGGGAAATAAAAAAAAAAAGATAAATATAGAATGGAGGGGCAAGAGTATGTTTCCATGGGCCTGGCTGTCCCCTCTCCACTTTTGAGTCTAAGAAAAGTGACCGTTGAGAAAAAAGGGATTAGTAATCTCGTCATCTCTGTGTAAGTCACTTGTACTCCGCAACCTGTACTTCCCTACCCCAACCTGACATCCCACCCAATACCAACTGCTAAACGGATAAGAAAGAAAGAAGAAAAAAGGAAGAAAAAAAAGGACGGGACTGCTAAACACAATCTACTCCAAGGTTTGGGTGTAGAGGAAGCAAAATTCGTTGCTCCAGACCACGACAGAAGAAATGCGACAAGAAGTATTTGCGTAAAGTCCCTGCACCTTGGAAACCATTAAATTGTCTGATACACCAACAAAGAAAACGCCTTGAATACACTTCACTGAATGCTAAAGGCATCTTAAAAGATAGTCAATCAACAAAGCAGAGAAGAATTACTTGAACTCTTCCATCGCAGCCACAACTGTTTATATAATACGAAGATTCAAACATTCTTATGAACTTTGAAGGTGTACCAGTAATTTGTAAGTCAGTCGCTTTCTTTCTCTCAAGCCGAGTTTTTTTTTTGCATTATATATATATCTTCACTCGGTCTTGTTAAGCATTTGTTAAAACCCCATCCTATACTATTTTTGTTTTGTTTTTATATCCTGTCCCTATTTAGATATTTTATCAAAATAAATGTTATCATTTTAATCTTTTAACTTGTGTTGGCCTTCCATTCTTTCACAAAGTGTTTGTCGTCTGTCTCTTCATCTTTACAGGTGTTTTGTAGAAAGAGTTCCCACTCCCCTCTCGTTCTGTGTGCACGCATATTTGAACCCGAGGATCAAACTATTTTCTTTCTGTTTTTTTTTTCTTTCTGTTGCGTGACTGTCTTGTTGTTCTCAATGAGACACGACCGTAACAAGAGGCAAGTAAATAGAGACTCACTATAAGCCGGCTCCTTACCTTTGGTATAAACCATATATGGAGAGAAATGAAGGAACATCCAAATTATTCGTACGTTGCTTATTGGAATAGAACTTACCTTTTTTGAATTTTGCAGCAGCTTCTTCATTCTTATCAGCTGTGCGTCTCTGATCCATCGCTATGTGCATCCGATCAATCCATTTCCGAATAGAGTCTTTCTCCAAATCCATCATTCCATCCAGTTTTCCAAGCATAGAGTGAATTTCGTTGTATCGCTTTTGTGGAATCAGAACTTTCTCCAAAACGACACGCCCAACATCCGTGTGTTGCTCCATGTTTTCCTTGTTAGAGCTCTCCTCTAACCAAAGACAGGCTTGCTTTTGAGCAAGGGAATGTTCACCAACCCATGACAAAAGACCAATGCTACAAAAACAAAAATAAGAATTTGGATAAGACAATAAAACAAAAATCATTAAAATTGATACAAAAGAAATTGTATTTATATATTTTTTTTACAGCCCTCTTCACATTTCACACAATGCTCCTCATAGCAATTTCCTTCTTTTTGTATCAAGGCCTAAGGACCACTAAAGGATTAGGGTTAAAAGGATTGTTGGTTTGACGATGATCACCATCATGAGAGGACTGGAAACAATGGGTGAAATGGGCAGAAGAGTACTGAAGAGGAATTGATTATCCAAGAGGACGGCTCAACAAGTATTTGTTTATATTAAAGATAACGATGCTGTAGTCGAGAAGCAGACTTGTATGTTGTTCCACAGATGGGATGTTCTAGGAAATAAACTTTGTTCATGGAAGTTCTGATTGGTTTTTGGTACAGAAAGAAAGGAAAGTTCTTTGCTGTGGTTATAGCCAGACCAGTTCTTGCTGTGAATGTTTTATGGGGGGTGGGTGGGGAGCTACCACCTACCAGGAATATAACGAAGCAGTAGAGAGAGACTAGAAACATCTCTTCTGTGTGAAAGAGGTTGTAGGGACAAGAAGAGTAGCACCTCGCCAGATGTGACAGCAGTACTCCATCTTAGGATGTATCTGACTCTTATACAGCTAGAGGATTGCATCAGAAGTGAGATACTTTACGGAGCGGTAGAATGATCCAATAATTTTTTCAGCCACCTTAGCAACAGATTTGATGTAAGACTTCCATTTTGGGTCTAGAGTGAAAGTCAGTCCTAGAAACTTATCAAAGAAGGAGGCTTCCTCAAGGAGAGAGCCATTAATTTCGACTGTTGAGAAGTGAGGATCCGAGCATTGGTGGTAAAAAGAGAGCTTTGTTTTAGAGGTGTTAAAAAGTAACAAGCCACTTCTCCCCCCATATCATTACGTGCTCCAGATCGGAGGAGAGAGAGTCAGAAAGATTTTGATTGTTAATGCTCTTTGTGTCGTCTGAATGATCTCAGAATATGATTTGTAAGACCATTTATGAAGATCGGAATGGATCCTGTGTGCGTTGGACTTTTGCTTTAACTACTTTTATAGACATATCAAAGAGAAAGGATTTGATGGTTGAGAGGACATTCCCAGATATTCCATAACTAACACGTTTGTGGAGCAAACCATTGTGCCAAAGTCTATCAAACGCTTTTAATATATCAAGAGCTAATAAGCCGTAGAAATGAAGCCCCCGTTGATAGATTCACTGATCCTGTGCGATATCACAATCAGCTGTACATCTTGCAGGACGAAATCTCTATTGTTTGTCACTAAGAAGATTGTTTTTACTGAGGTAGTTGACAACTTCTTGATTTATTACAGATTTAAGCAACTTACGCATGAAAAACAGGAAACTAGTTGAAGATGATGCAAATATCCACAAATTGATGTCAGTAAAAATCTTTTGTTGAAAAGAATAACAAATACAAAGAATGTTCATGATGTAAATTGATATGTAGACACCGATTCCTTATAGTTAAATAAAATTGGGGAAAGAACAGAAACGGGAAGAAGACGAATGAGAGAAAAAAACAACTAGTGACAAAAAGCGAGTTACACAAACCAGGTATGCACACACACACAGTGAGAAGCATAGATTCAAGCAACAGACACTAATGTCAGACATCCACAAATTAATAAGAACACTTTTTTGTTTTTTTAATATTAATAAAATTTAAAATTAAAACCAAGGATAACAATTGCATGCGTTTCTTTTGTGTCTTGCATACTACTAACAATGACAATGTATGTCATGTCTGAGCGCTATGTTACAAGATCCATCTGGTACTTATTATTTTCCTAACTATGACGTTTTTTATCACATTACTTTTTCTTTAAAAATAGGATTTTGAAATAGAAATATTGCAATATCGTTTTGCCATTTCTTCATATCTGGATTGTACACTTATTCTTAATACTAATTATTATTTGCCTGATATCTTTCCGGCACGACTTCAAACTAACCAGACTTATCCCGCAGGCTTCAACAAGATACCCCCCACCCACCCCAGTTGCGGGCGATCACTTTAAGTAGCCTATTAATACCATGGTTCACTCAATGTTTTCTCTAGTTGGAAGACTAAAAAAATTGGAACCATGAAACTGTTGGCTGCTATACATGTGAGATGAACAACCATGTTACATATAAATCTAATAGGTGTCAAAGATATTTAAATTAGAAAAAAGGCATCAGCAAGGTTCTAGTTCAAGTTTATTTGCCTAATGTTGGTGCTGTGACAGTGCAGACATTTTCCCCTGCCATACAAATCCATATTTGAATGGTTTTTGGGAGCAAATTAGAGTTGAATGAAAAGATTTAAATTTACAGAAACAGAGGTGGGGAGTCTACTGAAAAAAAAAAAACGACTCTTGCATCAGAGGTCAATTTAAAAAAATAAATAAATAAAAAAACAACAGACTCCTACCTTGTGAATCAAGCCAGATTTTTTTTAGCTGACTCATCATCTTAGTTAGATAACCAAAAAATAAGTTAGCTAAAAAAAAAAAAACCCATAAAAATCTGACTACTGATCTCACAAGATAGGTGACTGACAAAAAAAAAAAAAATCTAACTCTCAAATCATTTGAAAAAATCCCAACTTACTCCAAACCCTACAGTCTTCACCCCTGCTCAGAATAATTGTAAAATGACGCTTATACAGGATATTTGGAATTACTTTTTTATATTCGTTTATTTCAGAACCATTTAAAGCATGCAACAAACTTTTGGGGAATTCTGAAAATAACTTTCATCAAACAACGAACAAAAATATAGAATTTGAATTCATATTATTGTCTTACTTTTTTTACAAAAAAACTTTCTAACCTTTCTTATTTTTCAATTTACAGGAAAAGTTTGAGGTAACTTTGATTATTTTTTTTATTGTATTGCCTTCTATAAATTACCTGTATATACAATTTTTTCTTTTCAAAAGAACTATTTGAAGTATTTAATAGTGGTAAAGTGCAACGGATAGCTGTCGTGGTGGGTTTGAGAGCTGGAGACCATGGACAACTGAAAAGCACTGGAATATTGGAAGAGAGAGACCTGCATCATGATGATTTGTGCTCGATTAAAAAATTTAGAAATCTCAGATGCAGCTCAGCGCTTCTTGAATACTTTGAAGGCCGTGATATGTGAGTTGAAGAATTGTGACAGGAAGGATCATGGCAGGTGTTCTGATTATGTCAGCACAATAAAATTCGCCAAGAAACTGCAAAAAAAGGTGTGACAAGATACAGGCAAGGCAAACCTTGGCGAGAGAGATGAGTGTTGAAGTGGCGACTATGAAGAAAGTTCTGAATAAAGATCTTTGCTACTCCTCATACAAGGGTCGCAAGATCTAACTACTCGGCGCCAAGGCCCAAAAGAGCTGCCTTAGGAAAGCCAAGGAACACCTCAACAGTGTCAAACATGCAGTTGAGCCATGGGAGCTCTAGTTCTCAGACGAGAAGAACTTCTGCCAGGACCAACGGCATAATGCACAGAACAACAGGTGGCTAGCCTACAGTCGTCACAAAGAGCAAGTTCCCTCAAACTGTGATGGTCTTTGGTTGGGTTTGCAGCAAAAGTCACATCATGCCTCTCCACATTTTTGAAACGGGACTCAGACTCAATTCAGATGGCTATATTGAGTTGTTGTCCACTATTGTCAAGCGCTGGATGGAGAGGATGGCTGCGAGAAGGTCATACGTATGGCAACATGGCACGGCTCCATGTCACACCAGAAGTGGTTATGTGGTATGCAGTTGAGAAAGACAGAAAACTAGAGTTGGGCGGTTTTGAAATTTTGGTTTCGGTATCGGTATCTTTCCCTTAAAACCTCGGTTTACGGTTCGGTTTTTCGGTTTTTTTGAAAATAAATTTTTTACTATGGAAGCTATTCATTCCTTTGTGTGATGATTAGTTATTATTCAACGTTTAGTTGAATTATGCCACTGTTTCGATAATTTTGTGACTGAATCATTCTCCATGATATGAATCATATAAGTTTTAGGAACGATTCCTGCGTTATTTTGCCGGTTCATGTATATTTAACTAAATTGTTAAACATACAGTGACGCCCGGCACAATAATTATTTACTAATGTAAAGGGGTCGTTATTATGCCGGTTCATCTTTTTTTAAAAACCTAATTCTTATGGCCTTGCGAAAGAAAAGGTAATGAAATAAATAAGGGCAAATATTTAAAAACAATTTGTTTTCATCATCAGTTGTGTCGGTTAAAGAAATTAAAAAAAAAAAAAAAATCGACCTGCCCTATTGTGTCGGTTAAAGAAATATCTGCTTTTAATACAAAAAAACATTAAAAGTAAAATAATTAAATGAACGGAAATATTAGAGACAATTAGATTATTTAGTCGGATTTCATTTGCTGTAAAGCGTATCTGATGTAATTTCTTTATGAATTGCTGTTTGCAGACGGGAATATTGGGACCCCATTCGTACACAAGCATCTGAAATCCGGCTAAAGAATCTAATTGTCTCTAATATTTTCGTTCATTCAATTAATTTTTATTTTCAACTGCTACACATTTTAATCCAAGGTTGAATTGTTTTACAAACAAACATTGTGAAGCGTCAGCAATTTTTATACCCGCCACGGGAGCCGGAGATACCACGGGCACCAGTAGGCGTGGCTCAAATGAACCAAACAATCGCAATCATTTTAAAATAGATATTTTACATTTATTATTAAAATAAATACTATTTTTCTTTTCGGTTTATTTTTATTTAGTTACTTTTCATAATATAATTAATGTTGATGAATTTTCCCAACATTACTAAGTCTGCTCTCGATTTAAGTAATTGAAATTAATCGAAAGTTATATATAAAGAAAAAAATAAGCAACAAATAAATGTTACCAAAGGCAACATAACTTATTCTTCTACCTACCTGTATAAGTTTATTTGTTTATTTTATTATTTATTTTGATAAATGATTTTTTTAAATAAAAATAAATAAAATAAACAAATAAACTTATACAGGTAGGTAGAAGAATAATTTATGTTGCCTTGTTGAATTAACTTGTTAAAAATGTGCTTTAATAGGTGTTGCTTCGTAATCCTTGAACCAAGGCCAAACTTTTTAAAATAATGAAGTTATTAAGTTGTTGAATTAACTTGTTAAAAATGTGCTTTACAAAGGAAAGATTTTAATGTAAAATTCTGATTTTCTTTATGAAGAAAAACTTCGATAATGTTAAAATATACAGAAAATCATTGGATTTAAACAGTTTCTATTTTAAAATGTTCTTTCAATGAAATAATAAAATAAGTCGTAATTTTGAAGAGTTCACTCCTAATCGAATCAACCGGAAGTAAAAATTAATTTTATCGTTATTTTAAAATATATTGTCGCTTAATAAAGTTTTAAATTATACAAAAAATCAATCAGGCAAAGTTTAATTAAAAACAAACAAAAAAAAAAACAATCAGGCAAAGTTTTAAATTATAAATAAAATTTCGTTTGATAAAGTTTTATATAATACAAAAAAATTAATTTAAATAATAATAAAAAAAGTAATTTATAGTTAAATAAACACGAGCCGGCAAAATAACGTAAGACTCATTATTGTGCCGGGCGTCACTATATGTTTAACAATTTAGTTAAATATACATGAACCGGCAAAATAACGCAGGAATCGTTATTTTGCCGGGACCGGCAATATAGCCTATTTGTAAGTTTTAAGGTGTTGACTATTGTAATCAAAGTTCTGATACCTTTTCAACAGTTAACTCGTTAAAACAGTGACCAAAGATTCATGAAAGATTTCTGAAGAATAAAACTGAGTTTGAATATACATTCTATCTAATTCTTTAACCCATCAGAAGCTAAAATATAACTCAGAAATGCAAGAAATTAAAAAACGAAAATTTATTTAAACAAACAAAATAATTTTACAAATAAAATTAAGCAAAAATGATGATGAAAATGAAATATTGTGAATCAAATAGATTTTCGACATCATACGGAACACGTTTGATTTTTTCTTTTTCATTTGAAAATGCTAAAAATATGATGTCATGTTGTCTGTCGTATTTCTCTTTTTTTCATTTGAAAATTCAAAAAGTTAATGATAAACAAACTGTAAACAAAGATTTCTTCCTACAAGTCAAATGTTTTTATCATATATTTGTTCAATCTGTCCTCTTACTAATATAACATTTTTTGGTAATATTCAATTTTATTCAAATCGGAAAATCTTTTCAACTGTGTTTCCTTGTATATGGTGGCTTACTGTAGTAAAAACACAATACCGAACGGTTACGGTTTAAAAAAAAAAAAAAACGATTCGGTATTCGGTATGGAGACGAAACCGAAAAACCGCGGTTTTTCGGTAAAACCGCCCATCTCTACAGAAAACGTATCATCCGCAACACCAAGGATGAGCTAATTGCCAAGATCAAATAGGTGTTCAGTCATCTCTCAAAGCACACCGTAAAGGTTGCATGCTCAGGTCCTGCCTGGAAGCCATAGTGAAGACTCAGAGTAGCTTTTTTGAGTGAGCTGTATTCGGCAAAAGATCTTCTAACAGATGCACTTTGAATTTTGAGAATTCATCACGGATTAGCCAAGACGTTTTTTTTTTCCTCACCAAAAAGTGTAAAATTTATTCCGAACATCCTGCAATCTTGATCAGCATGCATGCACTTACCAAAGTTTCATGATGGTTGGCGGGCACTTTTGAATGTCTCCATAAGCCGCATCAATAAATGGAAGTACTTCTCTCCAAAGATTCTGCTCACCATACGCCTGAACAGCAAGAATCACAAAACCTTCAAAGCAACAATTCAACCTGAAAGAAAAATATTTCGAAAATGAGGATTTTAGCAAAGTATATTTCGGCAGCAAACTTTCATTTTGACATGTTTTGTTGTACAAGATCGGCAAAAAAAACTCATTGGTATTTTTCTCAGTAGATTTTCCTGTGATTCTAGAGAAGTTGTTCTCAACCTTTTTTTTATATATAGACCCCTTTTCCGGATTTTTTTTTCTTGGTGGACCTCTTCATAACTATTAGTCATAAGACAATATTCTATTTTTCAAAAATATAAATTTCAAGAAATGAAAACTAATTTGATGCAAATAAAGTATTCTACAACAATTATAATAATAATAATAATAATAATAATAATAAGTAATAATCCAAATTATTGTGATGATAATTCTTTACCAATATCTTGTATTACAATATTATGTTTCTTCCATGGTCAAGCCCATGGCGATCAGAACTTGAATTTACTGCAGCATTTATTCATGTACACTGATTAAAATTTCTGATAAACCACTTAGAGATAAGTGTGTGATAAGAAAAAAAGAGATAGGCATATTTATTCAATGAGATCCCCGTGGTTTATGCTGCTCGGCGAGTTTCTTGCTATCTTGTTTCATCAACGTTAATGGTAGTCGAAAATCAACAATGTCAAGTCTATTGCAAACTTTCGATAACAGTTGAGAAACACGACTGAATCCCGATTCAGTAAGATAAGATGTTGGAAAAGCAATAACGTAGAGCTGTACTTTATTCCAGAGCAAAGTGTAGCCACATCATTTGTCTTCCATACTGGTAATACAATCATTTCATTTCATAATATCTAACTATATATATTTCTATTCATTTTTATAAAATTTTTCAACAAATAAAACATTTACAGAGTGCATGGTAAATATTTGAGGTAAAAAAGAGTGCATGGTAAATATTTGAGGTAAAAAAGAGTGCATGGTAAATAGTTGAGGTAAAACAGAGTGCATGGTAAATATTCGAGGTAAAACAGAGTGCATGGTAAATATTCGAGGTAAAACAGAGTGCATGGTAAATATTCGAGGTAAAACAGAGTGCATGGTAAATATTCGAGGTAAAACAGAGTGCATGGTAAATATTCGAGGTAAAACAGAGTGCATGGTAAATATTCGAGGTAAAATTGGTAAATAGAAATGTTATAATTAAAATAACTTGAATGATTAAAAAAAAAACTATACAAGTCATGCACATGGACCATAGCGGTCCATGAAATATTTTTGGGTATCCATAGACAAGCTATAACAAATTAGGGGTCCACAATGATATTTTGGTGATCCATGACGAAAATCAACTCAGAACGGTTTTTATTAAGGTGACCCTGGTAGACGACTCCAACATAGACTAAAGTTTATTTTTACCAAATATGGTTGCATTACAGAAAGGATTGTGAATTTTATTAACAATTCCAAGGGTGGCATTTTGGGGAGGGGGAGAGATAACTCTGTATTTTAAACTTAAGCATAGCAGACTAAAGAAGATGGTCTGCCATGCTTAAGCAAAATATTTCAAACTACTAACTATCGCCATTGAACGTAAATTAATTTGACAATATTCCGAGCTGGAATAAGTATTTTCAAAATGAAACTAAAGCAAAATACATTATAGTAAAGAACATGGTGGAAACCCCCCCCCCCCCAAAAAATGCTTGTCATAATCAAATATCGACTAATCAGATCGACTTAATTTTAAATATTAGATACAAAAGAAGATAAATATCTATTTTCATTTTACGCTTCCCCTATCAAGTGCAGTTCTAAAATTCATACTAATTATAAATCACTCTAGCCCGAGAAACAAAAAAACATTGTGACGAATCTGCTCCGTTCTGATATTAATTGATTTTCAATATGAATTTGGGACTGATCAAAAGTAAGGAAGATAATTATCTCTCAAGGTTTACACAAGAAAGTATATTCGATTTTATCAAGAAATCCACTATATTTAATGGTATGAAGTAATTTTTAATTGTTTTCATTCTAAAACGTTTTCTAATTTTTAATTGTTTTATTGCAATTTAAAGTGAAAACATTTTTACCAGTTGAGTTGATTCGGGCAAAAAAGGAAGATTTAAGAAACCCACAGACGGCTTTTTCAAGTTGCATCATTTGATTACTTAATTTTTTTTTTTTTGATAATTGCAAAAATTTTTTATTCATAAATAATATTTCTCGGAAAAAAAATTGCTAATATGTCAATAGGTAAACTTCTGTGATGAGAATAAGTCATCATCATCATCATCATATTTCAGTTTTATTTCTTTTTTATGGAAATCGCTCCAGACAAGGCATGAAGCCACTTGATGTAAGGAGCTAACAAGAACAAAATATGATTATCGAAAAGACAGGAGATGCCTATTAGCCGTAGTCTTGAAAAGACTAAGGCTAATAGGTAGGAGGAAAACAGTCAGCAGAAAGAGAGTTCCACCAGACTGCAGTTCTTGGAAAGAAGCTACTTAGGAAGCTGTATTACAATGAGGTATAAAAACAGCGAATTGATGGAGACCACTAGACCAACGAGTCAAACGAGCTGGAACAAAGGAAGCAGGGAATGGATCACATAACTCTGAAGAACACATGCCATGATAGTATTTATAGAAAAGACAAAATAGCAACATCATGTGAGAGAGAGAGAGAGAGAGAGTGCAGAGAAGAAGAAGAAGAAAGGGTAGGGCCAATCAAATTGCAGATACGTTTCTGCACCTTATCAAGAACCTTCAAATGGGACAGAGATTCACCAGCCCAAATATGACAACAGTACTCCATACATGGTCTGATGCTAGATTTGTAGAGATAGAGAATAGCCTCAGGTGTGAGAAAGTGTTTGGAGCAATAAAGAGAACCAACTTAACGAGAAGCAGAAAGAACAATGGATCTAATGTATGAACTCCAAGAAAGATTTGATGAGAGAGAAAAACCAAAAAGTTTCAGAATCGATTTCTCCCCAAGAGCAGAGCCATCCATGAGAATCTACGATTGAAATGATTGCATGTGTTGGACAGCTTTCAGAAATTGACTTCTAAACTAACCTATCTGTGGCCAGGTCTTTATTTATCCCTCTTTCTCTCAAGTCCACTCTTATCACTTGCTCTCACGTTTTCCTTAGCCTTCCCCTGTGAACTGAACCTGCCTTCAATTGTTCTACATCTACTAACCAAAGAACCCTCATTCATTCTTTCAATGTGACCATACCATCAAAGTTTCCTGTTCTGCACACATCTCCCTATATTGTCCAAACATAATCTTCCTGAGGAAATCATATCTATTTTGTGTTTAAATACCCCCTTATTCCCCCCTTCTCCTCCTATAATGCATTCAGTGTGCAAACAACCAAGCAAGATTATCAGAGTTTTAGTAAATAACATTGATTTTGCATAACTTAACGTTTTACTGTCAGAGGGCGATTTGCCATATTCACCACGAAAGAGAGTCTGTTTTTGCTTAGCATGAAGGACATCAGTGTGAGAGAACACGCCATTTGCCCACTGTGAAAATAATTTGTAAATATTTCCCCGCATAGGAAAAACAGTTTCTGGTTCAATTAGAACCTGAGCCTTGCATTAACTCTAACCCAGTGGTTGATTTAACCGAGAAGCATGAAGACGGCAAACAACTGAAAGAACGCCAAGATGTTAAAAGTGACACGATTTACAGAGGCAAATACGAATTTTATTTCTGAAACTAACAGATTAGGGACTTAGGATAATAAAAAAAGAAAGAAAAAAAACTTGTTTGGCTGGGGAAAAAACAAAATGTTATGGTATGAGAGAGATAGTCGATTGGTTGCTGTGTTGTTTATCGTCAGTTACGTACAAGAGTTCCAGTGGCGAATACGTTGTCTTTCCCTTTTCTTTAGTGATTCATCGGTTAAATCCTATTTCAATCGCCCAAACTATTTCAGGTGAAATAGTATGTTATCTTTCCCTTTTCTTTAGTGCTTCATCGGTTAAATCCTATTTCAATCACCCAAACTATTTCCTATGAAATAGTATGTTATCTTTCCCTTTTCTTTAGTGCTTCATCGGTTAAATCCTATTTCAATCACCCAAACTATTTCCTATGAAATAGTATGTTGTCTTTCCCTTTTCTTTAGTGCTTCATCGGTTAAATCCTATTTCAATCACCCAAACTATTTCCAGTTAAATAGTATGTTTTCTTTTTCTTGGGTTTCATTCACTCTTCACATGTTTTTCCTCTTCTTTGTCTTTTCTTGGTTGTGTCTTGGATTTGTTTTCTGATTAACTTCACTCCTTCTCTTCTGGACCTTCTCTTTTCGCCTCGATTTTCTCTCTCTCTTTTTTTTTATTCTTCTATTCTCTTCTTAATAAATTCTAAAAACAAATAAAATTCGGTAAATTTAGAGTCTTTAAACTCGGCTTTTTCACCGAAAAATAAGAATGAGATTATTCTACTTTTTTTCTTTTTTTAAAGGTGATTACATGTAAACAGCCTGGAAACATATCTGCAAAATAGTAATTAAAAAATCAAACAAACCCTAATTTAGATTTTAGACTAGGGGATCATTTTTCCAAATAAAGTTAACGTTATGGTGATCATTCCAGACTAGCAAAGCATTACTTATCCTTAACTTAAGAACCAGATAGCGTATAAGAGAATAGGTTACCATTTGTTTTTGTTGTTTGTTTGGCATTTAAAAACAAAATGTTCTGAAATGAGGAAAAAAAAAGCTGACACCTTAATTTCGGCTTCACTTCACGATTACAGATTTAGTTGTCTGGAAAATGAAAGTCAATAATAATAAAATTTACAAATACTGACAAAGTTTACTTTTATTATTTCAGGTTGTTTTTTTTTTATATTTATTTTTCAGAAATAAGGACACAAACGTTTTTTTTTTCATTCTGCAGATATTTCATCAGGTTTAAATTGCCTACAAGTAGAATCTCAGTATAATTTTTCGGTGAAAAAAAATCTGAATTTAAAAGACTTGAAATTCATCAATAAAAAATCTCAAAATGGGTAAAAAAAAATTTTTTTTTAAAATGGTTCAATAGTAGAATAGGGATGTTGGAATATCTCGCAGCTATTTATGTTTGTTTTTCTTGCAGCATTTAAAAAAAAAAAACTTTTTTAAAGTGTTCTTATGTCATAATACAGTTTTTAAACATTTTTTCACAAAAAAATAAGTTTTTATGCAATTTAACGAATTTAAAAGCAAAGATAAAGAAGTCTAAAACATAACTCGTTGATAATTTAATAGTCATTTAAAAGTTCAATTTTCAAGTCCTTAAAAAGTAAATTGAAATTTTATTTCAAGCCTAAAATACATTTAACACTCAATTTGAGCAATGTTTGTGGTTTTTCACTTTCGTAATTTTTTAAATAAAGAAACTTCGAAAAGAAAACAAACAAACCGGAAATAGTCTTAAGTTTAAAAGTAAATAAGTCAAGTTTTCTTTGCTTACTTGTCGGGTGAATGCTTGCTACAATCTCGAATCCCTTGGTTACAAATGTTTATACATTCTGAAAACTCTCTTAACATCAAATGTGTCCGGGATTGATGCAAAAGTTCGCTACATTGTTCATATAGACTCTCTTCGTCCCATTCAAAATTAAACGCATCACGTTCGATGTCATCTTGGAAGTTAATATTAGAAGGCGGTCGCAAATCGGTCATCATTTTGCAAGTCGTAGATGAAACGGTGAATGGAGGAAAATGTCCCTTATTTGTAAATGTCCGTCGCATAGAACACACACAAGAAAAAAACGGTGCTGTTAATTTTATGTTCCAACCAAGACGGCGTAATCGTTTTTCTTTGTCTGCTACGCAGAACAAAAGAAAATCTATTTCGATATTATTGTAGATTAACACTCTATACGGGTGGCACTTTTATCCCTCGCCCAACGCCGCCCAGGCCGCCCACCGCCTGGCGCCAGCATTTTGGCTCACGTGACTCAATCGTAGTCACTTATGAACAGAATAGTCTTCCGTATTAACAATTAGCATGTATCCCACCCCCAATACATTTTTTTTGTTTATTAATTATTTACCTTACAAAATAGAATGAAAATTGATGGGCGGTGGTGGGCAAAAATCCATCAATCTTCATTCTATTTCGTAAGGTAAATAATTAATAAACAAAAAAAATGTATTGGGGGTGGGATACATGCTAATTGTTAATACGGAAGACTATTCTGTTCATAAGTGACTACGATTGAGTCAAAATGCTGGTGCCGGGGGCTGGGCGGCGGTGGGCAAAAATCCATCAATCTTCATTCTATTTCGTAAGGTAAATAATTAATAAACAAAAAAAATGTATTGGGGGGGATATATGCTAAGTGTTACTAACGAAGAATATTCTGTTTATAAGTGACTACGATTGAGTCACGTGAGTCAAAATGCTGGAGCCGGGGCTGGGCGGCGGTGGGCGGCGGTGGGCGGGGGATAAAAGTGCTGCCGCATCGTACCCTATATAACATTCTTAGGAATATACAACATATTCCGTGTTTTCTATGTACATATATTTTGGGGGTATATTGAAGCGGTTAGCTCCCAAAATGGGTGTCAAATTTTATCGCATATTTTGTTTTGTAAGAAACAAATCATAAAATAAAACAGTGTTTATTAAAAATTAAATTGGAACATATTACAAATTAAACATCACAATAATGGCGTATCCAAATATTGAATTTTGCCGAAGAAATTATCCGAAAAAGTCAGAAAATATTAATATTTGCAAAATAAAAACTTATAGGTGGATTGATTAATATATTTTAGAACCGTTCTGAAGGGGGCTTTGGAGGTTAGGTGGGGAAATTGCACGATAAAAATGGCACAAGTGGATAAATAAGAAAATATGGCACAAATTGATAAATAGGAAAAATGGCACAAAATGAAAATTTTACGAGTTTATCAAAATCTTGGAGACAAAGGAAAAACATTAATAAGTTTGACAAATTAAAAAGAAATTTAATCTATATTTAAAAGTAGATGAAGACCGTCATCTACCCCCCCCCCTCTCAAAAAAGTGAGATTCTACTTTTTTAGGCGATTATGTGTGAACACCCCGAAAAAAAACAACAGTTATTTTAGAATTTAAAGTGGGGATTAGTTTTTCATATATATTTAACGTAAAATGATCCACAATTTCCCCCATCTCAACTTTTTGAGGCTGTTAACTAATTTTTTGTTTTATCTGTCTAAACCTAAGTCCGACTGGCAAAGTCGTAAAACCATAAAAAATCGCCGTAAAAAGTAAAACACACAAAGTTTATTTCCTATAGCAAAATAAAAAAAATAAAAAAATTGTTAACAGTGCGTTACAATGGCCTGGAAAGAGGGAGGGAGGGTCATTTTACATTAAATTAGGCAGCACTTTTCATGCACGCCACCAATCACAATCAAGGATATTTTTTTGTCGTCTGCTCTGAATATTTTTAAAATGAAAAATACTTTTTTTATGATTTAAATATTTCCCGAATTTACAATATCTTTTTCCTTTCGGTTTATTTTTTACTTTCCAAAATAGAATTAAGGTTTAAGTGTAGTATCTGTTGTTTATCTTTTGCTGTTTTCGATCAGTAAAGGAGAAATCCTTCTAGACTAGGGCCATTTTTATTTTAGTCCTAATCCTGGGTGCCCCTTTTTGGGGTAGCAGAATTTTCCCAACATAAAAAAACTGACCTTGTGTCGTGGGGAAGCAGGTAAATATTACAATATTTTTTTGTTTTGTTGTTTTACATGTGGAAATCTTCCTCACTTTTCATTTTTAAGTTCGCTCAAAAATAAATCCAATAAACTTTTAAAATAAAATAGCCATGTTTTAGTTAAGAAAAACTCTTGTAGCTTAACTGAGGCGTTGACATACGTTGCATCTTCGAAAAGGTGATCCACGCTGACAATTAAATATAATAATAAACATTGGAAAACTAGTAAAAATAGATCAAAACATAAACTCTGCCCTCGTGGGGAGGCAAGTAAATAGGAACAACAGAGTAAATGGTGAAAGTGCAGAGCTGCTCCCTGTCCTCTCCAAACTCTACAACAAATGCCTTGCTGAATCTTGTTTCCCTCATAGTTGGAAAATTGCCTCTGTGGTACCAGTAGTCAAGAATTCTGGAGATAGAACTGATCCTCTAAACTACCGTCCAATCAGTCTACTCCCGATCTTTGCTAAAATCTTTGAATCATTAATCAATCTAGCGATAGTCCAGCACCTAGTTAATGCTAAACTTCTTTCTGATCATCAATACGGATTTAGACAAGCACAATCTACTGCAGATATCCTAATGGTCATATCTGAACACATATACCATACACTGGAAAAGGCAGGTGAAGCTAGGGCGGTAGCGCTTGATATATCCAAGGCCTTTGACAAGGTCTGGCATGAAGAGCTTCTCCTAAAACTGCACTCATATGGTATTTCTGGACAAATATTTAATATAATTAAATCCTTCCTAACAAAAAGAAAGATCTAGGTTGTCCTCGATGGCTGTTCATCTAAGCCACATGACATAAATGCTGGTGTACCCCAGGGATCCATCCTTGGACCTCTACTGTTCCTGATTTTCATAAATGACCACCCTGATGTCATTGAGACTGAGATAGGAATATTTGCTGACGACACCACGCTCTACTCTCGTCATGTGGGCAAAACCGACGCGCACATATCTGAGGCAATAGCTGAATCCTTAGAAAATGACCTCCAGCCTGTAGTGGAATGGGGTCAAAAATGGATGGTAACTTTTAATGCCGCAAAGACAAAGCTACTTTCCTTCAATAACTACAAGAAACCTCTTCAACCACCGATTGTCATGGCAAATAACACCCTACCTGAGAGTTCATCATTCAAACTCCTCGGCCTAACTTTCACAGATAACATGAATTGGAATAAATACATTGAAAATATTGCCAGGGCTGCTGCAAAGAAGGTGAGCTCTCTCTACCGTGCCAGTAAACTTCTCGCACCTGACATTATCCTATATATCTACAAAGCCACCATCCATCCATGCATGGAGTATTGTTGCCACATCTGGGCTGGGGCATCATCCACTAGTCTCTCCCTATTAGACAAGGTCCAAAAAAGAGTTGCCAACTTGATAGGTACCTCACTATCCACCAAGCTCCAGCCCCTGTCCCATCGCCGCAATGTTTCTTCCTTGTGCCTGTTATACAAGTACTTCAATGGATTGTGCTCTGATGAACTTGCTGCTCTGGTACCCCCTCGACGTAAATTGTTTGGGATGAACTATGTTTAAAAAAAAAAGCTGAGAAATTTTAAACCACAAAATACAAAAAATGCATAATAATAATGTTTAATAACGTAGTAGAATTTAATTATTCATCGACCTGTATACTTTTATACGTTCTGAAACTGTTTTCTTTTAAAGTTATTTTTATTTCAAATTTTTAAAGCTCTCTTTACAACACGCGTTCGGAGTGCAACTCGGACTTAAGGTTACTGGTAGAATAAGTCATTTTGTTTACAACTTTCAGGAATTACTCCTTCCCCAATCAAGCGACAAGCAGCCATTTGTTATTTTCTCCTGTGTGTAAAGACCGCTTTGAACGACATAATATTTTGAAAAAAAAAAAAATCTGACAGTTTCAGCACGTTAAATGTATACAGGTCGGTAGATAATTAAATTCTACTGTGTTCGGTATAAGTCTTTTGTTTTTGTTATTGCTTTTTATTACAATATTTCGACTGTTAACTTTCTGCACTTTAACGAAGTGAGTAAATACTTATTTTAAATTAGGGTGTGTGTGTGGGGGGGGGGGATAAGACCTTATTGCAAACTAAAGAGATGCCTCCCCTCACCCCCCTAAAAAATCGATTTTATATCGATTTTTACGAATAGTTAACAGAAAATAAACAAATAGTCTACCTACATGGATACGTTTTTTGTGTCTGAAAGTATCTTAAAGCATTTTTATTCACATTTTTATCTGAAATTGCGGTTGTATGGGTGTCAAACAAAATCTCCAGATTTTACAGAAAAAAAAACGCTATATCCAAATTTTACTCGCTAGATTCCAAACGAAATCGTCAGATCTAGCGAAAAAAACGCTAAATTGGCAACACTGCATATAAGAAATTAGTGCCGTTTCTCTTTTCGTGCTTATTTCCCTTGGATCCGTTGTCCATAGCAACAAAATCGTTGTCGAGATGACAACATGGCCGTTATTATTCAAATATAAGGTAAATTCTCTCTCCTATTAATCTATATTTTCTTGCCTCATTTTATTTATCTTTGTATCGAGGAAAAAAATGTAAGAGAAATGCCCTATTTTCCGCTCCTCCGAGTAATTGTTTTCTTTTATATTTTTTTTATTTTATCTTTTTGCAACTTTTAAACGACAATGTTAGTAAGTTTCCTTTCAGTGTTTACTGTTTTACTGTTTCAAATTCAATTATCGAATTCTGACCGTTGACAAATCATCATATTTTTGGCGAACCTTTAATTTAGGGTTAAAAACTCATAGCACTTTCAAAATGTAAAATTTTTTCAGCCGAAAACTTTTGGAACCATAGTGAATTATATTCCATAAATAAATATTTAAAAAAATATATTTTAGAGGGGGGATCACTTTCCTATATAAATCTAACGTAAATTTACCACCCACTTCTTGGCCAAGGTCAGGGTAAAAATGCTCATAGCAGTGTCTAAAATTTATATTTTTGGAAAATGTTGCCGTGAGAGGACTTTTGGAACGATAGTGGATCATATATATATATATATATATATTTTTAAATATTACATTTGTTTTTGTTTATTTCCTAAATTTGTTTTTTCGACATAAAAAACCCAAACATTTTGGACAACGCTTCGGCCCCGACCTTCTTTAGGAACTTCGGAACCTTCTAGTCGAACTTGGTAACACAAACAGAATTTCCAATTGAACCCTTTTTATTTAATCCATAGAGGTAGATTGTTCTCATTCCGCTAGCCATGATCGGGTAGAAGTGCTAGTGCTAATTTGTTATTCTTGGTTATTATCGCCTGTAGTAAGGATTGAACCTTCAATCTCCTCAAAAGACGGTTACTTAGACCTATTGATTAACCGACACTCTTAACCGTTATGCCATGGGGTCATGCTGACGGAATGAGAACAATTCACTCCCGTTGATTAAATAAAGAGTTAGAGATTCCGTACAGGTCCCCAAGTTATAAAAATGTACCTGAAGAAGGTTACATAGTCGAAACGGTGTGAATCAATCAAGATGAGAATAGTAGTCCGAATAAAAACTAATGTAAACATTTTTTCCAAAAATATAAATTTTAGACAGTGCTATGAGCTTTTTTACCTGAACTTGGCCAGGAAGTGGGTGGTCAATTTATAGGGAAAAAAAATTAATTTTTTTTTTTATGGAATAATATTCACTATGGTTCCAAAAGTCCTCGGCTGAATTTTTTTCCAAAAATATTAAATTTTGAAAGTACTATGAGTTTTTAACCCTAAAGTAAAGGTTCGCCATTTGTTTTTTTAAGTTTATAAATTTTAAGTTATATTAAAAGTCTTTTTAGTACTGTCGGTCTTTTCTTCTTTTTCTTTTTCTTTGACAATGGCTAAGTTATATTGATTAATTCCTATTTCTGCCACGTAAATTATTTAGACTAGAATAGGTGCTTTGTTAGATTAGGACCCACGCTAACTTTGCCCCTTCGGGTGAGGGTTAATGTTAGGGTTTAGGGTTAAGGAAGGTCATGGTCAAAGTTAGCGTAGGTCATAATCTAACAAAGTACCGTGAAATGTATTTCGAGATAACTCCTCCCAAAATTATTTGGTACTTCTGCAGTTTACGACTCGTGCTGAAGTCGGCATCTTCCGGCAGTTTACGTAAACAGCCGGTAAAAGTAGTAGTATCAAAGTCAAAACGAGGCGACGCTAGCAAAATGGAAAAATGTATATTTTTGACGAAAACGTTAATCAAACAAGAAAAAATTAAGGAAATAACGATTAAATCCAAGATTTTTGTGTTTTTGTGACCCCCTGTTTAATCGTGCGTGTCATCTGATGTACGGATGACCAGAAATGAAAAATAAAACCTTTTTGTTAGCATTTCTGAATAACAAAAATTACTATTTACACTTTCACAGGCTTTTTAAAAAAGATTTTTATGTGATCGTGGCTTCCTGTTAAATTTATAACGTCACATCCGGTATGGATGACCAGAAATGAAAAAAAAAAAGTTTTTGTTAGCCTTTCTTGTCTATGCGATTTATTAAGTAAGTACTGTTTCTTTCGAATTATAGTTTAATAATAACAATACATTTGTTTGATTATCTTTTTTTTTAGTTTAATGTTGTAATAAACAAATACACATTTTGAAAATACACATGTTATTATTAATGTAAGTGTTTGAAATAAATAAAAACATATGCTATAATAATTAAACATTTTATTGGATTAATTTTAACGAACAAATTATCAACCGAAAGTTATTTCTTTTTACAGTGAAAAAAAATGACTTTTTATTGAATTAATTTTGAAAACAAATTATCAAACAAAAGTTCCCTTTTTTTGAAAATATGACTTTGTATTGAATTAATGTTAACAAATTATCAACCGAAAGTTCTTTTTTTGTTCTTAATAACATTTTTTTTTATTACACTTCATAACATTTTCTAATCCCATATAAAATGTTTCCAAGAAACTCTTGCAGGTGACTAGTAAAGTTTCCCCTGCTAGTTCCTCGCATGGCCCTAAATTTTGAAAAAAGGAAGCGGAAGTCGAAATTTTAAAAAAAGTTTTCGATTGATAATTTGTTTGTTAAAATTAATTCATTATTATTATTAAATTATAATTCGAAGGAACAATACTAATAACAAAAATCGCATAAATAAAACTAATTTTTTAAAATCGCATAAACAAAAACTTTTTTTTTTCATTTCTGGTCATCCGTACCGGACGTGACGTTATAAATTTAACAGGAAGCCACGATCACATAAAAATCTTTTAAAAAAGCCCTTTCACATTTATAAAACTTTTTTTTAATTTCGACTTTCGTTTCCTTTTTTAATTACTAATTATTGATTACCTTCCCATAAGATAACGTTAAAATTAAAGTAATGGAATGGAGAAGTTAGTTTCATATATAATTCCAGCTTCAGAATTTTGCTGTATTAATATAAATTTGCATGATTTAATACAAGAGACACTATTAGTTCAATGAAACTTTACTAGTCACTTGTAAGAGTTTCTTTGGCGGCGCCAAACAAAAAACAATTTTTGGAAACATTTTAGATTGGATTAGAAAATGTTATGAAGTGTAATAAAAAGTGACGAAAAGAAGAGAAAAAATAACTTTCGGTTGATAATTTATTTGTTAAAATTAATTCAATAAAATGTCTTATTATAGCGTAACTTTATTAAGAAAAATAAAAAAAAATAACATTCGGTTGATAATTTGTTTGATAAAATTAATTCAATAAAATTCAATTTTCAATGTAAAAAAAAACTTTCGGGTGATAATTTGTTTGTTAAAATTAATTCAATAAAATTCAATTTTCAATATAAAAAAAAACTTTCGGTTGATAATTTGTTTCTTAAAATTAATTCAATAAAATGTTTTATTATTATAGCATATGTTTCTGTATTTATTTAATTTCAAACACTCACATTAACAATAAAATGTGTTTTTATTTTCAATGTAAATATTATTTGTTTATTAAACTAAAAAAAAAAATTGAACAAATGTATTATTATTATTAAACTATAATTCGAAGGAATAATAATAAAATTCGCCTAAAGAAATGCTAACAAAAAGGTTTTTATTTTTCATTTTTGGCCATCCGTACGTCAGATGACGCGCACAATTAAACAGGAAGTCACAAAAACATAAACATCTTGGATTTAACCGAAATAACATTTAGGTGCTTTTTTACATTGGGTTATCAGTAGAGTTAAGGTTAGGGTCATGGTTAAAGTTAGCGCAGGTCTCAATGTAAAAAAGTACCAACATTTAAATCAAGAAAAAAAAACAGTCATCGTATGGTATTATTTACTCCTCTCCAGGAGTTAGGCACAAGGCCAGTTTTATCCTACTCCCACAAGTAAGATGTGACCCAAGGTCGGGTCAGAAAGTGGGGGTTGAAAAGCCAGCGCCCGAGAGGTGAGCACTCTGACCATCAAAAATTGCCTGGGCAGCCCCGTCGGCATTCCCCGGTAGGGGCGCCTCAGGCAGTAAGCAATAAACTTACTCCTCCCCAAAGAGGGGAGGCGAAGCCTGGGAGGGTGGACCTCCTAGAACTGCACAGGACAGACCCATAGACCGCGTAAATCAAGCCCCGAAGGCCAAGACAATACCAGTCTATGGGGTGTAGTATCCATCGGAACAGATACTACACTTTGATCTTAGCCAAAAGGCCAACAGTCATTGTATGGTAATTTTTATGAAAAAATATTTATATTTTATTATGAAGAAAGGTACTGATACAGAATCAGATCCAATTTCCACCAACTTTGCGTCGGCAGCTTTCGGGCAGGTTACGTAAGCCGCCGAAAGATGCCGAAGTGATTAGCCAATCAGCTGTCAGAAACTGTTAAAAAGTATAAAACAGAAAAAGGCCAAATTTGAACGAATTGGTTAGTTTTATTTTCCTAAAAAAATACTTATTTGAAACTTTTCATTAAAAAAAGAAGCTTTATAGCAGATGTTTGCATAGGTACGTGCAAAATGAATGGCCGTGAAAATGTATTATTTTGTGAAAACAAAATACACCTTTACTAAAGTTACATTAAAAAAAAAAAATTCATGCGTTTTTTATTATAAAAAACGCATGAAATTTTTTTAAAGAAAATAAAGCACTATAGATGTTAAGAATTAAAATAATTTTAAAAGAATTCTTATATATTACGAAAAAAGCCCCTAAATTCTGTGTTAATAAAATTAATATAACTCGAATAAAAATTAATTTCTCGAATTAACGATATTATCATTGAATGAAGCATTGTTTAATCAATATTTTTCCCCCCAAAATAATATAATTGCAAACATTATTTCATGTGATTTTAATGATAAGAGTTCTGAGAAAATTTAAAACATGATGTTATTATATTTTTTCTTCGCACATGAACGTGTAATCATCAGCTTAAGAAAGATTTTTTATAGTCTTGAAAAAAAAAAAATTGAGAAATAAAAAAATTGGATAATTTCTACTTACTATTAACTTGAAGATGTATGGATGCCCACACAACAAACACCTTACTATTCCCAATAGTAACATCAACGGTCAGGTCAAACTTTCCTGATGTTCAGCCCTTTCTCTTGGAGAACTCTCCTCACATCCTTGCTCTTTGTGAGATTAATCTGGATGCTTCTATTCATAGCAACGATCTACATGTGGATTGTTATTTGCCTCTTGTCTGCTTAGACTCTTCCATGCATTTTCATGGCCATTGCACGGGTCCCCAGCCTTGAATCTCATGGGTATTCTTTTATCTGTTTGAGGTTGTCTTTGCTGCACTCCACTACTTATTTGTTCTTTTTGTATCGTTCCCCTTCTGATAATGACTGCTCTGTCGTTGATGCTATATCAAGCAGTATTGATGAGGCATTTCAAATTCATCCGTCAAGCTCCATCTTTGTTTTTGATGACTTCAATGCTCATCATTCTGACTGGCTCCCTCACTCTATCTGCACACATCTAGCTGGTGAAATCTGTCTTAACTTTGCTCTGTCTCATGACTTGTCCCAAATTATCAACTTTCCCCACATAATTTCCTGATAATGATATTCATCAACCATCCTTACTTGATCTTTTTCTAACTTTTGTTCCTGACTCATGTTCTATTTCCTCTTCTCCATTCGGTTCTTCTGATCATGCTGTTGTTGATGTTGAAGGTGATTTTTCGATGAAGTCTTCTATTGATCGTCCCTTTCATAGGAAGACGTTTAATTACAGGAAGGTTGATTGTGATGGGCTTTTCAGCTTCCTATGTGAAGTTCCATGGGGTCCTATATTTGGTATGTCTCCGAATACTGCTGCTCGGGAGGTTACTGACTTGCTTCTTGTTGGAATTGACACCTTCATTCCTTATCGTAAGTTTCAAACCAAACCTCATTCTCCTCCATGGTCTTCATCTGTTTGTCCTTCTGTCATTGCCCATCGTAACCATTACTTTAATCAGTATCGTCGGGATGATTCTGAGACTTTTAGACAATCCTAAAGAAGAGCTAGCAATGCCCGCAAGAGAACAATCGCTGAGTCTAAGTTTAGCTATTCTCAAAGGATTTGTGACTCTATCTCATCTAAAAGGGCTGGCTCTCATGAATTTTGGAGAATCTACAATAGTGTTATTAATAGTGGCAAGTCTGCTATTCCTCCCCTTTTTAATGGTCTTCAGGTTATTTCATCTTCTAAGGATAAGGCTGATCTCTTTGCTCGTCTTTTTGCTGACAATTCTTCTCTTGATAATTCTGGTGCTGGTCTTCCTCCTGATTTTCCTTTGAAAACTGATCAGTCTCTTGATTCTGTTATTATCACTCCAAAGATGGTTGATAGGGTTCTTTTTGATCTTGACCAGTCTAAGGCTTCCGGTCCTGATTCAATTCCTGTTGTTGTTCTCAAACGTTGTGCTCCTGAACTTTCTTCTATCCTTTCCAAATTATTCAATCTCTGTTTGTCTAAGTCCTGTTTCCCTTCTTTAAAAATGCTGGCGATCGGTCTGACCCAACTAAGTATCGTCCTGTTAGTCTCTTCTCCGTTATTAGCAAGGTTTTTGAAAGGTTGGTCAGCAGCAAGCTTGTTCATTTACTGGAAAGTCTGTTAGCAAAAAATAATTTTTTTTTTTTAGAATTATTTAAATGGTACTCCTTTTTAACCTGAACCACTAAGTAGGGTTAGGTTAGCAGCTTTTGAACCTGACCAACTACGTTAGGGTTAGGGTGTGTTTTGTTTTGTAGGGTTAGGTTGAAAAAGAGCATGTTCTGCAACTTATCTTTTGGCTTATAAGTTTTCTTTTCTGATAAAATTCAATAATTCCTTCCGGAGACTGAAGTCCTAACTCGATGAATATTATGAACTTAAGTTATCGTCCTTTAACTTGTTTATTAAGCTACCATCCGCCCATGCATGGAGTATTGCTGCCACATGATGGCTGGGGCATCATCCACTAGTCTCTCACTCTTAGACAAGGTCCAAAAAAGAGTCGCTAACTTAATAGGTCCCTCACTATCCACCAAGCTCCAGCCCCTGTCACATCGCCTCAATGTAGAATCCTTGTGCTTGTTTTACAAGTACTTCAATGGAATATGCTCCAATGAACATGCTGCTCTAGTATCCTCCTCGACGTAAATACAGTCGACCAACCCGACAATCTGCCAAATCCCATCCATTCACTGTGGAGGTCCCCAGATGCCGAAGAGCTTTCTACTCCAAAAGCTTCTTTCCTCATTCTACTGTACTCTGGAACTCCCTCTCTGCTCCCTGTTTTCCTGACGGTACTGACATGCAGAAATTTAAAACTAATGTAAACAGACATCTTGCTGCACAGCTCCCAATTTAGGTTGAACCCCCCCCCCAACTTTCACCCTTTTTCTCAGTTGCCTCTTATGCCTGCCTTGTTTGGAGTGAACTATGTTAAAAAAAAAGATAACGACTATGCTTTTCCTTTTAGTGTTTAGTTTTCATTTCAGCGTTTCATGTGTACAATAAAACTTGCTATTTTAAATGTTTTTGTTGTTGGTTTTTTTTTTTCATTTGATTTCGTGGTCTGTTTTTTTAGACTGAGATTTGAAAAATAAATCCGATCTGCCTAGAAAATAATGGAATGGCTTATTTTAATTGTTTTGTTGGAGCAAAGGTTTATATTGTAGCTCTCTCTCTCTCTCTCTCTCTCTCTCTCTCTCTCTCTCTCTCTCTCTCTCTTTCGGAAAATATTTTGAAAGACATAAATTTCAAAAGATATTTTGAGATCATGTTAAATCGATATTTGGACGGCATGAGGTCAGTAATGTAATGTTTGAATTGTGGCGGCAGCACTTTTTATGCCCGCTACTGCCCGCCACCAATTACAATGAAGGGTTTGTCTCACGTGACTCAAATTAACCAATTAATTGCAACCATTTGAAATTAAAGAAAATTTGTTCGCTTTGAATATTCCCTTTTTACCGCCTCCCACGAGGGTTGGATGTAACACAGGGTCGGTTTAATGTAGGGGTTATTCAGCTCCTCCAAAAAGGGCACTCTGAATATGACAAAAAAAAAATATTTGCCACAGTTAAGAAAGATTTCTCTTCTGACAAAACAATTTACACTTTGATCCCAGCACAAAGGCCAGACAGCTTGCTTGCTTTCATTTGAGGCTTAGCAAGCCTTGCTTGCTTATATTTATTGTAAATAGGGTTATTAAATCGGAGGGGGGGGGGGTCACTAACTTATTTTTATTTTTCACAAGACGCCATCTTCATCCATGCATACTGACAATACCATTCAGTATGTTTAATTATTCATCACATTCATATTTGTAATCACCACAATACCGCATTCACTCTATAGACTGCCATTCTTACAATGTCTCCCCAGCGTTTTAGAATATATATTCATTTATTTAGTTATTTACAATTTCATTGACGGGTGTGGGCGGAGGTGGTTTGAAACAATCTCTAAAGGTTTAAAACATTTAAAACACAATAGTGTTAGTAAGCCCCCTCCCCTGTCTAGGGGTAAGACACCCACTGTTTTCTAGCGAAAAGATGAAAAGCAAGCAAGTCGATCTCTAATGGAAATGGAGTTCTTAAGCAGGACAAAAAAAAAGTAGGAGTGGCATTGAGCTGTTCTACTGTTCTTCAAAGATGAAAAGATTACAGGGTCATGGTGCAACAAAATGTGGGGAAGAAAAAACAAAATCGTAATATTTATTTGCCTAAAAATCCAAAGTGTGGCCCAAGGAAATGCTGGGCGTTTATTTTTTTATTTTTTATTTTATTTACTCCCTCCCACAGCGGTGACACAAGGTTCGAAAGTGGGATTGAAAAGCCAGCACCCTCGAGAAGGGAGAGCACTCTGGCCTACAAAAAATGCCTGGGTAGCCCAGTTGGCATTCCACGGTAGAGGCGCCTCAGGCGATTAGCAATAAGCTAACCCCTTTTCAAAGGGTGAGAAGGCAAAGCCTGGGAGGATGGACCTCCTAGAACTGCACGGGACAGTATCTCAGACCGGCAGAACCAGTCTACAGAGTAAGCATCCATCGGAACAGATACTACACTCTGATCTTAGCCAAAAGGCCAAGAAGAAGTTTAACTAACTTGGTTCAGTATCCTCTTCATTTAACAAAATAGATGATGTCATAAGAGTGAGTGGTAGCTGCCAAAAGCAACATGATGTAATAAAGGATGACTTACTGAAAAGCTGTGGACATCTGTTTATATTTGTGTAAGTCGGACTCTGCTGCTCCTGCTGCCATACTGTGTGTGCATACAAGGCTTGTCTAAAATGTATCCGACCTTAGGCCAGAAAAAATATTTCAAATACGTGACGGGGTTGGGACTCTAATCCCCTTCAAAGTATGCCCCTTGTGCTTGCACACACTTAGCTCACCGATCCATACACTGTTGAAAACACCTCTGGAAGTCTTCTGTTTGGACCAGACCAGTTGTGTGACTCCCATTGACCAGTTCAATAGTATGTTTGACTCATCAAAATGTCTGTCCATTCAAATGAATTTCAATTTATCTCATAACTAGCAAAAACTACTCGCCCTTCGGACAGCAATTAATCAAGCTGTAGCCTTTGTTATGATCGAGAGGGTGATGTTCCCGATTATAAACGTGTTCAGTAAATCAAGCAATGTTGCATGCAAAGACAGAGTAATAATTAATAAACAAAATGAAGTAGTTCAAATAAAGGTTTATTGAACGTGTGTGTACGTGGAATGATGAAGTGTGTGATGTATGCATGTGTGTCGATGGAAAAACAGTTCTTGAAAAGGTATAAGAAGAAATGAGTCCGGCGTAGGAAAAGTCTTTGAAAGCCGTAACACAAAGAAAACGAGTCGAGAACTCTTACCGTTGTTTGCCCACGTGTGTTGGTAGTTGTTATGCTGGTTGAGAAGAAAAGCGTGAGACGAAACACTAGTGTATTAGCGTCGTTCTGCCGACCAGAGAAGAGTGAAACGGAACGCTAGTGTCAGAGTCTGCCTGCCGAGGCAGGTCGGTGAGGAAGAGAGAGAATTTCCGTTTTGCACCGGCTCTTATAGTCCGAAGGGCAGATAACTCTGGTGTCGCTTTACGGCGCCACCTGTCGGTGAAAAAGCGCCACCTACCGGCAAACCGGTGTAGTTATGTTTTGAAAGGAGGAGGTAACTGCTACAAGGACTCCCCCCCCCAGATTGAAAAATATTGAAAATATTATTCAATATGTACAGTTGTAGATGAGAAGCATTCTTTGTGGGTATGTCTGTTTTGCTGTTGAAGATTAGAAAAAGTAGTGTGCACGCTACTTATTTCTGTTTTTCTATCTGGATTGAATGATTGATCGCAAATGCGTCTGCGGAATTGAGTGTTTGTAACGCATGTGAATCTGCGTGTTGTTTGGGTCTGAATCAAGGTTGAGCACAAGTGAGTTTGCGGTTGAAAAATGCTGAGTGCAAGTGAATTTGCACTTGTTGGTGGCGTTGTTCATGTTGATTAGTCTGCGTGATGCAGAGCTGATGAACAAACGTTGAATTGTCAGTGTTGTCCGGGAATGTTTGGTGCTTGGGTCTGCGCGGTTGTTGATGAGTGAGCACAAGTGAATCTGTGCGGTATTGATGAGTGAGCACAAGTGAGTCTGTGCAGTTGTTGATGAATGAGCACAAGTGAATCTGTGCAGTTGTTGATGAATGAGCACAAGTGAGTCTGTGCGATGTTGATGAATGAGCACAAGTGAGTCTGTGCAGGTGTTGATGAATAAGCACAAGTGGGTCTGTGCAATTGATTGATGAATGAGCACAAGTGAGTCTGTGCAATTGATTGATGAATGAGCACAAGTGAGTCTGTGCAATTGATTGATGAATGAGCACAAGTGAGTCTGTGCAGTTGATGAATGAGCACAAGTGAGTCTGTGCAGTTGTTGATGTTGTTCATGTTAATTAGTCCGTGTTGTGGAGCTGATGAACAAACATCTAGTTGTTGAGATTGGTGGTACACTATGGTCAAAATCAGATGCACAAATGTCTGCAAGTGAGTTAGCAGGTCCAGGTACAAGTGGGTCTGTACTGGTGTTGGTGCGTCGTTCGAGTTGATGTGTCCCCCAGTTGATCAACGAACGTCCAGTTGTTGAGTATTTAGTCGTGCTTGTGCAGTTGTACTCATTTTGAACTGGTGTGATTTCTTCCATAGTGTCGTCAGTGATGTCCGGAAATGTTTGGTGCTTGATGAATGTCCGGGAAAATGTGGCTGTTCATCTTGTGTTGAAGATTGTTGGTAGGCCTTGAAGGATGATGTTGTTCGTGTTTGTCATCGTATGTTGTCTGTTTTTGTAGTTTTCTTTTCTTTTATATATATATTTCCAACACGTGGGTGGAAGGGAAAAAGAAAAAAAAATGGAGTCGTAATTTGTTTCACACGAGGAGTGACGTTTTGTTTTCGTTTGTTTGAATGTTAGTTTCCACGTAGAGAAAGAATGGCGGCTTCTCTTTTCTTTGTTGTCGAAAAGAAAGAAAAAAAAAATTCGTATTTTCCTTTTCTTTTTGTTGTTTGAATTTTAATTTCCACGTCGTCCGAGAGATAAAAATGGCGTTTTTTTTTGTTTTTTTCTTTTAATTTTTTATCAACACGTGGTCATGGCAAAGAGTGGCGGCATTTTTTTGAATTTTTTTTCTTTCCTTTTTGTCACCACGTGGTTATGAAAAAGATGGGCAGCGTGTGAGCGTTTGTTTTCTTTTGTTTTCTTTCTATCTCCACGTGTTCAAAACAAAGGAAGTGGCGTCTTGTAAGGTCCTTTTGTTCGTTGAAAAAAGAAGAAAAAAAGTTTGTCTTTTTCTTTGTATATATTTTTCCGACACGTGGGTGAAGAAAGAGAAGAAGAAAAAATGAAATTGTAACTTGTTTTATACTCGGAGAAAGCCGAGAAATGTTTTTGGTTTTTCTTTGTTTGGGTATTTCCGCGTGGCCAGGAAAAATGGAGACGGTGGCTTCTTTTCTTTTGTTTGTTTGTATATTTCTACCTCGTGGGTAGAAAAAAAAAGGAAAAAGATGGGTGCGTAATTCGTTTCACCACGAAAGAAAAAAACGAGAAATGTTGTTTTTTTTTTTTTTTGTACGAAATTAATTACTCCGCCACATACAACAAAGCTATCACGTCGGGGTCACCAATGTTTGGATCGAGGGTCGTGTTCCCCCGATTATAAGCGTGTTCAGTAAATCAAGCAATGTTGCATGCAAAGACAGAGTAATAATTAATAAACAAAATGAAGTAGTTCAAATAAAGGTTTATTGAACGTGTGTGTACGTGGAATGATGAAGTGTGTGATGTATGCATGTGTGTCGATGGAAAAACAGTTCTTGAAAAGGTATAAGAAGAAATGAGTCCGGCGTAGGAAAAGTCTTTGAAAGCCGTAACACAAAGAAAACGAGTCGAGAACTCTTACCGTTGTTTGCCCACGTGTTGTTATGCTGGTTGAGAAGAAAAGCGTGAGACGAAACACTAGTGTATTAGCGTCGTTCTGCCGACCAGAGAAGAGTGAAACGGAACGCTAGTGTCAGAGTCTGCCTGCCGAGGCAGGTCGGTGAGGAAGAGAGAGAATTTCCGTTTTGCACCGGCTCTTATAGTCCGAAGGGCAGATAACTCTGGTGTCGCTTTACGGCGCCACCTGTCGGTGAAAAAGCGCCACCTACCGGCAAACCGGTGTAGTTATGTTTTGAAAGGAGGAGGTAACTGCTACACCTTCTTTACAGAAAAAAACCCAAACAATTTTCATTTCACATTTAAAGTTAAAATATGTTTTACTCAGAGAATTGTATATCAGGAATAATTGCGATTTGAGATTTAGCTTTGAATATCGTAAACAATAATTTTAACAACAAACTGTTAATATTTTTATTTATGCCGTAATAAAAATAAGGTATTTAATTAGCAAATTTTAAAGAAATTATTTATGTATTTTTTATGGAAAAAGGTAAAAAAAAAACATTCCGTGCCATTCTATCTTTTTAGGGCAAGTAACCACATTTTTTACCACTGCTAACAAGTAGCAAGGTTGTAAAACCACATGTAATCGGCCTAAAAAAATAGACCCCCCCCCCCAAAAAAAAAAAGTGCGCAGGGTTTATCGCCTATAGCAAATCATTTTTTTTTGTTAATTGCCCTAAAACGCTAGAATGGCCCGGAAATGAGGGATCATTTTACATTAAATTCATATGCGAAACTGATCTTCCACTCTAAATTCTAATTTAATTGTTTTTTTTGTTGTTTTTTTTTCTTTCTGCCAACTTTTTCAGGATGTACACACGTAAATGCTTAAAAAAGTTAAATCTAATTTCGTAGAGAGGGGTGGGGGGTAGCGCGGGGGGGGGGGTGTTATCTACAATAATACCAAAATATGAATGTATTTTTTGTTGTTATTTAGACAGATCAGGGAACCTACTAAATTTTGTTTTCATTTGTCAATAAGTTTAACAACAAACTATTAATATTTTAATTACACTGTACAAATACGGCTCATTAAAAAAAGTTAGGTAATCATGTTACTTCACACCCAGCAATGTGATGTCAGAATTTTGAGGCCGGTGTTAATCTGAAAAAAGTAACAAAGCTTACGAAGACCAATAAATAGTAATTTGTTTTCTGATTTTTGTAATACAAAATAATATATTATGAAAATAAAATCTGTTTTTTATAAATGGATTTGAAATATAAGAAACCGTATTTATTATTATTATTATTATTATTATTATTATTATTATTATTATTATTATTATTATTATTATTATCATTATTATTTTATTTTATTTTCATTTTAAAAACTATATATATATATATATATATATATATATATATATATATATATATATATATACATACAAGGCTTGTATAAAACGTATCCGACCTTAGGCCAGAAACACTCTTGAAGTTTTCTTTTGGAATGGTGTTCATCTCTGCCGTCACGTTCCACATTATCTCTTTTTTTCGCACCCTCTCAACAACAGCTGCACTCAAAGCAGTTTGGGGCCTGCCAGAACGCTGGTCACTCTCTGCTGATGTGCGGCCATTTTTGAATCGGTTGAATCACTCCTTAATTTGTGTTACACATCGCATCTTCTCCAAACACCTGCTGAATCTAACGTGACGACGGAGATGAACACCATTCCAAAAGAAGACTTCCAGAGGTGTTTTCAACAGTGGATGGATCGGTGGGCTAAGTGTGTGCAAGCACAAGGGGCCTATTTTGAAGGGGATTAGAGTCCCAACCCTGTCAAGTATTTGAAATATTTCGGTTGGATACTTTTTAGACACGTCTCGTGTGTATATATACATATATATATATATATATATATATTAAAAATAACCGACAATTTTTGTCTGGCTATTTTAGTGTTGATCCCTTCAATTTTCCGGATTAAAATCTTAATCTCGGAAGGAAATTGGCTGATGAAACTGCCATAGTGTACATGTTGGTCCAGAGTACTTTCTGACCCGTCTGGGTCCATCGCCAGTGGAATAATGACAAACAGGTAAAGACCTGGAGTGAGATTTATAATTAATTATGGCAGGAAAATTTAACTATGTTTATTAGGTATTATAAGCATTTAAGTATATTAGTGCTAGTGTTAAAATTAATCTTGCATCTATCCGATAATAGTGCTATAGCTAGACACCTTACTAATGAACATTCCTGTCCCCGCTCTCAAATCCGAAAACTTCTCGCAGACAATACTAAAATCCTAGAACATAATACTAATACTCAAAAACTCCACATACTAGAAGCTTTACTCATTAAAACTAAAAAACCTGCTATTAACAAGATTAATTTTAACACTAGCACTAATATACTTAAATGCTTATAATACCTAATAAACATAGTTAAATTTTCCTGCCATAATTAATTATAAATCTCACTCCAGGTCTTCACCTGTTTGTCATTATTCCACTGACGATGGACCCAGACGGGTCAGAAAGTACTCTGGACCAACATGTACACTATGGCAGTTTCATCAGCCAATTTCCTTCCGAGATTAAGATTTTAATCCGGAAAATTGAAGGGATCAACACTAAAATAGCCAGACAAAAATTGTCGGTTATTTTTAATAATACGTGTCTTAAAGAAAAAATGCTGCCTCGATACACATATATATATATATATATATAGTAAGCTATGAAAATATATTTATGGTAATTAAGCTACACAGAGACTCCTGCATTTCATCCCCGGGGGGAATCTTCAGGCTAAAATGTGTGGAGTTATTCTTGCCGGGTGTTTTTATATACACGGCCAGTTAGTTAACCATAAATATATTTTCATAGCTTACTACCTCGCTCTAATTACGTATCGAGCACTGTTGAAGTAAATACTGAAAATTGATACATAAAAAAATTATATCTCTTTATAAAATTTTATGTGGATACATGAAATACTAATATATATATATATATATATATATATATATATATATATATATATATATAATGTGTGAAACATCATTGTGTATTAGAAACATTTTTTAATATTTAAAATGACTCTCTTTCTTTCTAGATTTTCATTTGATTAGAATACAAAAAACAAAATGTCGATTGAAATACAGGAGAAAAAGGATGACATGATGCCAATAGTTTACCCCAAATTAACACTACCAAAAAACCCAACGTTGTTGAAAGAAGAACCGGATAATGTTCCAGTAAGTATTCATTTAGGGACATTTTTGTTTTGTTTTCGTATCCATAAAAAATGAAGTCATCAGGGCATGAGACAAAATCCTGAATTAGTGTATTAATGCCACTTGGTGTGTTGAAGGAGAAAATGGGCAATGGAAATGAGATACTCTCTGAGAATTGTATCCATCTTCTACAGAGCATATTACAAATAAGGAATTAAGCAACACCATTAAGCAATATACAACTCACTATAAACATCTGTTGACCACAGTGAAGAAGAGAAAGCTGATATGGTATGGACACATAACAAGATTGGATGGGCGACTCTAAGGTCATCCTTTAAAAAACAGTGCAGGGGAAGAAGGGATGGCACAGGCCAAAGCAAAGTTGAAATACTGTAATGGGACAATAGGTAAATGAAGGGAAAATTAGTAGAGTTACAGAGTCCTAATTAGGGGTAATAATATATGTAAGTAAAGTATGAGAATATATCTAAATAATAGTGTGTGTGTGTGTTAAGATGTTATTGTTAAATATTTATTTAAGCAACTGTACTAATACAGTCAGCATAGTGTGATGTTAAGGTTTAATAATATATTCTTAGCGTAAAAGAAGAAGGTGGCAGATATTAATAGGAAGGGGTGCTATAGTGGGAAGTGGCCCAGTATAGAAGATCAGCAGCAAAGTATTAAAGGGAAAATGTGAAAAGTGAAATCGGAATACAAGGGGTGTTGAATATAAAAGTTAGTCAGTGAAAGGGTAAGTTATATAATGAAGAGTGAATTAAGTTCATGACGGTGGTTGAGTCTGGAAATAAGGATCGTATCCATGATTCTTAGGTCCCCAATGTTTCTGACAGATGCAAGGATAGAGACGTTGATATTATGTTGTGTATTACTGCATGAGATGGTGTGTTTGTAGAAGGAGGATATACGGGTATTTATGTGTTCTTTGATGTGTAGGTGCAACAGTCTTGTTGTGTTTCCTATATAGAAGCTATTGTACTTGGCGCATTGTAGGTTGTATACTAAATTAGTACGGTGTCACAGTTCGGTGTTAGGAATAGGGCAATTGGCCAGGAAGCAGGGTTCGGGGTATGGTTAGTGTGTCTTTTGGATAGATGTTGGCGCAAGGAGATGCCAGTGTGAGTGAGTTGAATCTCAAGGTTTTCTTTGTGTATGGCTTTGCGAATTACTGGGAGCTCAAAGAAACGGACACTTGCCAATAAAAATAGTACGAAATGTAGAAATTTAGACGACCCGTGTAGATTAGGTCTGAATGATAAATTTGAAATTCTAAACTTTAAAGAACCCCCAAACCTATTAAACTGTAGAAGTGAAATGGTTAACAACCGTATACACAGAATAAACTTTACTTTAGGATAACAATACATAGGAAAAATAAAATAATTAAATAGAAAACTGAACTAGACCAGCGCCTGAAATGAAAAAGCTATCCAAAGCATGCACAAGTTAAAATAAGGTCACATTAATTCGACATGTTCACAAAAGGGTGTGTCACCCCTATACAAAATAGAACAAAAGAAGAGGAAGTAAAGGTCAGCCAAACCTTTGTTTGAAAGAAGTCCTGCCATTGGTTAATGAAAACATTAACCTGTGGAAGGGAACAACAATACATCTGATTGGTTAGCTAGCTAGACTAAACACCACGTGTATATATATAAACACCCAGTAACACAAATTTCATGCATTTTAGCCTGACAATTCCCTACAGGGATAAAATGCGGAAGCCTCTGTGTAGCTTAATTGCCATAAATATACTTTCATAACTTACTATATATATATATATATATATATATATATATATATATATATATATATATATATATATATATATATAGTATGTGTGTGTGCATATATATTTATTTATATCTATGTATAGGGTAATCTCCTAAACTAATAAACGGGTCATTATAAATTTTGGAATATATATTCTAGGCAACATGGTGAGTAACATGGGCACATTATGTTTTTTGTAAATGTTAACATTTAGGTTCCCCCCCCCCCTGCCCCCAAAAAACTTTCCAATAATTTAATAGAGAAAAGAATTGCTCTACATCAAATTTTGAGTTATATTAAGTAATCCATTTTTAAAAGGATCGGTGCACGTCAATAATATGTATGTGCTTGGTAAAATCCTAAACTATTGAACTTATTATGAATCATGGAATATGTATTTTAGGCAACAGAATTGAGTAATGTGGGTACATTATTTATTTTTTTGTAAACTTTACTATTTAGGGGAGTGCCACCAAAATAGTGCCATATCCCCTAAAGAAGAAAAAAAACATTGAAACAAACTAATGCTATATTTATTGCTTATACCCGTCCTGGGACATCTATTCTAATATATATATATATATATATATATATATATATATATATATATATATCAACCAGATATTTCTATAATCTCCTAAACTAATGAACAATAATTATGAATTTTTAAATATATATTCGAGGCAATACGGTGAGTAACATGAGCACATTATTTTTTAACACAGCTGCTAGGCGTAAAGGTGGGTAATATGGGCTATATTTAGTTTAATTTAGTTTTATACAAGGGTGGAAGCCCTTCATGAAAATTCAGATACCTCCGATTTTTGTGAAATTTTGACAATAGCTATTAGACATCTATTAATAAATATTCCCCAAATTGCAGTTTCTTTGGAGTATTTTAAAGGGTTTTTAGGGGGCACAATATGAACAGAATCCCCCATTTAAAAATTCAATTTTTTCAGATTTGCATTAAATTTGATCCATATTCATTAGACACCAATTAAGCAAAAGTTCATGAATTTTAATTTCTTAAGACCTCTTAAGCTTAAGCCTCAAATTTTAGACATTTTCTAGAATCAAAATCCTGTAATAGATTTTGATGAAAATTGGAATAAGGATTCTAGACATAAGTTTTAGTATCATTATATCTTGATTTTAATTTTCGTAAGGTGACATAAAAGTGGTGCAAAACTGTTTTGTTTGGGGAGTTAAATTTACTCTTCCTAGGACGGGTATTCTTCTAGTTATATATAAAGCAAAGTTGTCTGTATGTGTGTATATGCGTCGCGTCATCACAGTGAAATGGTTGATCTAAAAGTCAAACTAACTGTAGATTTGGAATCAGTACCTTCAATCCGACGTCCTTATCGATGTCAGACGTTTTTGAACTCTTTTAAAATTAAAAGGATGTAAAAATAACATTAGAAACAAATGTTCCGCCATTTTTAGTGTTCTCTTTCATTAACCGACTGAACAACGTAATTATAATAATTTTCACAGTAAAACATTGTAAATATTAAACATATTGTTTACTTCGAAGATAAAACATTTATTCTTTTTTAAATTAAAAATTGATAGAAAATATTGGATAAATGTTCACTAATATACTTTTTACTTTAATAAGTATTTTTAAAATTTTATATTTATATTTTTTATGTTTATTTATTTTAGACAATCAAGCTTTTTTTTTAGATCTATGTGGAGAAGTAAAAAAATCCCTACGCCAAACTCATTTAAGTAGGTTAAAAGGACAAAATGTTTTTGTTTGATCAGTGGCTTTGTGAATGAAGTGTTTGCCTTCAGTTCCAATATTTGATGCCATCGTGGGTTCGAATCTCACACTAGACATTTTTTTTTTTTTTATAGCTTTCAGTTATTTCCTAGCCAATATCGATCATCATCACAAACCTGAATATTTTTTTTTATATAAAAATGGATGAAAAGTATTTAATAGATGTTCTTAACTTCTAATCTTGGCTATAAAATTCAAGAAAAGTTGAGGAACCCGACGTAGACGGGTACTTGAGCTAGTATACTAATATTGTAACAATTAAAAAGTCATTATCTTCTCTTTTAAATAGAACATTTCTTCTTTGTTTAAATGTTTTGCAGTTAATCCCAAGTACATTTTTCAAACTGGTTTCCATGACAACGAAACAAAGATTGGCCAACACGCACACCGTGAGGATACCCCAGAAAATACAACCGATTGACATGGCAGAAAACAGTTATCAAAAAGTATCATTTTACATCTCAATTTCAAACGATGTTTGCTTTCATTTCCAAACAAATCTTATGTTGTATACCATGTCACTTCTCCAGACGTCCAGATGAGGACATCTTTTGGACAGTCGTTTTTCTGCTCTGTTTAACAGGACACATCTGGTGGTGGTGATTCTTTATGGAACTCTGTCGTTAATTATAAAATGATTAACACAGACATTTTGTACCCAAATGGATATTGTTCTTTATTCAGATACATGATTTGGGCAGAGAGAGAACTGGTGATTTTTAGGATTACATTTTCATTCATCTATCTTGTTCTGCTTCCGACAAATTCTCTTTTTCAAACATTCCAGCATGCTATGTGATCACAGGTTCCTTTTCTGTTTTGGGTCTCTGCCTACACCTTCCCATGCATGTCAGTTTTGAAATTTTTATATTCTGACTGCTTTTAAGAGGAGTGGGATGTTGTGGTGGCTTCAAGGCCATGTCCAAAATATATCAGTAGCTTCTTTCCAAGAACTGCAGACTTGTGGAACTCTCTTCTCTGCTAACTATTTTTAAGACTAAGGGCAATAAGCATCTCCTGTCTTTGCGATGATCATATTTTGTTCTTGTTAGCTACTTATATCAAGTGGCTTCATGCCTTGTCTGGAGCGATTTCCATAAAAAAAATGGGGCTTGTACAGAGAAGCGTACATATAAAAAACGCTGAAAATCGCAGTTCCAATTAAATTAACCGGAAAACTCTTTGAAATGTATCAAGCAAAAATAGGTTTGTACACCAAAAATTAGAAAAAACTATCAAGTAGAATTGTAATAAAAAATAAAAATAGGTTATATCATTTAATCGGGTTCCGTCATTGATTCGAGCAAAAAACACGAAATTCAGGGGTAGATAACTCTGTCTGTCATATTAACAAGTAATAAATTAATCTCATTCACCAAAATACGATGACACTGATTTTTATTTTTAATTAAAATTCTACTGGATCATTTTTCCTACTTTTTGGTGAGGATACTTATTTAAATCTGCTGCGTAAGTATATAATACTGTTTTTTTTTTTGTGGTATTGATAATTAAATACGGACGCTTCTCTGTACAAGCACCAAAAGAAATCAATTATATCTAATGAGCTGTACAAGCTGTTTGTCTGTCCCGATGATATTGCACAACCGAGTGATACTTTTGTCGCAAAATTAAATTTTCTTGTATAAACAAGCAGGAAAGTATTCTAAAAATTACGTAAAGTCATCTTAATAACCAGGTTTTGTGAATAAACAGGATTTGAAAATACATTTAATGAAAAATAAGGTAAGCTAAGGATAGATGGTTAGAAATATTATTTCGAGGGAGCTAAACATTGTTTTAAAAAGATATAAATCCTTGATAAGACATAATATGGAATATTGCACTCAGTTTGATTAAAAATATTTCAAATAAGTAAAATTGTCTAAGATAAGCAAAAGAAAAAAACAAAATTATTACTGCTACTCAAATTCTTAAGTCGCAGTCATAATACTGGGTTGATTAGTCATTAAACAATGGTCTGGTTTAGCTGTTAAACAAATGATAATGTATTAATTAACCATTAAACAAATAATGTGTTAAACAAATGATAATGTATTAATTAACCATTAAACAAATAATGTGTTCATTAGCTGTTAAATAATAATGGGTTGATTAGCTGTAACCAGAAAGTTATATTTGTTTACAAATAATAATGGGTTGATTGGCATTTAAACAAATAATGGGTTGATTAGCAATTAAAGAAATAATAATGGGTTGATTGGCATTTAAACAAATAATGGGTTGATTAGCCATTAAAGAAATAATAATGGGGTGATTGGCATTTAAACAATTAACTGATTATTACTTCTTAGTGACAGTCTTCTGGAGGTTGAAGGTTCAATCCTCGGTGCAGGCAATACTACTTACGAATGACTTAAGACTTCTTTCCGGTTAGGACTGATGGAACTAGAGCAAGCTATCCTCTTGGATTAAATAAAGGGTTCCGTTCGAAATTTCGTACAAATTCCCAAGTTCAACAGAAAGATTCCTGAGTTTGACAATTCTGACAAAAAGATTACCGAGTTCGACAAGGTGCACCCGGAGAAGGTTGGCGATTATATTGTCTGAAACATGAGAATAACATCCAAGATGAGAACAGTAGTCTGTTTGGTGAGGCCTGAACAGTACGTTTCTTTTGAATCCCTGCTCTCACGGGTCGACTTGAAAAGCCTTACGGACATCATGCGGAAGAACAGACTGCGTTGGTTGGGTCACATTGAGCGTAGCGATGGCTGGATTGCTAAAGTCCGAAAGTTGAATGTGCCAGCAGAGAACATCACCACTGGCAGACCCAAGTTGACTTGGGAGGACGTAGTCAAACGTGATAGGAAGGCCATGGGTATGGATTCCATCAAACCTTGCCAAAGACAGGAGTGGAGAGGAAGACTTAGATTTCGAGACTAGACAATCAGGCCCCACCCTCATCAGAGGATTAATTGTGGCCTGATTCAACAAATAAACCGGTTGATGATGATGATGAGTCTGAATAATCCAAATAATACAAAATTCCAAAACATAGTATATATATATATATATATATATATATATTATGTACGTGTGTGTATATATTATATATACTAATACTACTTCACCTCACAACAGATGTTCCATGCTACTTGCAATTCTCGAGTGAGACTTATTGTGTTACATGACAATTACTTATGTAATGATTTTAAGAAGCCGGTTTCACTAAATAATTATCCCATATTTATTGTTTTATTTTCATATATATACGTGTTACATAGGAAGTGGAAGGGTGTAACGTGAAGCTCTGTGACATTGACAAGAACACATGTGACTGTGATGTCACCTGAAGAATGAGAGGAGGCAGTCTCTTACAATCAGTAAATTTTAATGAAGTTAGATACGAGACGAGCGATCCCACTCTTTCTCTCTCTCTTTTCGAATCTACTCCACACGTTTACTAGTTGAGCATATGTATAAAAATCCACACTGATCATGTCAGCAGTTCCTAACCATTTCTATACCACTCACCCCTTGGAAATCTCTGATATATTTTCACAGTTTGAAAATGAAGAATGCGAATATTTACACCGAGTGTATAGTTTTTGAGATATGAGTGTTTGTGAAATGCTGTGTGTATGCACTACTTCAAGATGGCCATTCTGTTTGAAAAAGCAGCAACCAATTATACATGTACATTGTAATTTTTAAATGTCTCACCCTGGTTGGGAAGCGTTGAAATCCCTAAAAGTCGGCTGCATAAAAGATTTAAAAAGGTCTCAATTCACTTATGTTGTGTGTCAAACCCGAGATGATACTGAAGAGGAGCAGCTACATGTGACCAAATAAAATGGATGAAACAGGCCAGCCTGCCAAGAATTCAACATAAGCAACAGCTTTGTGTATGAATTTTATAAGAAAATCATTAAGAGGAACACACATATTTGCTGGGTAGAATAATAAGGATTAAAAAAGGAATTGCCCCCCCCCCCCACAAGAGTTGGTTTCTTTTTTATCATTTTTTTTTTTTCTTTTCCATCTTTCTTTCTAAAATTCCTTTATTTTCTTTTGTTTTCCTGTTTTTTGTTTCTATTTCTTTTGAATATCTCAACATTTTTTTTTCTGCTTTAAAATTTCTTTCTTCTTTTTAATTTTGTACAAAATATCTTGTCTTTTTCCTTCTAGCTCTCTTTCTTTCTTTCTTTTTGATTTCTTGTTTTATTTCCCTTTTTCATACTATTTGCATTTTTCTTTCTTTCTCATTCTCTTTCCTTTTTCCTTTATTGATCTCTTTCCTTTTTTCTTTCTTTCTAACCTTGCTAACTATTTTTTTCTATTTTCAATTTTATTTTCCTTTTTTTTTTAAAATTTTTTCCCTTCTTTTGTTTACCTTTTCTTGTTTGCTTTCTTTTTAATGTTTTTTCTTTCAGTTTTTTTTAATATTTTTTTATTTTCATTCCTTCTTTCTTGTTTTCCCAATAAATGTAAAGAATCTTTCATTTTCTTCTTCTTGTTCTTTTTCTAATTCAGATTTCTGGCGTTTGTATTGATCAGCCTCTGTTCCAGCCATATCCATCGGAGATATTTTTCCAGCAATATGAGCCATTTAAAACGTATAAAGTTCCTTTAATAATGAAAAACAATGACAAGGTAATTTTGTTTCATCCTCCTCGTCACAACTCAACCAAAAAAAATTCCATCTCCCAAAAAAGATTTTCCTTTTTTTTTTTTTTTCGGCAAACCTTAATCTTAAAAATAAATACCCAAACAAAATGTCACTTTAGAAACCTTTTGGGTGATATGATCATCCCCAAAACAATAACCGCCAAGCAGTTTCATCCCAGAAGTAGAATGTGAGAAAAACATAGACATATTCATTTTCACCTTTTCACTAGCCACAGAATGTAAACACTTGTCTTCCCTTCATGTTGGTCCCAATCTTAAAATACCCCCCCCCAAAAAAAAATAAATCCCATTTCATAAACACACATTTGTTTGCTCGTCTGCATGGCCATACTCTTAAAATGATACCTGATAGGCGCACTTTCTTGACTCTTAGAAATTGGTCACTGTAAAAAACATTTCTGACGGTAAAAATATTGACAGCAAAATCTCATTGACCCGACTGGTTCCATCAAATCAGCAACAGTACCTTGGAAAGAAGACGTCAAGGGGAGGGGGTAGAGGTTTGACGTATGAATGATGATGGCGGTGAACCAGGCAACAAAACGTAAGATATTAGAGAACTAAATGTGCATGTGGCATCGACATATGTGGACAAACAATGCAAGACTGGAGGCAGATGATGGATACTGCTTAAATTATAGATCTGAAGTCAGTTGAGAAACTGTGGAAGTATCAACTTATCAGATACAAAGGAAATACTTACTGCCTTACTAGGGTGGGTTTTGGGTTGAACGTTGTGGCAAGAAAATACAGTACTGCATCAAGAGAAGAGGATAGAGAAGGCCACAAATTCATACATTGATGACATCCTGGTGGATGAGTTGGTTGCACAGATCATCATCATCATCATCATCATCATCATCATCATCAACCGGTTTATTTGTTGAATCAGGCCACAATTAATCCTCTGATGAGGGTGGGGCCTGATTGTCTAGTCTCAAAATCTAAGTCTTCCTCTCCACTCCTGTCTTTGGCAAGGTTTGATGGAATCCATACCCATGGCCTTCCTATCACGTTTGACTACGTCCTCCCAAGTCAACTTGGGTCTGCCAGTGGTGATGTTCTCTGCTGGCACATTCAACTTTCGGACTTTAGCAATCCAGCCATCGCTACGCTCAATGTGACCCAACCAACGCAGTCTGTTCTTCCGCATGATGCCCGTAAGGCTTTTCAAGTCGACCTCACCAGATGGAAGAGGTAAGGTATAACCTCAAAAAATATGGATTGATAGCTAAACCTTCTGAGTCACTTGACAGGGAGCAGCTCTTGGGCTCAAGGTGAAGAAGGATAAGGAGACTGGAGAATTGATGTTCCGGAGAAAAGACAAGATTGCATCTGTGGAGGGAAGGAAGACTAAGCAAGAGTTGTTATTGATGTGGAGAAGCTTGTGGACCACGATTCTGGATGGTTGACGATCACGTGTCTATATGAAGAGACAGACAGAAAAGATAGGATGGGATGGTCGGATGAGTGGCAGAATACAAAGGATGATAAAGGATATCATTGAGGAGTTTGAGTGAGAGAGGAATGGTGTGTACCAAAGATGAATGATGGAATTATTTGGTATGATGCAAACAATGGGTGTTGTTGTATTAGTGGTAGGAGGTGTCAAAGCAGAGGATGCTGCATGGTTGAGGAAGAAGACGGACCCTAACCACATAAATGTAGTGGAAAGGAAAGGTGTCAACTTGGTACTGGAGTTGGAGTTAAATCACATAGAGATGAAGATGGACTCAGCAACAGTGTTTGCATGGATTAAGTCTACAATTACAGAGGAGAGCAGGGTACGGACCAAGAGAGCAGCAGAGATGCTCATGCCGATTGAGAATTCTGGAAGACATAAAAAAAGAGTTTGACTTACTGGTCAAGGTTAGCCTTACACCATCGGATGCTAATCAGGAACAAGAGTGAAAAAAAAATGCGCAATGTTGAAGATAGATATGTGAGAGCATATTGAGAGGACACTATTCTTGGTGAGAAATGATGACCCAAATCTCACTCGAGAAGTTGTGTGCAAAAAAAGTGAGAACATGCCAGTCATGCCAATCGATTGATCCCGCACCAGTTACACATGCGAAATTCATAAACAATTGGAAAAGATTGGCACTTGACGTCCCGCTTTATCAAAATGGAGAATATCTGTCAATGGTTGATTGCGAACCTGGCAGATTAACCATACAGTGAGTACTGAGGGAAGAAACGGGAGCAGCGGTTGCAGATTTGTTCAATTAACTATTATTGGAGAGATGTCCGGTGGAGACGGTCCTAATGGACACCTGCACAGCATTCAAGTCAGAGCAAGTCAAGGCAGTGCTGGATAAGTCAAATGTAAGGGAGTATTATAGGGCTCCATTTTACTTTGTGGTAATGGCATCATTGTGTAACGCTACAGGACCATGGAGGAAATATCTGAAATGGGTCAAATATCACCACTTGAAGCAGCTTACTGGTACCTTGTGTAGGAGAAGAGGAGGATTCTGTACCACATCAAGTGGTATTTCAGTACAAGTGGAGGCATTCCCTAATCATCCCTGAAAAGTAAGAAGACAAGGTAACATGGTTAAATTCAGGTGAGAGAATAAGTATGGGTAAATCCACCTGATGTTCATTATACAACACAATAAAGAGGGAGGGACGAGGGGGGGGGCAGAGAATGGTGACTAGTCTGCAATCATGGAATAACCTTTAGTGTAGATGAAACCCTTCATCACATCCTAGATTTTCCATGAGTTACTGGCTCCTAAACATTGCCAAATAAGAGTTCAAGTATTCCATTGCCTCAATACGAGTTCAAGTATTCCATTGCCTCAATACGAGTTCAAGTATTTCATTGCCTCAATACGAGTTCAAGTATTCCATTGCCTCAATACGAGTTCAAGTATTCAATTGCCTTAATACGAGTTCAAATATTCCATTGCCTCAATACGAGTTCAAGTATTTCATTGCCTCAATACGAGTTCAAGTATTCCATTGCCTCAATACGAGTTCAAGTATTCCATTGCCTCAATACGAGTTCAAGTATTTCATTGCCTCAATACGAGTTCAAGTATTCCATTGCCTCAATACGAGTTCAAGTATTTCATTGCCTCAATACGAGTTCAAGTATTCCATTGCCTCAATACGAGTTCAAGTATTTCATTGCCTCAATACGAGTTCAAGTATTCCATTGCCTCAATACGAGTTCAAGTATTCCATTGCCTCAATACGAGTTCAAGTATTTCATTGCCTCAATACGAGTTCAAGTATTCCATTGCCTCAATACGAGTTCAAGTATTCCATTGCCTCAATACGAGTTCAAGTATTTCATTGCCTCAATACGAGTTCAAGTATTCCATTGCCTCAATACGAGTTCAAGTATTTCATTGCCTCAATACGAGTTCAAGTATTCCATTGCCTCAATACGAGTTCAAGTATTTCATTGCCTCAATACGAGTTCAAGTATTCCATTGCCTCAATACGAGTTCAAGTATTCCATTGCCTCAATACGTGTTCAAGTATTCCATTGCCTCAATAAGAGTTTGAGTACTCCATTGCCTCAATACGAGTTTGAGTATTCCATTGACTAAATACGTGTTCAAGTATTCCATTGCCTCAATACTGGTTTGAGTATTCCATTGCCTCAATACGTGTTCAAGTATTCCATTGCCTCAATAAGAGTTCAAGTATTCCATGACCTCAATACGAGTTCAAGTATTCCATTGCCTCAATACTAGTTCAAGTATTCAATTGCCTCAATACGTGTTCAAGTATTCCATTGCCTAAATACGTGTTCGAGTATTCCATTGCCTCAATAAGAGTTCGAGTATTCCATTGCTTCAATAAGAGTTTGAGTATTCCATTGCCTCAATACGAGTTTGAGTATTCCATTGCCTCAATACGTGTTAAAGTATTCCATTGCCTAAATACGAGTTCAATTATTCCATTGCCTAAATACGAGTTCGTGTATTCCATTGCCTCAATAAGAGTTTGAGTATTTCATTGCCTAAATACGAGTTTGTGTATCCCATTGCCTCAATAAAAGTTTGAGTATTCCATTGCTTCAATAAGAGTTTGAGTATTCCATTGCTTCAATAAGAGTTCGAGTATTCCATTGCCTCAATAAGAGTTTGAGTATTCCATTGCCTAAATACGAGTTCAAGTATTCCATTGCCTAAATACGAGTTTGAGTATTCCATTGCCTAAATAAGAGTTCGAGTGTTCCATTGCCTTAATAAGAGTTTGAGTATTCCATTGCCTCAATAAGAGTTTGAGTATTCCATTGCCTAAATACGAGTTCAAGTATCCCATTGCCTAAATACGAGTTTGAGTATTCCATTGCCTAAATACGAGTTCAAGTATTCCATTGCCTAAATACGAGTTCAAGTATTCCATTGCCTCAATAAGAGTTCAAGAATTCCATTGCCTAAATACGTGTTCGAGTATTCCATTGCCTCAATAAGAGTTTGTGTATTCCATTGCCTCAATACAAGTTCGAGTATTCCATTGTCTAAATACGAGTTCAAGTATTCCATTGCCTCAATACGAGTTCAAGTATTCCATTGCCTAAATACGAGTTTGAGTATTCCATTGCCTCAATAAGAGTTTGAGTATTCCTTTGCCTCAATACGAGTTCGAGTATTCCATTGCCTCAATACGTTTTTGAGTATTCCATTGCCTAAATACGAGTTCGAGTATTCCATTGCCTCAATAAGAGTTCGAGTATTTCATTGCCTAAATACGAGTTCAAGTATTCCATTGCCTCAATACGAGTTTGAGTATTCCATTGCCTAAATACCAGTTCGAGTATTCCATTGCCTCAATAAGAGTTCGAGTATTCCATTGCCTCAATACGAGTTCGAGTATTCCATTGCCTAAATACGAGTTCAAGTATTCCATTGCCTAAATACGAGTTCAAGTATTCCATTGCCTAAATACGAGTTTGAGTATTCCATTGCCTCAATAAGAGTTTGAGTATTCCATTGCCTAAATACGAGTTCACGTATTCCATTGCCTCAATACGAGTTCGAGTATTCCATTGCCTAAATACGAGTTCGAGTATTCCATTGCCTAAATACGAGTTTGAGTATTCCATGGCCTCAATACGAGTTCGAGTATTCCATTGCCTCAATACGAGTTCAAGTATTCCATTGCCTCAATACGAGTTCAAGTATTCCATTGCCTCAATACGTGTTCAAGTATTCCATTGCCTCAATACGAGTTCAAGTATTCCATTGCCTAAATACGAGTTCGAGTATTCCATTGCCTCAATACGTGTTCAAGTATTCCATTGCCTCAATACGAGTTCGAGTATTCCATTGCCTCAATACGAGTTCAAGTATTCCATTGCCTCAATACGAGTTCGAGTATTCCATTGCTTCAATAAGAGTTTGAGTATTCCATTGCCTCAATACGAGTTCAAGTATTCCATTGCCTCAATACGAGTTCAAGTATTCCATTGCCTCAATACGAGTTCAAGTATTCCATTGGCTCAATACCAGTTCGAGTATTCTATTGCCTAAATATGAGTCGGAGTATTCCATTGCCTAAATACGAGTTCAAGTATTCCATTGCCTAAATACGAGTTCAAGTAGTGCAAAAGTTAAAATGTTAGTGCACATGGCACGCGGACAGTCAGCAATTCCAAAAGAGAAGTTCTTCTTTTACAGTCTATAATCAGTTTCTCACTTCTTCTTCTCCTAATTGACTTGATAAGTTTGTTTATAGTTATATTTCACATAATCCTGTGATATGTGAGGTTGGCACATTTATTAATGGGGATTCCATGCTCATACCAACGTCAGTAAGCCATCCCCACCAAACTTCAGATTTGATCAATTCATTCAAGCTAACTGTTTTTGTTTAATTGTTTGTAGTCCTAAACAACTTTTTTCTACAAAACGGTGTGAAATAAGTTGTGTATACTTGTGTCAGTTTTTGCCCCTGATTCTATTTGGCAGGTACCAAGAATTATCAAAGTGCACCTAGATGATTCACCTTATTTTAAAATCATCAGTCCAGTTCTTGCAACTCACAATGTTGCCCCAGGTTTGTCGATAACATACAAAATACAATTTACCCCAGAAGAAAATAAGGTAAGATCAATGGGTTTTCTCAGTAAATGTATTTTCTATTTTTTTATGGGTAATAAAAATGTATTCCCCTCCCTATCCTACTTCCCTGTGATCTTTACCCACAACTTGTCAATTTAGAATTAAAGAGAGAGAGAGAGAAAGAGAGAGAGAGGGGTGGGGACGGGGATAAGGAGAAATAGAAAATGAAAGAGAAAGCCTTTTTATTTTTTTTTGCTTTTTCCTTAAGTTAAATTCTTTTGTTTTGCACACATTAAAAGAATTGACTTAATTTCATCATTAGTGTAACTTAAATTTTTTTTTTAGCTCAAATTAAATTTATTTGAATGACAAACATGATTATATATTTAAACTCATTACATATTAAACAAAACTTTGTTCTACAAATGAAAAAAAAAAGGTTTTTAAAAGATGACAAACATGATTATATATTTAAACTCATTACATATTAAACAAAACTTTGTTCTACAAATGAAAAAAAAAAGGTTTTTAAAAGATTTTGTTTCACCAATAAAAGAAAAACAAAAAAACAACTTTGATCTGTCAATTCTGTAATTCAAGACAACTAAAAAGATTTTTCCGGGTAATAAAAAAAAAAAAATTTAGTCTAGAGCCCCGAATTTTAACGCTACAATTTATTAAGAAGCTTTAGTTGAGACGCGCTTAATTTCGTAACCAGCGTGTGCTTGCCGACAGATTTTTGCTTTTTGTACATATTTTACGTTTTCTGATGTATGCATTAGCAAGTGTCAGAATTTTGCGGACGTTAACAAAATCTAAGTAAATAATATTATTGAATAAAACATCAATAAAATGGACGAAATTATGAAGAAAACCAAGATGACAAAAAAAAAATGTCAGAAAAAATAGCTGGGAAAAAACTATGAGCACAAGGTACAAATTCAAAAGGAGGAAGCCAAATTACGAAAATGCCACAGGAAAAAACACACAGTACAGATGAACACACAGCTGCCAAAAATACCAAATTGAATTACTAGGATATACGTTTCAAAACTAATATTTTATTAAGCACGAAACTCTACTGCAAAATTATGTAGAGTGTTGTATACTACAGTAAAAGCATACGAGAATGAAGTTTAGTATGCTGAGTGTTGTATACTACAGTGAAAGCATGCGAGAATGAAGTTTAGTATGCTGAGTGTTGTATACTACAGTGAAAGCATGCGAGAATGAAGTTTAGTATGCTGAGTGTTGTATACTACAGTGAAAGCATACGAGAATGAAGTTTAGTATGCTGAGTGTTGTATACTACAGTGAAAGCATACGAGAATGAAGTTTAGTATGCTGAGTGTTGTATACTACAGTGAAAGCATACGAGAATGAAGTTTAGTATGCTGAGTGTTGTATACTACAGTGAAAGCATACGAGAATGAAGTTTAGTATGCTGAGTGTTGTATACTACAGTGAAAGCATACGAGAATGAAGTTTAGTATGCTGAGTGTTGTATACTACAGTGAAAGCATACGAGAATGAAGTTTAGTATGCTGAGTGTTGTATACTACAGTGAAAGCATACGAGAATGAAGTTTAGTATGCTGAGTGTTGTATACTACAGTGAAAGCATACGAGAATGAAGTTTAGTATGCTGAGTGTTGTATACTACAGTGAAAGCATACGAAAATGAAGTTTAGTATGCTGAGTGTTGTATACTACAGTGAAAGCATACGAGAATGAAGTTTAGTATGCTGAGTGTTGTATACTACAGTGAAAGCATACGAAAATGAAGTTTAGTATGCTGAGTGTTGTATACTACAGTGAAAGCATACGAGAATGAAGTTTAGTATGCTGAGTGTTGTATACTACAGTGAAAGCATACGAAAATGAAGTTTAGTATGCTGAGTGTTGCAATTTTGCATAACGGAAACCATCGAAGATGTGGTGTCGGCTAGGAGGCTTTGATAGTTTGGTCATGTTGCTAGGAGTAGTGGCATGATAAATGCCAGCTACAGAAAAGACTTCTTAAACGCAAGACCAAGAGGACGCCATCCAAAAAGATGGTCCAACAGCATTAGGGAACTGCAGCGTGCCTCTTCAAACAGCCGAGAAATATGTAATTCAGAGATAGAATTTTGGGTTCAATATGGCGAGGGTACATTAAGTCCTGTGCGATTAAAGTAAAAGTAAGCAAAAGTAATATACGAGTTTGAAAGAAATTGCCTAATCATGTTAAAGAAAACGCTAATGTAAATAATTTTACGATTAAACCGGATGAAGCAAGAAATAATGATAAAAAATGAACAAGGATATTTTTTTAGGCGGTCGATTTGATGAAATACTTAAGAGAATTTGATCTGTATGTGCATATTCTGAGAGATTTTTTAAAATTAAAAGTTTAAATGAGATGGTTGATTAAAATAAAAGAGATGCCCCAAATGACATAATAACCAAATAAATGGAATAAAGCAACAGCTTTGTGTATATCTTTTATGAGAAATATGTGAAAATAATTTTTTTTACAAATATCAAATATTTTGTTTTGTCTTTAGGACTACAATCATGAAATCATTTGTGTTTCTCAAAGAGAAAAATTTGTGGTTCCCATCCGAGCAATCGGAGCACGAGCTGTTTTAGATTTTCCGGATGACATTCATTTTCCCGTGTGTCCTGTGAAGTTGACATCGACAAAAACCATTCTGGTGACAAATCTTGGAAATAAGGAAGCCAAATTCTCACTTGAAACAAAACAGTAAGGATTTTTTATTTGAAAGCAAATCAGTATGGGTGGACATTTTTAGAAAAAAAGGAGTTCAATAGTTTTCTGTAGGTAATGGGGAACTGCAACACCCCCTATTCATTATTGAAATTATGAAACAAAAGTAAAGTTACATACTTTACAAGTTTATTATAATCATCAGGTGTTTAAACAAGGAACAAAAAATATATGAGAATGTCCTTTAATCCATGGATTTTCAGAAGGAAAACAACAATAATTTGCTAATTATTGGAAAGTATTAATTTGAAAAATTTACAACGCAATTTTAAGTTATGCTTAAAACAAAAATAGTCTAAAAAATGTTTCAATAATGAGCAGAAAGTCATTGTAGTAGTGAATGTATCAGTACAGTTGTTGGAAAAATCCGTTAGAACTTTGTATTATATAGTGAAGGATAATGGAGTTCAATAAAATTCAAGAACGATTTAAAAGTCAAAAGTATATATATATATATATATATATATATATATATATATATATATATATATATATATATATATATATATAGAGAGAGAGAGAGAGAGAGAGAGAGAGACAAATGAAAGAAGAGAAATAAAAAATGTAAGAATGACAAATCTATTTAATCTTCAGTTGTTCAATGGAAGGTGTATTCAATAAAAGCATGTTTATTCTTTCTTTGAAAAGCCTGGCTTAAGGAAAGAAAAAATAAACATGCTTTTATTGAATGCACCTTGCATGAAGAAAAATGAAGAAAAAAATCACACAAGCATCAATTTGATTTGCCTGAAAGTGTCGAGCTTCAGCTGGTTTGCGATTGAAAGAAAAGTAAAAAAAATGAGAAGGCAGAAACAAAACTGCGTGTCAAGCAGCAGCAGCAGCAGTCTATAGAGTTTTTTTTATCTATATACTTTTCTTTCAATTGCAAACCAGTTGAAGCTCGCCACTTTCAGGCAAATCAAATTGATGCTTGTGTGATTTTTGTCTTCATTTTTCTTCATCCTGAGGAAGTCTTACAAATAAAGACGAAACATTGATGAACACATAAATAATATAGTTTTTGGCTTTCCTTTTTCATTTTCCATATATATATATATATATATATATATATATATATATATATATATATATATTAAATAATCCTGAATTATTTATGAAATGAAAGTGGTAGTGATTGTGACCTAATGGGTTATGAGTACGTCTAGTATATATATATATATATATATATATATATATATATATATATATGAAACTAAAAATGTACTTTTAGTAGATAGAACCTATAGTGAAATAATTTAAGCTCAATATACGAGATAGAGCAATTATAAAGATAGATGAAATAAGAGGGATAAACATGTACGAATGACAAATTTATTTCAATTTCGATTGTTCAATGCAAAGTGTACTCGGTAATAAAATTATGTTTATTATTCTAAATAATAAACATAATTTTATTACCGAGTATACCTTGCATTGAACAATCGAAATTGAAATAAATTTGTCATTCATACATGTTTGTCCCTCTTATTTCATCTATCTTTTTATATATATATATATATATATATATATATATATATATATATATATATATATATATATATATAAGAAAATGTTTATTTTATAATATATCTATTGTGCTTCGCATTATTGTGGTTAATTATTCTACTATTTTCTTTTTCAGGCCATTCAGTTTATCACCATCTTTAGGTAATGTTAAAATCTATGAGAATTGCCAAGTGAATGTGGAATTCTTCCCTCAGAAAGTTGGTAATTACCAAGGAGGTTTGATACTGCAGTACGATACTGGTAAATATAAATGCCTCTTCTAAATATGGTAGTGATTTATAAATAACAAATATAAAAGGAGAATGATTTTTTTTCATGATTTAAAATTGTAATAAGTGTTGTGTTTTTCGTTAAAAAAAACAATCTGTTCTCGAAAATATAGATTTTAGAGGAAGGTTATCTTCGCTGTAAAACGACACAAACTGTATATAGTGTTGTCGGCACTCGGTGCTTATGGTGGACCCCTTACAAAATCTATGATATGGCTACTCTTTTTAAACAAAATCCCCTACTAGATTGTGAAGTCGATTTGGAACTTTCTTGAATGCAAGAAATATATATATATATATATATATATATATATATATATATATATATTATTACATAATCTTTATAATAAAGTCAAGTGATTTTTCCATTATTTCATTTACTAGTATCCAAAAGCTGCATATGCTAATCTGCTTTGACAGCAATTTAGGCCAATTCTTGATGCATGTTTTCAGAAAATATGCATTTGTTTCGTTTACATTTTATCTGGCTCGACCTCTTCTTCTTTGTATCTATTCAATGAGCTGTCTGGACTCCTGGGGGCTTAGTATATATATATATATATATATATATATATATATATATATATATATATATAAAATCATCCATAGGCAGTTGTTTTGCTGTATCACGACTCTTCAGTGTGGTTAAACATGGTGAGTGTTTCAAGCTGAGATTAGAAACCTGATTGATAGTACATATATATGTGTTGCTACTGTTATAAAATTTTTCTGATAAAATTTTAAGTAAGGAAACAAAAACAAAATTCAGAAAGTTTACAGAGCATTGCTGAAACTATTTCACCCCCCCCCCCATCCTTCCCACTTGTCGGTGTTCAGAAGTAGATAGTGCTTACTGTGACTGTAGACATTTTTCAGAATTATGAAATCATAATTGATGACATAAGTAGGTTGATCTGTAGGTAAGTAGTGACAATGCTATTGATATAGAGATGATCCTTCTTTATCTAATCCTTTTCGACATATAAATGCCTCTGGTTGAAACAATTTCATTATCTACTAGTTGGCATACTCGTCAGTGGACAGATTCACAATACTGAGACCCTGTTGGCAAAAGGTTCGGACCACCAAATACTTTAATGCAATCAAAATTATGCTTTGGTGAAAACTGTGTAAAAATAGAACGGACATTGAGGCTCTATTTACTTGATGAGATGAAGTGCAGTATCAGAACGGATACTACACTTTGCTCCTAGCCAAAAGGCCAATTTATTTAGACAAAAATTAAAAAATCACAATAAATAATTTTTTGTATTAGACATGACACCCTATTTGTTTTTGTGGATTGGAGGAGGGGATCGAATGTCATTTATTAGCAACAAAAACTTTTTCCTACTCTAAACTAGACACTATCATCAAAATACCACATTCACTCCATAGCTTTAATTCTACTTAAAAGATTCAATGAAGTTATATTTACAAAAATACATATACAAAAAGAATGAAAAATAAAGAACCAAACAAAATCCTAATGGGACAGGTTAGTAAGACCCTCCCAACCCTCTTCTAAGTGTCAAACCGCCCGCTGTTTTCAGGGTTAACCGAAAGAAAGCAGGTCAGTCTTTAAATGGGAGTGGGAGCTAAGAGGGACATCAAAACTAAAAAGATCTGGATGGAATATGAGAATGGATGGTGTCCTCCAAGAGAGAAACAACATTTAGGGGTGGCCGAGGGCAAAATAAATATGAAGAGTGTGCATCTTTAGAGGCTAATTAGTACCAAAAAATATAACAGGACCAGGACTCATTTATTCCACTAGCTAAGAGTCTTTTTAAACAAATTTTAAGGGAGGTGTTCCGTAGAACCCAAGACTGCATGTGCTATGCTTCAACAGGAAACATAAACTCATACCTGGCTCTTCGTCGGATGTATAAACTAGTGCCATGCATCCACCCCCTATTTGAACACCATGCAATGTAATCTTTTCCAATCGCATCTGATCTTCACTTTAAGCTGATGTTTAAAGTAAACAACCAGATCACGATCGGAAACAGATCCAACCCCGTGAACCTTATGAAGACGTGTAACCCACGTCACTAGTCTCGCTCTAAAAAAACATTCTTTTCTCCCTAAACCACAGCGAGGCTACAGTGTTGATAACAGATGCTACATCAAGGACCAATGGTTGCTCGGCGTCGATGCGAGCCGCTATCTCTCTTACATACTCGCAGAGTCACCAAACTTTTCTGAAAGTGAAGAAGGTGTGCTCAGCCGTTTCTTCTTCATGGTTCTCACAACGTGGGCATAAAGGATCGTTCCTTAAGCAATCTCTGCTAATTTGGCATCAAAGAGCAGTGCATTCCGAACAAGTTGCCACATCAGAGAATACTTCGAGTTGTTGAGATAACAATGGCCTGGCGTCCAACTCCACTGAAAGCGGATCTCTTCCGACCATCCCAGCCGCTCCCCAAGCAGATCCAAAGTGGTACCCACCACTAATTCCCTATATAGTTTCTTTCTAGGCTGTGCAAGGGCCCTGGTTCCCATCAACGCTCTAAGCGCGGCTTGGTATTTGGGAAAAAACTGCGACCTCCCCTCAGCTGACAACGGCCTTCAACCAAGGGGTCGAGTATGAGGTTGGGAAAGGCTTTCTCAACCGCAGGGATCCACTGAGTATCTTCTAACAAAGAGCGACCAAGAAAAGACAATCTTTCGACATGTCTATGACTTGCCAAATTCGGCATTCCCAAGTCTCCCTCGCTCGGACATTGAGTACAGACCTCTCTGTGAACATACAGTTTTCCTCTCTCCCAAAGAAGGGAGAAGAGCAAACGCATAAAAACCAATAAGCTGTTCACAGGCAAGGGTAGTACATCCAATCGATAAAAGATGTGAGGAAAGACGTAAGTGGCGCACACCTCAGTTCTACACTTTAAGGAAAGTTTCCTTTGAATCCAAGTCCCCACAGACTATTTGACTTTTGACTGTACTTCCAACCAATTCTTATCCAACTGGAGACCCTGTCCAAACCAAACACAGACAATCCGAACAGGGCCATCGGACTATCTGAAAGTATCCGAAAGTGCAGCATTGCTGCTTCAGGCCATTGGACTTGCTGCCGTTGACGACGGCCCTTGTAACTTTGTACTGACTGAGAAACCACGAACGACTCTGAAAGCCTGCCATTTACTTGCACCTCTACTGTCGGCAGACAGTTCAGAATGGAGACCCACTTGCGGAAGTCCAGATTAAAACCAGCGGCCTGTAGAACAGATCTCAGGAAACAGTGATCGGCCCTATCAAAATCCTTGAACTGATCTAAATTGATCAGCGTGGCTTCAGTGTCATCTTCTATTCCCTCTATGATTGTGCGAATCAGATGCAAGTTGTTTTTAATTGATGTAGGGAATTCCCCCGAACACTGCCTGGGTCAGCTTATCTTCTAAACACTTTTCCGCCCTCGCCCTATTTAAAGAAAGGCGCTGGCTGTATTTGACAGAAAAACATCTAACTTTAGCCTTAGCATTAACCCACCACTTACTCTCAATTACCGCCCCCACTAAAGACAGCTAAAGAATTAATATCACCTTCTCCCGGAAGTCGCGTATCTCCAGTAAGGAGGTATTCAACTTCCAATATCGGACTAATCTAGGCTTAGCACTTAAATTCAAACAGGCCATAACCAATTTATGCTCTGAATGTCCTAATTAACATCTGATCCAAGTAAGTACTTGAATGGGAACGCACACTATTAGACCACGTCCACATCTCCCAGACTGCCGATCTGGAATGAAAAGACTGTAACCTTCTACGGCAACTTGTCAACCCAAGCCTGCCAGCTTCTTGATCTGGGCTTGGAGTGGGGTGCTGAAAAGAAGTCGAAAACAAATAAAAACAATTAGTTTACAGTAAAGTCAAGTTGCTCAACAAAGGCCGAAAGATAGATGCCCCAAAAGAAGAGAGGCACCCTGGAGGAAATTGATTAAGCTTTAACTTGGCAATTAGCCAAGTAGCTGTTCCTTCTTAAGCAATCACAAGTGATTGTCTAGGAGTAACCTGCTAAGATCGGAGTGAGAACAGATACTATACTTTGAATTATTTATTGACAGAAAATATAGAAATTTACATTTAAAACAAATTATGCACAAGGCCATCAAAAGTGGGGAAGGTGTCATCCTTGGTCTATAAGAACCAGGCACAGGCTGCAGTACATCCCCCTCGATGTATTCTTTATACTGTCTTAAGTACAGTTCTTTATAGTCCTGTAGGAACATCTTTTTGCTGTTCTTCCCCCATGTGAACTATCTCGGTGGTGCTGCTTTGGCCTACCTCTGGTCCCTGATGATGAAACCGGGCTGGGGGGGGGGGGGTTTGGCTTCTGGAAGCGGAGCCTCTCTTCTGGGGGAGCTTGGATGGTGTTGGAAGTGGAGGGAATCGCCACATTAGATTAAACCTCCCCTTTTACTTTTCTGCTCCCTCGCTGGGGGAGCTCTAGCTCCTGGTAGTGGAGCCACTCTCTGGGGGAGCCAAGCTAGCCTCCATCATAGGGGGCACTACGACATTGGGTGATACCGCCTTTTTTTCTTTTGTTGCTCCCTAGTTGGGGAGCTCCGGCTCCTGGTATCAGATTAACTCTCTGAAGGAGCCAAGCTGGCCTCCATCACAGGAAGCACCACCACATTGGGTGATGCCACCCCTTTTTCTGCTCCCTTGCTTGGGAAGCCGCTCTTTAGGAGAGCAGTTTCTTTTTTACTCTTTAGGGGACCAGCCTCTGTAGTTTGGTTGATCTGGGTGGTATACCCCCGCTTTTTCTTTATTTGCTCCCCACTTGGGGGAGTCACTCCTTGGGGAGTAACCCCTTTTGTGTTTGACTCTGGGCTGGGGGATCTATTGTAATTGCCGTGGAGATGGCGTTGGATGAAGAAACCGGTTTTCGTGTCAAAAGAGTAACGCCAAAAGTGACAAGAGGGGGAGATAGAACTGAGATGGGGGGGGGGAAGAAAAGTTGAAAAGGAACAGAGAAAGTGAAAGTTACATCTCAATCCCGGGGAGGGGGGGGGGGGAGAAGGAGGATAGAGAAAGTGGGTCAGTCAGTCTAGGTTGGCTGCTGACAACAAAAGTGAGAGGTATTACTGCATTCCCCGACCCATGAAAGAAAGTGAAGAACCAGAAACTTAGACATGAAACTTTTGGTTAAGATCAGATAAAAAAATAAAAAAATACTACACTTTGAATTATTTGCAGAAAATATAAAAAATTTACATTTAAAACAAATTAGGCACAAGGCCATCAAAAGTGTGGGGAATGGATGTCGTTGGTCATCCTCAGTCTATAGTGATAACAATGTCTATCCTACTCTTAACTAGAATCATCACATTTACACTAGGAACCGTCCTACTTAAGATGTCCCCAAATTGATTGGAAATTTTATTGTTCATAAATATACATATATACAAAGATTTCATTGGAATAAAACGGCGAGTGGGGAAAGAACAAAAAACAAAAAAATTGATTAGTAAGACCCTCCCAATCTTTTCTAGACCGCCCACTGTTTTCCGGTTTGTTCAGAATCGAAAACAAGCACTTTGATCTTAGCCAAAAAGCCAAGGAACTATAAAAGTAAATGCTACACTTTGATCATAGCCAAAAGGCCAAGGACAGTCTTACATCGATTCTGTTTTTTGTTGTTTCAGGTGAATCCATTCATATTGCTCTTCATGCTGTCGCTGAGGACGTGAACATAAGACTTGATAAAAACACAATCCACATTGAGAACACGTTTATTTCATTGGCCAACCAGAGAAATATTAGGATTCACAATCGATCGAATACCATTGCCAACTATAAATGGAGCAAATTTGAAACCAGTGCAGAGGAAGAAGAAGAAAAAAACAGGTAAAGAGAAAGGGCGATTTATTATCTTGTTTTTTAGCAATGGAGAAAGTAACACGTCTCGATATCCTGACTATGTACGAAGCATTAATGTATTCTTTTTACTTAAACAAGAAAAACAGCCAGAATGCATAGCATGTCAAACACCCTATAAATGTTAAACACCCTATAAATGTCAAGCACCCTATAAATGTCAAACACATTCTGATAGGAAAGGCTCTCGTCAGACGACACTTTTATAGCACAAATAACATGAGAAATTTATTTGAAAATGTCAGCATGGATGACATTTTGTATTTCTTGAAAAAATAAAATTATACCAAAAAATATAATAAATTGCTACTTTTTTTTTCATATAAATTTATCGCTCAAAATGCAGTGCATTTGCAACAAATAACTGCAAACACGTTTACAACATAAAGATGACAATATTTAATTATTTAAAAAATGAACAATATTATTGGCATTATTGAAGAAAGTTTTAGTCTTTGTTTTTCAACGTTTTTATTTATCGCATCAGATGTCATGGTGTAAAAGTTAGATTATTTTTTAATTTTAAGCTATTTTTAAATGCATCCTCTTGACTATTTAGATGAATTTCTTCTTTTTTTTCTTTTTTTAATTTATATTTTTGTTGTAAAAGTCATGATTGGCATAAATACGAAACTAACATAAAGGGAAGTAATCAGGTATTGACTATATACGAAAGTACGTATATAAGACGGGCAGTCATATCTGGAAGTGAGCGAAGAGTAAACGTCTCTACTTCCTACCGGATCCCTGTTAAACGCAAACCACTCGGCGTATTCTTAATTTAGTATGTCCTATGTAATTTAGGATATAACAATTTTTGAAAATAAAAACTAATCTAACTAATATATAATTACACCGATAAATGTAAAGACAAAAAATGAGAAGTGCAAAGTGTAATGAGTTTTAAGTGTAATGACTTTTAGGTTTACTTTTTATTTTTTTAACTTAGTTCACCCCAAACAAGGCAAGTTGACACTGTAGACGTAAGGGGCTACTGAGAGTTATGGTAAAAGTAAGTTCAGAGGGTCATCTTAAATTGGGAGCTGTGCAGTGAGATGCTTGTTTACATTAGTTTTAAATTTCTGCATATCGATACAGTCGGGGAAACAGGGAGCAAGGAGGGAGTTCTAAAAGCCGGCAGCATCAGAAAAGAAGTTATTGGAGTAGAAGGCTTTCTGGCATCTGGAGATCCCCACAGTGAATGGATGGGATTTAGCTAATTGTTGGGTTGGTCGAGTGTATTTACGTTGAGGGGGCACCAGAGCAGCAAGTTCATCGGAGCACATTCCATTGAAGTACTTGTAAAACAAGCACAAGGATGTTTTATTGAAAACTATCACAGTGGATGGTGTAATAATAATATGCAATGTGTTTATTTATTTACAGTAAAGTAGAAAATACTGCTGCTTTCTTTGGTATACGTTCATTAATTTGAATGGTGCAGTCAGTGGCTGTTCTTGCACGACTCTCTATGCATGCATGAGGTGACAAGTTTTCACCACATATTCTTAGATGGCTTTTATGTATGTGCCAAAAATGCGCCAAAAAATGAACTATTACTTTTCATGGAAGTACTTTTTGTTTTTTACTTCAAATAACTGTGTAGCATAGGTGGGGTGTACTTCAATCCCCACGATGTTGTTCACTTCATCAGCAGAATCAGCTCGTTTTATTGCTGTGGTGATGTGGCAGTACAAGTTTTCATCGTCTCTTATAGTTTTCTTCTTCTCAATCACAAGTTTCACAAATGTTATTAATAAAGAAATGTCAACAAATCCTTTGGAGTTTTTTTTTTTTCTTTAGAGTATACATGTACACACATAAAAATACCTTCTTCCTCCTCCGCCATTGGGGAGGAAATAACTTTCTTTTTTCTTTCTTTATTTCTATTATATATAAGCAGTTGCCGAAGTTTGGAGAGAGACAAAGACAGAGAGAGGGTGTGAGAGAGAGAGACAAAGACACAGAGAGAGAGTATGAGAGAGAGAAAGAGACACACACACAGAGATAGAGAGAGAGTGTGAGAGAGAGACACACACACAGATAGAGAGAGAGATAGAGAGAATGAGAGAGTGTGTGAGAGAGAGAGTGAGAGAGACAAAGACAGAGATAGAGAGAGAGACAGAGAGAGAGTGTGAGAGAGAGAGACAGAGAGACAGAGAGAGAGAGTATGAGAGAGAGAGAGACACACACACACAGATAGAGAGAGAAATAGAGAGAGAGAGATAGAGAGAGTGTGAGAGAGAGTGTGAGAGAGACAAAGACAGAGATAGAGAGAGAGTGTGAGAGAGAGAGGGTATGAGAGAGAGAGAGAGAGACACACACAGATAGAGAGACAGAGAGAGAGAGAGAGAGAGAGAGAGTGTGTGAGTGAGAGAGAGTGTGTAGCGTGTAGCTGGGGTGTACTTCAATCCCCATGGTGCGTTCACTTCGTCGTCAGAATCAGCTGGTCATATTGCTGTGTTGATGTGGCAGCCGAAGTTTCCATCTTCTTTTCTCTTCTTTCTCTGTCATAGTCTACTTCTTTTTCTCAATCACAGGTTTCACAAACCTTATTAATAAAGAAATGTCGACAAATGCAATTGGGTTTAAAAAATCTCTTTGAGGTTTTATTTTTTCTTCAGAGCATACATGTATATGCATAAAACATCCACCCCTTCCCTCAATGGGGAAGGCAGCAGCTACTAATAGCCTGACTGCTCTTTCTGGTGGTTCAGTCGAAAGAGAATAATCTCCCCTGCTCGCTCGTCAAGTAAGACTGGCCGCTTCCTATCTGTATGACATCAGTCCAATTGAAATCACACTCTACCTAATTTTTAACCTCACGTGGAAATTTACCATACTAATCCTATTTTTTACACATTTGCCTCTTATCTTGCTACAACTGGTGTTTGACTTTATCAGTTCTCTTCTAATTTGTGGTGCTTAATAGACACATGGTCCTAAAAAGATTCTTTACCTTGTTTATTTTTGTTTAATTTAGCACCTGCGATGAAAATGATGAAATTCACAATTAAATATCAACACTGTCTGCTGTTCAATAATGTTTTATTTATTTTGGGGTCATCTTTTCTTATTTTCTTTCAGGATGCTGTCAAAAATAGAAGAAGAGAAAATAATTGATATGGAGAAATTGAAAGACGAATACATCCATGATCCAATTCTTCGCAATAATCTGTCAGTGTTAAACCGTTCTTATCAAAACAAACAGAAGGTAAAAAATTAAAGCACAATTGAAGTTCTTTTTACCCACTTGATTCTGTTTGGTTGGTATTGGTTACCCCTCTCCCCCTCTGTAACGGAGAGCGGAGTTGCGGCAGCTATACAACCGGTTCAGTTTAAAGCTAATCAAACATCACGCACTGTGCCGGCTAGTGGAAGCATTATGTGCTATAAATGCTCTGGACCAAACCACTTCGCAAGAAACTGCCAGTATCAGTATGGTGAAGGGCATACTGGCCCCAAATATAAATCACGAGGAAAGATACAATGTTACAGATGCCAGAAGATAGGACACATTGCATCTGAGTGTCCGGGAAACAAAAAAGGAGGCGAGATATCAGCACCAGGTTGCCACATGTGTGATCATGAGAGCAGAGGGGGGGGGGGTGTAACGGAGAGCGGCCGATTGACGTAAATGCAGACACTTGTCGGCGTTGTTCAAAGAGGCAGCGTCTGGTATGCTGTGTGTGTGGGGCGAACCTGAAAACGCTCGTTGACGACAAAAAAGAAAGAGGAGTGGGAGGAGAAAGGCGTCAGAAAGTCAAATAAGGTTTTTATTTGAAGATCCGGGCAGCGGTGTCGAGTGAGAGATTTATGCAAATTAAGTTGGTTTGCATGCGTCACATTTTTTTTTTATAAGAGAGGGAAAGTGAAGATTCGATCAGAGACGTGGAGATCGTTCTGAATGTGGGATTGGAAAGCGAATGAAAGAAAAGAATAGTGCTAGATTTTTTATGTAGGACTGAACAACGTTTTTTTTTTACAGTTGAGAGAGACGTATTTTTTTTCGTTGGACTGTTTAACTGTTTCGATATTATTTCGTTATTTTTTTCTACACCCTCTAATGTTTTCTTTTTTAGAATTATTTACTCGTAGAAAAGACCATGTGAAGACTACTGACACCCTTAGTGTCATTTTTAAAAAATGTTGCTGTGGTAACTTTAAATTATATGGTGGGGTAATTCTCTACCCCGACAACGTTGCTGCATGCACACACATCTTTCTTTCACGTTGACACATTTATCTATTTTTTTTACAATATTGCACCAGTCATCTTGCCATAATACATTTTTGTCTTGTTTCTCATTCATACTTTTACTTACAAACTGTTTTGTTTCCTTTACAGTTGATTGAGGATAGCAAAGGGACGTTTATTGATGACGTTATCAAGATTGAACCGGTTGACGGAGAAATTTGGCCAAATTCTTCACGAGAGATCACTGTCATCTTTAAGCCCCTTGAAGCAAAGGCTTACAAAAGGACTGCATTTTGTGAAATCACAGGGCGAGAGATCCGGATTCCGTTGCGCATCCTCGGATATGGGAAAGGTCCAGAGCTCCAGTTTTCTATCAATTGCATGGACCTCGGCCCGATTTTCATTGGATCGTGCCATCATTTTGAAGTGGTCCTGGCAAATAAAGGAGAAATTGATGCTGCATACAAAGTGCAGACGAAGGACTCAGCATTTGGAATGTCATTTAGTTTTGAGCCTGAGGAAGGCCGTATTGAGCGGAAGGGTTACCAGGTGATTCACGTCACCTTCAAAGGCTCATGCCTGGGAGATTACAATGAAATCTTTTCTTTCAATGTGGATGGATTGCCTGACCCATTGCAGATTGAGTTCAGGTAATTCAAAATATTTCAAAGCTTTTTTTTTTCTTCTCGATTTCAATTTTACAACTTATGTTTATTCTTTAGTGTGACCAGTATTGGTGGTGTCAGCTTAGGCTTATTCTCCCCTCTACCTTTTTTTTTTAAAAACTTTTTTTTAATTAAAACAGAAACCACCACTTTATCAAGGCCGAGGCCACCCGTGGACAAGTGTTAATGTGATTTCTATTTATCCCCCCTCCAGGAGATTAGACACAAGTGTCATGTGGGTTTGATGGAAGCGTTTTCAGTGGAATGACTTGGATTTGAACCTGGCACACCAAGGTTCTCAGTCCGCGTCGATACCAACTAAGCCACTGTGCCATCCCCAATCCCCTCTACCTCCCCCAATCTATGGGAGCCCCACTAGAAGGCTAGTACTACTACTGGTCATATGTGCATTGTTGGGATGAGCTTAGTATCAGCTGTCTCTACTTCTGGAAATGGTGGACAATTTCCTGAGTTGTGGCAAAGTTCTTCCCAATCAATTGGGATTTGTCAGTTCAACTTTTCTTTCACCTGCTTTGCACCCTTTTCACCTGCACTATTCTTTGAAGGATAATCTTGTTATGCACCCACCTGATCTTGTTAAGGGTCACTATCATCCCAGCTTTCTCTTCTTCACTATGGTCAGCAGATGTTCATAGTAACTCATATGTGGCTCGATGGTGTTGTAAACTTTCTCATTATTCATCGGTCTCTCTCAGAGATTTCTAAGGATGTTCCTGAATTATCTTATTTCCACTGCCTGAATTATCCTCCGTAGTTCACATGTCGGGAGATTATTCATTGTAAAACAAAAAAACAATATGTTAAATTTAACAACATTTTCGGTTTTCAAATGATTGAAAGTTTTTGACGTCAGATTAATTGACATGTACAGTGACATTTTAACTTTAAAAAAATATTTTGCTACTGATAAAAGCGACTCTATATTAATTTTTCTAACAAAGTTTTAAGTTAGAGGTAAAAACATAAAACTAAGAAAGACCCAAGAGAGCACTGCTGAAATCATCCCTTCTGGGTACCCTCAGTCAGGTGGTTTGGAGATATGTAGCACTGGCTCTAAGTGTGACATGACCTCCTTTTGAATATTGAGTATTTAAACACTTAAATATTTGTAAAGTTGGCTATGTAGAAAAATACAGACTTTATGTTTCTTTGGGTGTCTCTTATTTTAATCAATAATCCCATTTTAACTTATAATTAAAACAAGAACTTATGTATGTGTGTGTGATAATATAAAAACAGCTATGTTATATAGTTTAAGTCGATTCCATTTTCAAAACATTTGATCAGTTATTTCAAAATTCGTAATAGAGTTATAAATAAATTGACAGATCAAAGGTATGTCATACTGTGATTTATTGTCAGTTTCGAAGCAAAGTAAAGCTAACATGTGTTTCTAGAAGTGTTAAAAACTAAAATACCCTTCTTGTAGAATCGGGGAAACAAAAAAAGACATGAAATATAAGAAAGATTTGCACTCAGCTAAAATTGGGATAGAAGGAAAGTTATTTCCTTATCTCATACTTTGGAAAATCAAATAGCTATTATAAAAGTTATTTCAAATTGAGAGATACGAAAATTGGGTACTCCCAAAAACCAACACAATGTTTAATGTTATCAGCTAATTATGGCATATGATATATCTAATTTTATTTGTGTATAATGTTCCATCATTTAATATTCAATGAAAAGTATTAATTTACACAACCTATTAAGAACAAATTCAAAATAAAAAAAATTAAGAATAAAAGAAAACGATGTACGAGAAAATTCTCCAATCCAAGGGCCATAATTACTATGTTCATAATTAGAGAGTAGTCTCCCTTTGCCTTAATTAATAATTGAGTGATAAGTTTTATTTAAGTAATTTCTATAAACGAATTAAAAAAAAAATTCTTTATTAAAATATTAACAGTAAGTATATAAGAAGAAATATATAGAAGTAATTAGTAAGGGTCATATGTTTTTAATTAAGATTAATTAGTGCCTACTGTAGTTTATAAGACTTATTTAAAGCTGATGTAAGGGTACTTCTCTAACTTTACTTTCTAGTGAAGATACTATTATGGTTAATTGTTCCAAGAGATCGTATTAGACACCCCTGGAACAGTAAACTAACAAATAACATTTATTTCCTAATCTCTTTCCATTATCCAGATTCCTAATTAATGTGAATAGTCCAAAATAATTAATTCATGACGATATTTTGATAGATCAATTTTTGTCATATTGTGATTTATTGTCAGTTTCGAAGCAAAGTAAAGCTAACATGTTTTTCTAAAAGTGTTAAAAAACTAAAATACCCTTCTTCTAAATATTATGTACACATAAGTCCTTTAGGAATTATACAGTTTAGTTAAATAAATAAATTATTTAAAGATGCCTTTTGTTCTATTTCTAAGTTAATGCAATGAAACTAAAGAAACCCCCAAAAAACCTTCAGGAAGCAACAGACAAACCACCCAACATGTATGTGCACTAAATTTATCTATAAATAGACTTCTAATGACTTCTGGTTTCCATCCGAAAATCACACCACCTCAGCAACTGCCGATATATAATATATATACTATATAATTGTATTAACACTAATGATATTCTAAATCTAAATTGCTATTAACTGTCCGTAGTTATGAAAAATAACACACTTGTTTTTTTAATTGAATCCCTCGACAACGTTGGGTATGAACGAATGACTATTTTCAACTGGTGAATCTTATGAACTGTTTTACTACTTTCGACCTAGAAGTGTTTTTTTTCTTTTGGTTTTCTTTTAGTTTTTCCCTTTTTCTTCTCAATTTTTTTTCCCCTGAAGAATTGCAGAGCATAGGAATAAAGCCAAATTAGTTTGTTTAAATTCCTTTTGTCCAAGTAATGAAACGCGTGTAGGGATGATTTCTTTTTATGCAAATAAATAAAGATACACTAAACAGAAAAAAAATCTTTGTTTTGATGGATCTATAGTGAATAAATGTTTTGGTAACATCAATGAACATATATATATATATATATAGGCCGGGCACTCTGAGTGAGTTTAATAACAAGCAGTAGAAATAGCTTCATGCAAGATCCAAACACAGTTTGTTGATCACTTTCAACTGCTCGTGTAAAAATACCCACCGACTCGGTATTTACAAAGTTAAATTCCTCCTTAATTATTAGCTAATTCCCTATGGCCGAGGGGTTAACGCTCTTGACTGCGAATCAGTGGCGATTTGTGATCGGAGTTCGAGCCCGCCGACCGTTGAGAATTAACTTCCTGCACTGAAGATTGCGTTAGCATGAAAAATCGATGTCTGTAGGTAATAAATAATTAATATTATATATATAAGGAACAGGAGAATAAAGATATGATCTATACCTTTAAAGTAGAACCTATCATTAAAAATTGATGCTTTATGTATGAGATAGAGGAATTATATAAACAAGTAAAGTAAAAGATGAGTATAAAAATTGTACACAATACAATATCTATTAAGTCATCAGTTGTTCAAAGTAAGAGAGTTTAGATAAAACAAATTTTATTATTCCTTCCTGAAGCCATGGCTTTTCAAAGAATGATATCTTATCGTCAGATGAGCATAACAGATAAGTTTGTATGGGGAAATTACCAAAAGTCAAAATTTGAAAAGATATAAAATACATATAATGTAAAATGTAAAAAGAAAATGTTGAAAATATAGGCGAAAGATCACCGTTAAAGGCATCATGAGAGTTCGTAGAATCAGGTTCGATGTAGGTAAAATCCAGTCTTATTTTAGAAAAACTGATGACTTAATAGATATTGTAGTTTGTACAATTTTTATTCTTATCTTTTACTTCTTTATATATATATATATATATATATATTATTTGTCACCCCCAATCTGGGCTGGGCACTGTAGTGAGTAGTATTAATACAGCCGTCAAAATCATAGCTTTAATGGGTTCCTTCATAAGTTGAACACTGTTGACGTCGGCTGCCTACAATAGGTTTAAAATTCTCACCGTTTATGTAGTTGTTTGTGACGTTGAAATTTGAGTTATTAACATGAGTTGTTCCAGGGTTTCCAATCCTGCGACCGGCTTGAATAATTATCTCTACACTGACGATTTCAGAAGGATGAAACGTATTAGGGTTAGGGTTATTGGCTTCTTAGCAAATGTTGAGGTTTTATTATTTTTGCTTATTTATTCATTTTTTTTATCCTAAGAATGAATTTCTGTTATTATTTTAAGATAAATTGGAATATTTAACACCCGATGGGTTTATAATAATGAAAGACAATTTTAACTTTTAAGAAGTGCAAGAGATGAAACATCAAAATACTTGAAAGCATACAATAACACTCATTGCTTTGGTGTGAAAATAGAGATTACGTCACTGAAGTTATGGGCTTCGAAACATTGGGGTGGTGTGAGCTTTGATTATGAGGTTTTAATGAAGAAAATTTATTCAATGTTTTTTGTTTTTTTTTAACATAGTTCACCCCACACAAGGCAAGCTGCCACTAGACGTAAGGGGCTACTGAGAATTAGGTTGTAAGTTTAGGGGGTCATCCGAAATTGGGAGCTGCGCAGCGATATGCTTGTTCACATAAGTTTTAAATTTCTGCATGTCAGTACAGTCGGGGAAAAAGGGAGCAGGGAGGGAGTTTCAAAGGCTGGCAGGATGAGGAAAGAAGCTATTGGAGTAGAAGGCTCCCCGGCATCTGGGAATCCCCACAGTGAATGGATGGGATTTAGCTGATTGTCGGGTTGGTCGAGTGTATTTACGTCGAGGGGGTACCAGAGCGGCAAATTTATCAGAGCACAATCCATTGAAGTATTTGTAAAACAAGCACAATGATGCAACATTGCGGCGATGGGACAGGAGCTGGAGCTTGGTGGATAGTGAGGGACCTATTAGATTAGCGACTCTTTTTTTGGACCTTGTTTAAGAGGGAGAGACTAGTGGATGGTGCACAGGCTCAGATATTGCAACAATACTCCATGCATGGGCGAATGGTGGCTTTGTAGAGATATAGGATAATGTCAGGTGTGAGGAGTTATCTAGCACGGTAGAGGAAGCCCACTTTTTTTGCAGCAGCCTTGGCAATGTCTTCTATGTATTTGTTCCAATTCATGTTATCTGTGAATATTAGGCCGAGGAGTTTGAATGGTGAACTCTCAGGTAGGGTGTTATTTGCCATGACAATTGGTGGTTGAAGAGGTTTCTTGTAGTTATTGAAGGAAAGTAGCTTTGTCTTTGCAGCATTAAAAGTTACCATCCATTTATGACTCCAATCCACTACAGCCTGGAGGTCATTTTCTAAGAATTTAGCCATTGCCTCAGATATGTGCGCGTCGGGTTTGCCCACATGATGAGAGTAGAGCGTGGTGTCGTCAGCAAATATACCGATCTCAGACACAATGTCATCAGGGAGGGCATTTATGAAAATCAGCAACAATAAAGGTCCAAAAATCGATCCCTGGGGTACACCTGCATTTATGTCATGTTGTTTGGATGAACGGCCATCGAGGACAACCTGAATCTTTCTTTTGGTTAGGAAAGATATAATTATATTAAATATTCGTCCAGTAATGCCATATGAATTAATTTTTATGAGAAGACCTTTATGCCAGACTTTGTCAAAGGTTTTGGATATATCAAGCGCTACTGCCTTAGCTTCATCTGCCTTGTCCAGTGTATGGTATATGTGTTCGGAGATGACCGTTAGCAGGGGTAGACTGATGGGGTGATAATTCTGAGGATCAGTTCTATCTCCAGAATTCTTGAATACTGGTACCACAGAGGCAATTTTCCAGCTATCAGAGAAGCAAGATTCAGCAAGACATTTGTTGTAGAGTTTGGAGAGGACAGGGGCCAGCTCAGCAGAGTATTTCTCTATTACTATTACTGGTATAAGATCAGGCCCACATGCTTTGGAGGTGTCAAGGTTTTTTATGATGGCTTTGATCCGAGATGGGCTGATGACCAGGTCATCAAGTATGGTTTCAGTCGGCAATGGGAATTTTGGGAGGGAGTGGTTTGCAGAGTCCAAAGTGGAGTTAAAGGCAAAACGCTGGGCAAGTAGTTCAGCCTTATCAGTTGCCGTGCAAACAACATCATTGTGGTTTGATAGCGGGGGAATTGTTGATTGTCCATTGTTCACCACACTATTGAAGATTTTCCAGAAATCGCAAGTACTTAGTTTCTGTGACTCAATGCTTTTTCTGGTCATCTCTGTATACCTTCTCTTTGCTTCACCTACAATTACAATTTTTTCTTGACTCTATTAATTTCTATCTATTCGTAGTTGACTTATGGCGGCCGAATTGTCGGAATGCTTGCTGCCTCTGAGCAATAGCAGCTGCACAGTTCGAGGTGAACCACTGTGGAGAGTGGGGCTTGCTGTAGAATTTTCGCATGGGGACATATGCTTCAATGCCTGTTTTGACCTATTCGGTTAACTCATTTGCACACTGATCAGCAGGGAGATAAAGATGATCTCTGATGGATTCCCAATTACCTCGCTTGTAGTATCTCGTTGTTTTGAGCAACGGCTCATCAGCTTTTGGACGAGATTTTAGGGTGATATCAGTCATTACCACAAAGTGATCAGCATTCCTTAGCGAGCTATGGGCATTTGTCACATAAGCCTCAGGCAGTGAGATCAAGAACAGGTTGAGGTGAGGCTTGCTGGGCCACACAATCAGGGAGGCGGGTCGGGAAAGTTGAATGTTTATAATTTTGTATCTTTTATTTATGGTCCAAATCACATTAAAATCAGAGGAAAAACATTCAGTGGTGGGGTAGTGGTGGGGGTTCACAATTCCTAAGAAACACCCATAAAATATATGAGAAGGTGGACCCCAAAATACTTAAAAGCAGTCAAATAAATAGTGCTATAGCACAATCTATGTTAAAATACAGCTAACATGTCTAAAGTTATGGACTTAGAAAAGTGCTATTATTGTAGATATAATATTGTGGATATTTCATATTTCATATTTAGAGCTTTCAAAAATCTCATTTCAATGCAGAAAGCGATTGTGGAATTTCCACAGGTCGACTAGTTATGAATTGATGGGACTATTTTGTTTTGTTCAAACCCACTTTCTATTTCAGTTGCATTTTTTTTTGCTAATAGAGTAATATATTTCTGAATTCAGAAATAATGGTAAAAGAAATTAAGAGAGTATTTTTGGGAACTATTGGATGAAATATTTAACAGAATTTGATTTGTATATTTAATATTATATATGTTCTGTGCAATGATTTCAAAAATGCAAGGGTCGGGAAAATAATTAAGCAGTGAGATGACCAAATATGCCTAAAAAATTCATAATAATGTAGCAGCTTACATGAATTAAGTACTTTCTGTTGAGTTTTCATTCGACTTGGCGACTAGGTGCGCGTCTGTATGTAATGAGATTCATGCGCGATCGCCAAAGCTAGATCATGTGATCGATATGAACATTTCAGTTCCAGCCTGTATCCCAAACAGACAAGATGTAAATTCTGCGTTCTCCACCGAGCCGCCGCTAAATGAATCGAGGGACCCCAGAATTAAGATCATTTCATCTTGTCTACATTCACTCAACCCTATGTATTATCTTTTGTATTGTTCCTGTGTTTCTCCTACATAAAAACTATTACCCGTCTGTGCACCGTGTTGTTCAATTGTTTTACGTCCTAAAGAAAAATTTCACAAACCAATGCACATATCCTTGTTCCTTTGTTCCCGTCTTTATCTCATCTAAAAAATGGCTTTTACAGCTAAAATAATAATAGCAATAGAAATGATGAATTGTTAAGATTATTTTTGTTTGTTTGCAGGGGTTCAGTGATCGGACCCACTTTCCATTTTGATGTGACGCAACTCGACTTTGGAACAGTTTCGTATGGTGAGAGACGATTTTGAATAATTTAATAATTGTAAAAAGATTTTCTTCCTTTTTATTCTCCTTCCATGGTGTTTTTACAGCTTATTTTATTAGTTTGCCATCAGATTTTTAGATATAACTCTATGTTAAATGCTCCTTCATGAGTATCTAGTGGCTTTATCTAAGTCCCCACGTGTGGGCTGCTTAGCCATCTTGAAATTCATTTCTCCTGGCTGAAAGATGACTGGAGATGGATAGAAAAACATGGACACACTGAAGAGTTACAGCTCTAATTTTATGCATCCTCTCGCCAATTTCCTTGGCCAATTGATTAGTTGCAGAAGAATCCCTTGGGAGTTACCATCAACATTTTTATATCGTTATTGGGGTTAAGAGGAACTTTTTGCGATTGGTTGTGGCTTAATTTTGCCTGATGATATTAGTTGCTCTATGGGATTACCCTCTTTCAAGCCATAAAGCAATTTCATTATTTCATTATATTAACACAATCAAAATTTTTAGCATTTTGCCTCTAACGATATACTGAAAAGTATGAAATATGTTAACCTTCCAAAGTTTTCTTTTTTCCATTTTCTCTTTTTTTAAATTATGATTTTGTCTTTTAGCTAGATTCATTTATAAGAATTTGTATTAAATAATATGATAATTTCTGAACAGAATATTGTGTGTGTGTGTGTGTGGGGGGGGGGGTTATACTCTGCAGCCACAATGATGAAAGCACTACCCCCTCCCCAAAAAAAAAACCCCAACCCAACCGGTAATGAGACACTGTAAGAGCTAGTCTATTTCGAGAGGCTCATGTTTTGACCCAGGCACAATCTTGCCAATCACCTTGAAGGATGGCAATTGAACAACAACCCCAGAAGTCTCCACTGCCATTGGAGTGAAAAACTAAATATCTCTGCAACAGAAGAATATTTATTTAATTTTTAATCTCTACATCTCGGCCGACAGACCCCAGTCTAATTGCGGACATGATCAAATATCTAGTTTAAAATGTATTGCCACAGGTAGCTTCCGAAATCAACAATTTTTCACCTTAAATGGCAAATGCAATCACTTTCCATCACCACAGTTGAGGCCAACCGGTTTGATTTGGGAAGGGAAGTCAGCTGTATTCGGACCTTTTTTTTCCTGATACTGGCATGGTATGCCTAATTAGTATAAGAGTAGGAAAGTGCATATATATAATTCTCTCTCTAAAAACAGAGTTAGAGAAAGCTTTAGCCACTAATGAGGCTAACTTTACACTTCACAATAATGGCTTCGCTGATAGGATTCCAATTGTCTCTTAAAGATTCTGACTTTGTCGATACATGGCTACGATGTTTTGCTGCTAATACAAGAACTAAAAAGTTAAAAGACAACAAGAAAACAGGAAGAGAAAACGAAATAACGGATTTATTTGTGGCTACAGCTGGATGTGATGCCATAATGAAAATATCCACCATGGCGTATCCCACAAACATGGAAGACTTGACTTTCGAAAAATTAAGTCCGATCATAAAAAGAAATGTGAGACCCAAGAAAAGGTTGGTCGTGGCAAAAAAAGGAAGTTCATGTCAATGAAACAAGAATGTGACGAACCAATCATAAAATATCTACACCGTTTATGAAATGTGAATAGATATGTGCATTTAAAAACCTTGGACAAGAACAGACAACTGAAGAGGACTTAATTCAATTAAGATTAATTAAAGGTGCAATGCAATGCATCACACCGATTATAATATAAAATAATGAAACAGCTACAAATAAGAAATATGTCTTTAAATACCTGCATTGACTTTATACAACAACAAGAACTAATGCAAAAATACAACCAGTATACAAATCAACTCAGTGAACAAATATTCGCCAATACTCCAATGTTAAAAAAGATTTTTAAAATGCGATGTGAACACAAAATAAAAAAGGCAAAATGCATTTGGAAAGACTTGTATGAATTGCGTAAAAAAAGAAACATTTTCAAGCAGTATGCAAATTCAAAAAAAAAATGTTGAAAGAGTTGAAAAAAACAAAACCCGCTATGGAAGTCTTTTCATTAAAAAACAAATAAAAATGTGGAGAAAATTGAACAAAAGAAAAAAGACATTATATTAAAAGTTAAAATTAACAACATCGATTTGAATAAGCAAATTGATACCAGCAGTAAGGGAAAACTTATATCAAAAAATTTCTAAGAACGCATTGGAAAGCCAACTTCACAAAAGAGCAATTTATAATTTTGCTAATTTGATGGGTTGGTCATAAAAAATTTAGCATATTGTGAAATTTCCTTGGAGTTAGTTGATTTGAAGTAATACCATTGTGTAAAAAGAACTATTGACTTCTTGGAAACGATCTACTTAACATAAATTCTACCAAATTAATTATTGAGATAAAATGGAAACAATGGACAGTTAAAAAACTATAAAGCGAGTTTAAAATTAAAAGAAAATGTTACCTCCTCCTATTATGAGGCACGAAAACTAGCATTACATTTGTTGCCATTAATAGTAGCAAAATTACAAAAACTAATTGAACAGGATCTTCTTGAACGTGTTCCACCTGGGGGTAACAAATGGACATCACCCATTGTAGTTTTAAGAAAGTCAGATGAAGACATATGTATATGTGGAGATTATAAAATAGGCGTAAACCACAAAGTTTGTTCAGATTCATATCTTAGATTTAATGTTGAAGTTGCATTACATGAACTGGCAGGAATGAGTATTTTTACAAAAATAGATGTGAAAACGGCATATCACCAAATACCAATAGACAATAACTTCAAAGAAGTAACATTGATAAATAGGCAAATAGGGTTACTTAAATGAAAAAGGATGCCAGATGCAAGCAAGCGCCATATTTCAAAGGGCCATCAAACAGGTTTTAAGAGAAGATATGAAAAATATGGTCTGTTACCAAGACGATATATGTATAGGAGCTACTAATGAAAATGAATTAAATAAAGAAAACTGACATTATCTTGAATAAATTAAGAAACACTGGAGCAGTAAAATATTATTTTTAAATTATTCCATTTCAAAAAAGGTATATTACCAGACTAAGCCTTAATAAAAAAAATTACTAACAATATCTATATCAGTGGCGGGCAACCTTTTCAGAGTGAGGGCCAGATAAGACTTTAGGAAAGAGATCGCGGGCCGGAGTGAAAAACAAAATCTCAGAATTACTATATTTTGTTTACATGAATAAATTGTACAAAAATTGCATTGAACACTCTACAAATCTGATATTTTTTCTCAAGAGACTTCTGTATGTGATGTTATAAAAGGCGCCGACGAAGGGCCATTTTGGAATCATACAAAATAATGACGGGAGAAGTAGCAAGTTGATCCAGCATTCGTTTTGACACACCTCACATAGGTTCTATGTTTCATGCCCTTTCCTCGTCTCACGTTTCCTCTTTGCCTCTCTCTTTCTCTTTTTCTATTTTTATCTCAGGCCAAGGATTTGAAATTAATACTTAAAGAAAAATGAAATATACATGCATCATCGCTCGCTGATATTTATACATTTTCATCCCACTGTAAATCTTAATCGAAACCTACTTTTACGTCTATGTCACAAAATGATATGAGTTTTACTGGGATGTCCGCGGGCCGGATTGCAATAATAAAGCCTAGCAGGGTGGCGGGCCGGACACTAAGCCTTCGCGGGCTGGATGTGACAGGGAGAATAAAAAAAGAAAAAAAATGGAGAGCGAGATAAATCTAGATTTCTCAGAGAAAGAAATACGGTAGAGAGAGAGAGAGAGATCCCCAAAATAAAACCATTAGAAGAAGTACAAGATCTACTGGGTGTATAAAACCTTTACGTTTCAGGGAGATTTAGTGATACTGGCGATTCGGTATGCCTAATTAACACAAAAGTAGGAAAGTGTATATAAGTAATTCTCTATCTAAGAATTCGGCTAACTATACACTTCACAACCCCTTTTTTGATGATGTTATTTTTTGTTATATGTCTTGGAAAATGACTGGCACTATGACAATAGGTGCTGCGTAGTGGATGCAGACCAAACCCATCAATGGGGGATTCACATCTTCATCTGTGATACTCACATAATTCGAGTCAAAGACAGCTGTCCTGACTCGAGTTCACTGATCCTCTACAAGGGTGGACTAGTAGATGAGGACGGTACTGTGTTGAGCTAGATGCCACTACTCGGCTGTGATACAGCTAGATGCCACGTAAGTTAGTGCTGATCCAGAAAGAGCCTCAAGTTAGTAAAATTGACCTCATATTTTATTCCATTCAAGTTTTTTTATTTTGATCAGTCTTGTGGAAAGACGTTATATGCATAATCGAAAGAGTTATCCGGAAATAAATTGAGATGGATGTGTAATGTGAGTCTTAAAGACAGACTTAGTTCTGATGACCTCAGAGGAAGATTAAATCTGGACAGTATAGGGAGATGTGTGCAGAAGAGTAGACTTCGATGGTATGGCTACGTTGAAAGAATGAATGAGAATTATTGGGTTAGTAGATGTAGAACAGTTGAGGTAGTAGGTTTATTTCACAGTTGAAGGCCAATAAAAACATAGGAGGAAGTGATAAAATGGACCTGAGGGAAAGAGAAATAGATAAAGACCTGGTCACTTTGGAAGTCAATTTCTTAAAGCCGTTCAATACATGTCAGCATGTAAAACGGACGTTAAACTGATGATGATGATGATCCTTCACAACCACCACCACCACCACCACCACCGATTATCTCATTTATTAATTAGCGATTGGAAAAGAACAAAAAGAGATATGTTGGAAAGGCCAAGTCCGTACTGAACAGAGGATATTTGTTCATCTCACTCTCTCTCTCTCTCTCTCTCTCTCTCTCTCTCTCTCTCTCTCTCTATATATATATATATATATATATATATATATATATATATATATAGTCTCGGAAGTTCTTTTAACCTTCAAAAAAAAAAAAAAATTTGTTGAAAGATTTTAGTCTAGTAAGTCAATCAATCTACTGCAATCACTATTTTAGTTTACTTCCAAGAATATACTCTAATATAAATATATTTTTATATATGTTTTTATTTATAAGGGATCGTCAGTTGTTTACCATATATATATATATATAGTCTTGGAAGTTTCTCAACCATTAAAACTATATTTTTTAAAAACAAACAAAAAAAAACAAAAAAAACTTATAGTCTCAAGTCGTTCAGTGGAAAATCACTCATGTAAGTAAATTTAACTTTTTCAGTTATTATATTAGTTTGCTTCTAACATTATTTAAGGGATCATCAGTTGTTTACCATGAAAAACTGTTTCGGGAATTTAAAAACAAGACAGTATTTAATTTCATGGCTTCCCAGCAAAGTTGATCAGACCCCACTTCCCTTAAAAGACAAAAACATAAACGTTCCATATACTAAACCTAAGTTTTGTTTCGTATAAATGTTTTGCTAACTTATATTAGTTATTAAAAAAAAAAAAAAAAGTCCTCCTTACCTGTGTTGTTCGTCTGTCTAATAAAATTTATCCATTACTTACAAAAATGTTGCTGCATTTTAAAGTGTGTAGACGAATCCATTAAAAAAATTTTAAATTATATATATATATACATATATATACTTTTAGTCCTTTTTTCTTCCGCCTCCTCCTCCTCCTCCTCCTCCTCCTCCTCCTCCTCCTCCTTTGTTGTTCAATTCCTTGACATCAATTTCAAATAAATATTAAATCCCCCTTGTCAACTCAGAGCGTTCATAAGCTTAACTGCCGATTTTTCTCTTTCTTTTTCCTTTTTAACTCACAGCGCCTCCAACCGGCGTTCATAAGCCAACTGTCTATCCTTTCTCTCTTTCTTCTTTTTTTAAAACTTACAGCGTCTCCAATCGGCGTTATAAGCTAACTGTCGATTTTTTTCTCTTTCTTCTTCTTCTTTTTTAACTTTTTCAACATTTCTTTCCTTCTTCATCCCTTTCTATTGTCTATTAAACGTAACTATTTTTTATATAATATATATATATATATATATATAATGTATTTTATGTAATTGTTTTTATGGGTGATGGTGGTAGCGTTTGTTACTTTGCTTACTACTATTTCGATTGTTTACTTCGTAAATGATACAGATTAATGCAAACGATTGCATTATTAGTCACCCTTAACTTTATAGGACGTATTTTTCGTTAATATATATTTTTTTAATTAATTTTATACATACATAAAAGTAATCCATGGACACATGTTTCTGACTCACAGCTGCCATTAGCATGGCTAACTTAGACAAGGTAAACAACAAGGAAAACATCTAATAAACGCTACCATCACCAATAAAAACAATTACATAAAATACATTAAATATTTAGGTGATAAAAACCGTACATATTTCCAGGCAAGGTGTCATGGTCTGGAGGTAAGACACCAGACTATAGACATCAATATTGAAGGTTCAATCCTTGTCTAAGTTTACCATGCTGATGACGGCTTTGAGCCAGAAACACATGTCCATGGATTACTTTTATGTATGTATAAAATTAATATATATATATATATATATATATATATATATATATATATATTTATTAATTTTATACATACATAAAAGTACATGCTAAACCAAACGATTATATATATATATATGTATATATATATATATAGACAGTATTATCTTGTGTCAGAAGGAAAAATCTTTCAAAATGCTCAATCGTAAAAACTACAAGAGCCAAAATGTGTATTTTTATTATTTAAATACATTTATGTGTCTGTTAGAGGTAGCCAGGTTTCATCCATCCAGGAATTTAGGAAAAATTCTGCATTAAATTGACTGTGAAGGAGTGTTCAGTTTCTCTTCAAATTTCTGGACTGGAAAAATTGTTTGAATCTAAAGCTCAAATGTTTTACTTTTGGCATTGTTAATTGTTATTAGGCTGTCTGTGGAAACAATGTCCAGTTGATCTTTTTCATATAATTTTTAGGGATGAGGAATTTTCATTATTATTTATGATTTTTGTGACTGGTTTTCTCATTTTGATTTTTTTTAAAGCCGATTTAATCTTCAGCTGGTGTCTTGTGTTGAACTTGAAAACTGTCAAAGAATATTGAGCTGAACACTTTATGGGACCCTTGGGGTATACCGCTCGCATTACATCATCCAAACCTTTTGACATTTTTCCTTTGTTAAATCGCCTTGCTGCCTTTGCTTAGGATTGAACTCAGAACCAACGCCCTCACTGTCTTGGTTATGTGCCCCATCACAAAATAAAAAACCAGGAGAGACAGAGAGAAGAAATAGGTTTTTGTGGGATGTTTTTAATTTTCATAATTCATGAAATTTGAATTATGTGGATAGTTTTTAAATATTTCTTTTCAATTTGGAAATTTACTCTTAAGGCAGATTTAAAATAGTTTTTTTTTTGATAATAGAGTAAGATATTTTTAAAACAAATTGTGGTTCAGATTAAGAAGAGCAATAGCAAAGAACATTATCAGATGAAATTAGATAAATTCAGAAAGAATGGTAAAATAAATGACAATAATTTGGAGGGAACTATCAGATGAAATATTTAACAATTTCATCTTCATATTAATATTGTATTTGTATTGTATAATATTGTAATATTAAAAAAAATACTGATTAAGTTGAGAAAATGGTTAAAATGGGGACCTGCCCAAATATGCATAGCATAACAAATAATAATAATAATAAAATAATAGTAATAATAAAAGACGATACGAACAGACTCTTTGTGAAAATAAACGATGGGGGGAGAGGACTGGTAAGTATAGAAGACTGTGTGGAAGACACAAAAAAAGAGCTGGAGAAATACATAACCCAGAACACAGGAAGGCTGATCACCGCAGCAAGAGACACCATCCCAATGACCAACCCAGGAAGTACCAAAACAAGAAACAAAAAATAAGAGAAGAAAAGTGGGAAGAAAAACAACTACATGGACGTTTCACAAGACTGGCAAGAGAAGAGACCCACGAAAATAGCTGGGTATGGCTAAGAAAAGGACACTTGAACAGAGAAACAGAATCGTTACTGACAGCTGCACAAAACAATGCAATTAGGACAAACTACATTAAAGCTAAAATAGATAAAACCCAGGCAAACAGTAAATGCAGACTGTGGACAAAGAGACGAAACAGTAAATCACATAAGTGAATGCAGCAAACTAGCCCAAAAAGAATACAAGAACGGACACCACAGTACACTAGGAACTATGCAAACGACTGCATTTTGAACATGCAGACAAATGGTACTAATATAAACCAGAGACAGTACTGGAAAACGAAAATCAAAAAATCCTCTGAGATATGGAGGTGCAAACAGATAAACTCATACAAGCAAAAATCGTAGATTTTGCTGTACCGGCAGACCACAGGGTGAAGATCAAGCAAACAGAAAAAACGAAGCAAATACACGGAACTCACCAGAAAACTGAAAGGGATATGGAGTATGAAGAAAGTCAATATACCATCGATAATCGTAGGAACACTAGGAACAATCTCGAAAAATCTGGAAAAAAGACTGGAAGAAATTGGAATCAAAGGGAAGACTGAAACCATACAATGGACAGCAATGATGAAAACAGCTAAAATCTTAAGGAAAATCCTTGAATGCGGAAACCAACCAACATAAGCTACAAATGCTAACCAGTCACATGGAAGTTTCAACAGGAAGAACACCACCACATGAAACCAAGGAACAGAAACTGCAAGAAATTTCATAAACTAACCCTCCCTCAAAAAGTGATGGAACCAGCCTTGGCTGATACCACACAAAATAGTTGTGAAGGGTCAAGAAGGATGGAAAGACCGAGGAGGAAGAGCACTAACCAGACCTCCACTGGAAGAGTGCGGAGAGGTCTGTGACCTTGGGGAGGCTTATTGCCACCCAAATCCCAGAGAAAACCAAAAGTCGTTGAAAGCGAGAAATCAATGGTAAGCGTCTGTTGTGATAACACAAAGTCATTTGCAATAGTTATCGAAAGAGGTGGAGAATACTGTAAATCTGGGGAGACTTGTTGTCACTCTGACTCCAGGGAACACTACCGGTGATTATCAGTGAGCAATCTGTGTGAGAACTCCTAATAGTAATAATAATAATAATATTGTGTAATTAACACGAGTCGAATTAGTTAATGAATTAACATGTTACTTTTTGTATAATTTTGGTTATTTGAACTACATTTCTCATCTTTAGTGTTATCATCACAACGTTTTGGCCGCTGTGACCTCCAGCCTTCTTCAGGTGTATCTCTTCGAACTTGAGGATTATTTGTCGAACTCCGGAATCTGGACGGAATTTTGAACGGAACCCTTAATTTAATCCACGGGGGTAGCATGCTCTTGTTACTTCAGCCCTGACTGGGAGAAGTCTTCACAATTTCCGTATCGAGGATTGAACCTTCAACCTTCAGATGACTATCCCTTAGAACTGAATTTAACTTAGTACTATATCCACTGCATCACGCGTCCTTGTGGACAATTCTAATATGAATTTTGGGAGCCTTAAACCTATTCTTGTTTTTTCTATGTGTAGTCTTACTACTTATCACTATATATCAGTACTTTTATTACTGTGTGTGTATATATATATATAAAGGGAGGGCCTGTGGACGAGTGGTTATAGCACTTGTCTTTGGGCTGGACGACCCGGGTTCGATCCCACTCACGGCATGCGAATTTTCGGGTCTGAAAACTCCCTCTGTCCACCCAGCAGTAAATGGGTACCTGACTAAAACTCAGGGAAGGTTCAAGGCAGCGGAACGAGAGGGATGGGCTCCGCCTTCCATATGCTGTGCCCTAGACACGGTGATTCTTAACAAATCACCGCTGCTACGGCCATGGGCAGTGTGCGATGTCGGCAACAACACTCGTGCGCGTCCAGGCTATGCGACCTTTACCGTTACCTTTTTTTAATATATATATATATATATATGTGTTACTTTTTGTAGTTCTTTATTCCTCTCTTTTTTCTCTCACTTCAGGTTTTTTATACAGAAAGAAATTCAAGTTACATAACACATCATTTGTGTCGATGAATTTTCGATTGCATGTCCTTGGTGATGGCATTGTCAACAGCATCGACAGTTCAACCATAGAAGTTCAACCAAGACAAACCAACAACAGTTTGCCGCCCAAAGAATTTGAGATCATTCCAACAACAGGTTCCGTAGATGCCCTCAGTTCCATTGACCTTATTATCAATTTTATACCAAACTCTGTCATCCGACGTGAAATGGTCCTGGTGGTCGATGTCATTGGTGTAGCAGATCAGGTCTTATTCTTACCTATTGTTGCGAGGTAAATCAGTTGGTTTTCATCTTTTTAATCCCGTATGTTAACTGGAAAGGATTAATATTTTTGTCGCTGTTTGTTATTTCTTTATTGCTTTAGTCTTCAGATTTTTGCAAAATTGGTTCATTTGAAACTCTTAGCCATTTGTGTGTGCATCTTTCAACCTGGCCACTCCTGAATGGTGTGGGTAGCCTTTGGATACAATGGGGTTAGGTTGGTGAAGGCGATCGTCTGAGGATAGGCTCAATCGTTCAACACAGCTTTGTGAATAACCAGAGTTGCTTTATCTCCTCTTCTCAGGTGTAGACCACTATTTAGGATGTGCTGTATGCATAAGCTCAATTAAGCAACACCATTGTTGATAACTTAACTATTTTCCTTGTTCTACCAATTACCAATTCAAAGAACTCTTGAACCTGTCAACATAAGAACCAGAAAAATAAAGAAATGTTCAAATATGGGAATTAGACTAATTGATGCTATAAAAGAATACAACATGCTTTTAGTTTTGTTTAAAAAGAAGACTCAGTATGATTAAATCGCCACCCACCGTCCAAATTTTGCTAAAACTTTTGTTGAAAAAAATGGCGGATACTATCGTGTAGCAAATGTGGAACTGCTAGGAAACAGACGATCGTCTCCATCTTCTTTAAAGTAGCAGATCTTGGTAGGAAAGTTAATTGGTATTTTTTTCTTAAAAACAAACAATTATTGCTCATTGTAAATGGAGAATTTGATTATTCACAATTGCCTAAGAATAAGAGAAGTGTGCTCCTTCTTTCATTGGCTATGGCTTGTTTTATCAAAATCCAATTAACATTATATAAAACATTCCTTTCCCCAATCTTTCTTGCACCCCTCTAACCGAATTATTCCTTCCATTTGCTTTTCTGGCCTCCCCTTGGTAAGAACCACACATGTTTGTTTGAATAAAGAGAAGAGACAAAAAACTAATAACTTCAAATTTAAGTTATCAGAACCAAGCTCCCCCACCCTATCACACTCCTTACCAAAATAATCAAATTGTTTTTATTAAAGGAAATTGCAACTTATTTCTGCCTCCAATCATTTTGTTTTTAATAAAGACACGGCCAGAACAACTTTAAGCAAAATATCAACATTGAATATCCCTAGTGAGAGATTATCAACGCAGAGACCATCAATCAATGTCACTGTCCAGGGACTCGGGAGGAGTGGTTGGTGAGGAGCAAAAAGAAAATAGCCCAAATTTGGGAAACTCTTCTCTTTGTTTCGAAGTCAGTTAATTTTTTAGTTAGATTTTTTTGTGTTAATTTTCTTAACTTTATTTTCATCTACTCATTTGATAAATCTTTGATTCAGGGTAATTGACCTGTTTGTTATACATTAGATTTTTTAAAAATTGTGCATAAAAAATTTGACTCAGTCAGTTTTCTGCATTCATAGTTTATATAACTATGAATGCAGAAAACTGACCGAGTCAAATTTTTTTCGTAAACTCTGCTTACTCCCCCAGAAGATCTAAAATGACAATATTTGACAAATATCTAAAATTTCCTTTGTTAGTTATTGATCAAAATCGGCTCTTGTAGAGATCGAATACACGAGCGAAATTTATTTTAGGAGAGTTCCAATGGTGTAAGGGGCAGTAACTCTACTATGTCAACCAGCAACGTAAGTATATAGATAGTAGATATCTATACAATAGCCTTAAATTACTCTACGTTTGATAGAAGAATCAGTCTTTAGTAAAATTCGACTAATTCCGACTTATTTTTTCTTTTTCTCGATTAAATAATATTTTTAAAATGTTAAGAGTCGAATGCACTGTACGGGAGGGAATGTTTTTAATATCCATAAAAGGCTTTAAAGTTACTTCTATATCTACTATCTATATACTTACATTGCTGGTTGACGTAGTAGAGTTACTGCCCCTTACACCATTGGAACTCTTCTAAAATAAATGTCGCTCGTGTATTCGATCTCTACAAGAGCCTCAAAATCTATCAAATGTGAGGATTAAGTGTTATTTTACATTTTCTGTCTGTCTCTCTGTTTAGAGATACAATTGAAAACAGAGCCCTATACAAAGATCAAATATGCTTTTACTTAAGTAAAACTTTACGAGGAATTCAATGGTGGTATTCATTTTCTATAAGAAGATTTTTACATTAATATTGTGGCGGTCAACGTTGAAAACAGCAAAGACGTTTTACTTTATTCATATTTTATTTTGTCTTATTTATTACTTGAAAATTGAAAATTATAGAAATAAAAAAATAAAATATGTAAATATTAGTATAGAGTGGATGAATACATATTTCATAGCAATAAAAACGAAAATGTATTTTGTATTCAGTATTTTCAAAAATATTACTGTTATGAAGTGAAAAATTAGCCTCGTTGGTGGCTAGTCAAGCCTCTTCAAACACTTTTCTGAGAGAGAGAATTATATAGGCTCTTTCCTACTCTTATGCTGATTAGGCATAATTAATTGCAAGTATCATTACAATTACCAAATATTCCAATCAAATAAAATATAGAGATATTCAAAGTGATTAAAAATAATAATTATGTATCTGGTAAAATTAACATTTTCTTTTGTTTTTGGCGAAATTTCTTTATTTTCATTTATACTTTGTGTTAGAATTACTCACTATAGTCAGTACTTATTATTAACACATTCGAATTTACTGTAAGTAAATTATAAGTCAGTCGTCTGCCCTTTTTATTTTCTTTGTTCTGTTGTTGTTATCTAGTAATAAAATAAAAGCTTGTCTCGTGTGGAAGCTTACGAAAATGTGTTTGTCTTATTAACTGGAATTCGTTCTGCTATGAAGAATATCAGAATGTTGTAGAGAACAAAACGTACATCTCGCATTTGTGTGAAGTTGGCTTTATATCGATAATAATTGTTCACACTTCTCTGTTTTCATAGAATAGGCATTTATTTGGTCAGTTAATTAAAGTCATATTTTATATTCTAAATTCATTCTATAAAGCTGTTTATAGAGCTAGTGCTGAACTACCCAAACCATAGGAGGCTCTAAGATCAAGCGATACATGAAAAGAAAATGGATAACAATATGGGATATGTTTCCAAACAACAAACTCTACCAACATCAACCAAGAGTTGGAAGAGAAAACGTGGAACTGCTACCTGATCGAAGCAGAGTGAGAATCGGTCATTTCTCACACACCACATGATTACTCAAAGCAGAAAGCTTCATATCTGTGATCAACTACTCACAATCAAATATATTCTAATCAACTGTAAAAAATATGGGAAAACATGCAAGAAACACTATCACACACCAAGCCTCACTATGCTGTTCAAAAAATGTGCCTACATTTCAAATAATAGACTACCTGAAAAATAAATCACTTCCAGATCCTATAGGAGGAACCAAAGATACAATTAAATAACTTTCCAGAAATTATCAGATGACTATTTGATAAATACATTGTATGACACAAAATGATGTACAACAAATATCCCAATCCCGATCCCAATTCTGCAGGGGAACCTCAAGGGGATGATTTGTTCATTCCTCTGGATGCCTCCTGATTTTTAGTTTTTATTCTCTTTAAATATTGTCAGAAAAATTATGGAGACGCTTTTAACGCTCAACAGCATATTACAAAAATATATTTTCTAGAAATATTTTTAAATGTATTTAAAACATTTTTTTTTAATATTTCAAATACAACTTCTGGGAGTTATCTATCTATTAAAGTGGTAATACATACATATGTGTATAATATTTGTTTTTCCTTCTTCTGGTTAAGCAACCCACTCACATGCAGTGGCGTAATGTAGATGGAGACAGAGGGTTTGGTGTGGGTTTTTTTTTGTTTCTTTTAATGGAAATCGCTCCAGACAAGACATGAAACCACTTGATGTAAGGAGCTAAAAAAAAAAAATATTATAAGGTAAAAAACTATCCAACGATAAGTATTAGATGAATAGATTCTGCCCCAGAAAAAAAGGAATTCTTCCTCCTTTGTCAGAAACATCGCTCATGGAATGTGAGGACTAAAGGACAAAATAAGGGAAGCGAGTATTACGAGTCTATTGAAAGTAAACCGAAAGTTCACAATCTACTCCAACGATAAGTGTCATTTAATGACGAATTCAGTCATTTTGGTAAAAAGTCTTTTTAGCTTCAAGGTCTTAATTTTATTAAATATTAGCGGAACCCATCGCCTGGCGTTGCACAGGAGAAAGTACTACCTATTGCATGACGTCGAATAAAAAAAGAAACGTAGAATGATATTCGCGGAAAATCATCGGAGTAAAAGGGAGCGGTCATTAAGTCTTTGCGTATTGCTTTATATTATGTAGTAAATTATTACCAGTCAAATAATAAATAAGAACCGGTGTTTTGTGGAAATTAAACTGTGTGTATTAGTTCCCGGTGTCGATGAGTAGAGTGACAGTACAGAATTGTTAAGGAGAAAAGTTTTTGCTACCACCTATATGGAGTTGGTTTTTCGGAGAGACGTTGATGGTGGGCCAAATGTAATGTTTAGTGTTAGGTAGAAAAAAATAATAACAAATTTACTAAAATAAGTGTAGTATAGTGGTGAGTTTAGTAGCCTGTGATGCATGTGGTTATTTTCCTATACTCCGAGAAGGTACAGGGGAAAAATCGTCTCTACTTTATATATTAGATTTATAGATTAATTTGTTTTGTAGTCATATATTTTGTAAATCAATAGTCTGTAAATAAGTTCGATTTGACTCGCAGATGAGACACTGACTGGATCAGAATGGACCTGAGAATAATACCAACTCAGGGATGGGTCCACACTTTCCAAGTGGAACCTTACAACGTGATGTAGTTAAAAGTCATACCCAAGACTGGGTTGAGATAGAAAGATTTTGAGTGGTTGATAGGGTTTGGGAGTAGAGTTAGCAGAAGAAAAACATTGATTAGAATATAAAGATAAAAAAGGTTGGGTGGAAAAATAATTGATTTCAGGGATGGGTTGAACACCTTGCCCAAGAGCGTCTGAGGCAGTTTACTGTCATACCTATCAGATAAAAAGCACCAGCTTTATTTTTACATTTCAATATTGATACAAAAAAGTGATGATATAATGAAATACAGCAACTGTAAAACATGTTTTTATGTGGGTCTAACAGTTCTGTTTTTATCACGTGAGTCTAACAGTTCTGTTTTTATCACGTGACTCTAACAGTTCTGTTTTTATCACGTGAGTCTAACAGTTCTGTTTTCATCACGTGAGTCTAACAGTTCTGTTTTCATCACGTGAGTCTAACAGTTCTGTTTTCATCACGTGAGTCTAACAGTTCTGTTTTCATCTCGTGAGTCTAACAGTTCTGTTTTTATCACGTGAGTCTAACAGTTCTGTTTTTATCAGGTAGTTGTAAAAGTTCTGTTTTTATCAGTTGGTCAAAAGCTTCTGTTTTTATGAAGTAGGTCTAAAAGTTTGTTTTTATGAGGTAGGTCTAAAAGTTTGTTTTTATCATTTAGTCAAAAGGTTCTATTTTTATTAGGTAGGTCTAAAAGTTCTGTTTTTATGAGGTAGGTCTAAAAGTTTATTTTTATGAGGTAGGTCTAAAAGTTCTGTTTTTACTATGAGGGTCTAAAAGTTCAGTTTTTATCAGGTAGGGCTAAAGGTTCTATTCTTATCATGTGGGTCTAAAAGTTCTGTTTTCATGTTGGTCTAATAGTGCTGTTTTTATCAGGTAGGTCTAAAATGTCCGTTTTCATAAAGTGGGTCTAAAAGTTCTATTTTTATCACATGGGTCTAAAAGTTCTGTTTTTATCAGTTAGTCAAAAAGTTTTGTTTTTATCAGTTAGTCAAAAAGTTTTGTTTTTATCAGGCTGGTCTAAAACTTAAATTTTTTACGTAGGTTTAAGGAGCTAAAAATAAAATACTACTTCAAGGTAAAAAAAAAACTAGCCAATGATACTTGAGTCGCTAGCTTTACTACACGTCTGGAATTGCTAGATTCTCTAGATGTCTAGTTGGATGATTGTATATCCGTCTGGAGTTGCTAGAATAACTAGACATTAAGTTGCTAGACTGTTAACTTGTCTTATTCTAGACTGTTGAAATGTTTAGAGTTGCTAGATTATCTAGATGTCTAGTTGGATGATTGTATATCCATCTGGAGTTGCTAGAATAACTAGACATCAAGTTGCTAGACTGTTAACTTGTCTTATTCTAGACTGTTGAAATGTTTAGAGTTGCTAGATTATCTAGACACTTGGAGTTACTAAATTTTTTTGATGTCTGAAATTGTAAGACTTTCTAAAATGTTTGGAATTACTAGAGTGTCTCAACATTTGTAGTTGCTAGAATGTCTAGTTGCTTAGTTGCTAGAGTATCTATACGTCTGAAGGTTCTAGACTGGCTGGACTTGATGGAAGGGCTAAACGTCTGAAGTTACTAGACATCGAAACATTATGAAACAGCATTTGTAAATAGGATTTTTTAGCTAAGTATCAGTTAAAAAATATAGGGACCATTTTATGTTAAACTTATATAACAGACTGAATTTCCTGATAAAAATTGAGTAAGTAATCTATACAAAAATTATTTTGCATAATCTGAAAATTTGTTGTTTAATCGATAGTGATCCGATGATGGTTTTCAAAACAACAAAAAAATGAAAGGATGTGTGCGGAAAAAGATTACCGATACGTCCACTAAAATATTGGTTTCCTGAAATTTTGATTTATTGTTTTAATTCTTTGATTTTATCTTTTTCAGATGTCTTGTTCCAAAAGTGGTCATCTCGACGCCGATGATTGATTTTGCTGAATGTTTCTTGTTTCATCCTTACACGCAATCTGTGAAGCTTGAAAATGTTTCAAACCTCCCAGCACGATATGACTTACTCAAACAAGATGCAACGGACAATTTCTTAGTCACTTACTCCAGCACCAACCCTTCTGTAAGTGCCTTCGCACCGTCTTCTTGAACGATTCCTATTACCCATTAATGTTCGGTAACCCTCAGTGAAGCTGCCTAGATTATTGTATAGCCTAGGGTTATTCAAGCTCGGAATAAATGATTACATGTTCTTAGAAAAGCAATGTTTATCAATCTTCAAGTTAGAACATTTTTAATCGCTTGATTCTGTTTTATTGGCATTTGTCTACCTTATATAACCAGGTTCTCATTTGGAGGGACCACCTGAAGGTTGCCAACATCCCTAATGAAAATAGTGATATGGTACCGGCAAAACTTGAACGTGCCATGCTGAGTCGTCAGTCTATGCTAGTATCCACTTAACCACCATCAGCTACCTTATTACTACTTAATGGTATATATTACAAGGACAGGCACAAGGGCAGGGCTGGATTAGGCTACACATTGGGTCCTTTAAAGCTTGGGGAGGCTAAAAAATAGGGTCCCTGCCTTATAATGTTTTAGCAAGAGAACGGTTCAGTTTCGATTGCTGAAGTCGAAAAATGCTGAAATAAAGATTGAAGACAATGAAGACAGAGATAGAGGGAAATATGTATTAATATTGTTAAATTAAATAACAATACAGAAAAGTCTTGCAAAATTAATTGAGTTTGCGGCTTTAAGACATCTAACTAATAATAACAAGTTATTTAACGTCCAAGAAAATTAGACGGCCCTCTGAATTGCTCAGGTTCCAATTGTCATACTCAAATTAAGGAGAAATATTCCTTACTTGTTGTCAGGATGGGATCATATTCAAAAAGAGGAAGATTAAGGTGTGTTTTTTTATTTAGCCAGCCAAAATTAAGTGTCTGTTGATTGGTCAAGGAAAATCGTCTTCGCTAATCAAAAAGGCTTTTTCAGAATAATAAGGGTGTCGTGATGGACAAGAAGAGAACCACTCAGGAAGGGAGGTAACCATTTTTTTTATAGCCTTGCTGAATAAAAGTTCCATGAACTGAAATGATCAAACTAAATATGACCCATTCATATTTGATTTGATTCTGTTAGATTGTTGAAATATGTGCTCATTTGGTTTGCAATAAAAAGTCAAATATTTGGGATTTCTGAAAGAATATTTTTTATTGACAATCAAAAGATGGCACTTCAGGTTTAGTTAAAGAGTTTCCATTAATATTCTGAACAATTCATAACTGTTTTCGTTTTACAGTTTTCTTATATATATTCAAAACTTTTGTTAATATTAATGTTATTATTATTAGTAGTAGTAATATTAATTCCAACGATTTTATGAAAAACATTTAACATTCAAAATGATTATTTTGAAATTCGAATAACTTCCGGTCACATTTTAAGCATGCGTATGTTTACACGAATCAACAACTTAGATTACCTGGAATAATTTATTTAAAAAAATTACACACTGCATTGAACGCAATAAGTTTTTCTTTAGATATATACTTAAAAACTAAATTTGTTGTTGTTTTCGACGACGACGACGACAACTCAATTGACGTTGTTGTTGTCGCCGTCGAAAACAACATGATTATATTTGCTATAATAAAGAAAAAAGAAAACTTCCTCACCCCTTTTTAAATAAGAAAAAGTAGATTCATATTTTTAAAAAACTTTTTTTTTTCTGTCTTCTAAATGAATAAATGCGAAAGTTTTTTTTTTCCATTTATCCAAACTATATTTACATCAAAACACCAATTAATTGGGGATGGGTATAGTTAAAACAATGTTCTTACTCAGAGACTTCCATAATTTTAACAACAAACTTTGATAAATTTGTAGATTAACACCCTCAGCTAAGTTTTAAAAATGTGATTCTACTTTTTAGCGTCATTCTAACTTATTAGGACAGTTAACTAACATATTTTTAACACTAACCCTAAGTCCAACTGGCAAGGTCGTAAAACCACACATAATCACCGAAAAGAGTGGATCCCTGCCCCCTCCAAATAACGCACAGAATTTATCTCCATTAGCAAAAAAAAAAAATTGTTAACTGCCATAAAACCCTAGAATGGCCCAGATATAGATGATCATTTTAAGTTAAATTTATATGCGACACTGATCCCTAACTTTAAATTCTAAAATATTTTTTTGTTATTTTCTACTGCCGCCAGGATTTTCTGGGTATCCACACGTAATCGCTTAAAAAAGTAGAATCGTATTTTTTTGGGGAAGAGAGCTGAGGGTGTTAATTTACAATAATACCAAATCTTTTAATATTTTTTATTTATACATGAAAAATAAGGTATTTAATTATTTAGATAATTTTAAAGAAGCGATTTATTTACTTTTCACGTGAAAAAATAACACCACTAAACTCAATTGCTTAAGATTAAAATAAAAAAGAGACGTACAGTTAAAAAATATAAGATTTAAAAAAATAAAGTATGGGTAAATTTGCAGATTAACACTCTCCGTTACCCCCCCCCCTAAATATATTCTGCTTTTTTAGGCGATTACGTGTGAACACCGTGGAAAGAAGAAAAACATATTTTAGAATTTAGAGTAATGGATCAGTTTCATATATATTAAACCTAAATTGTACGTTATTTTGTGTGTTATTTTTTTTTTTGTTGGGGCAGGGGTCCACTTTTTTAGGCGATTACATGCCACTTATGTTTAGTGTTACAAATATATTAGTTAATTATACGCCCCCCCCCCCCCTCCAATTAATTACTGCCCGGAGAGAGGGTAGGTTTTGCTAGTATATATATATATATTAATGATATATGATATGATTAATCTCTCGCTGATTTACTGAGTTGTTGGTAACGGTCGTGTGGGCAAAGACGTTGGAATTGGAGTTTGAAATATAACTCGGGTTTCAGGGTTCGAGCCCAGCGGCCAGTGTGAATAATTCTATTCTACACTGATGATTCCCGTAAGGATGAAACGTATATGTATGTAAATAAAAAAACAAATAATTATATATATATATAATAATAATAATAAAATGTTTTTTCACTTTAGAAGGCATATTTTAAAAATGAAATACAATTTTTGTTTAAGAAATCGATAAGATGCCACGATTTTTTTTTTTATATATATACATAGTAAATCAAATATTTCGAGTAGAGCCGCCCTTTTTCAATGAAAATAAGAATCTGACATTGTAATATTTTTTTTTTTTGATTATTCATCACGTCGGCCGAATATATATATATATATATATATATATATATATATATATATATATATATATGGTCTCGCGACTGGAGAGGGGGTGGTGGGGTTTAACTTCATGTCAATATACGCATGACAGGCGTGGGTTGGATGGCTTCATAGACACATTGTAATATTAAAAGTGGTCTTTAATGACGCTTGCATAAAAAATGACTTGCTGCCGAACTATACATATATATATACATATCTATATATATATATATATATATATATATATATATATATATATATATGTATTTAGTATTATAGCTATTATTGCTTACTCTAATAAATTGTTAAGCTTAATTTTATTGTGTTCTTAACCCAAAGACCCAATTTACCATTCCATTGGAACATCCTTAAAATTTGTGTGGAACATAGTTTTTTAGCTTCTTTATCAATAATTTGCTTTCGTTTAATGAAATGATGTTGTTTGTAAAATAAAGTTAATTCTCTTCCTATTATTTAGGAATCTCTCTTGTTTTTAGATTCAGCTTTGCAGATCTTGTTTGGTCTTTTAAGATTTAGTTTGAAATAGCGGCACTCCAGAAAAACATTTGACTTTGAGTTAGCGAACCGCTATTCCGAATTCACAACAACAAGCCGCAATTAATAGACTGTCTCTCCGGTCATAATTTTTAAAAAGTCAAAATCTCTTTCATGTAAAACTTTATAATTAAATCTTGATGAAAGGAAAAGTTTTGTATTTTTATTTTAAATAATTTCTTTTAGAAAAGTTAATGATCAAATAGGTGTGTTTTTTTGTTTTTTTTCGAAACATTGAAATATGAATATTTCTACCAATCATAGTACCGTCGGATCACAGATGTTAAAAAAAAAATCCATTTTTACTTTATATTTCATTTTCATTTAAAAAATAAATTACCAGCAAGTTTTAGCATTTTCATCATTAAACAAAAGCAAATTGAATGGACACATCTTAAGAATCCATTATTGTATTAATTGATACTGGTTTTCTATATTAAAGCTCATTTGAATTGAACTTTTCTCTTTGGATTATTATTACAGGGGATCATCCAGTCATTCAGCTCAGTCGATGTGCCTCTTACGATTGAAGTAAAGGAACTTCAAAAATTGATTACTCCAGTATATTTTCAAATATTTGGAAACCCAGTACCAATCACAGTAAGTTGCAATGTTTTATAAAATTAAACATTTTCAATTTGTGCTATTATGTTGTATTTCTTATGGGTTTCTATACTGTTGTCAGCCTTTCTTGAGGGCAGACGGTTAAGATTTATCTAAATACTTACCTCGGATGGTGAAAATGCCAGACAGCTGACGGCTGTTCGAAGAATTGTGTCGAGGCAAGCACCCAATTAAGGAGCATATATATATATATATATATATATATATATATATATATATCTGTAACACAAAAGGAGAGGGTAAGGCCATTGCACTTGACATTTCAAAGCCGTTCGACAGAGTGTAGCATTCTGGTTTTCTACACAAACTTCAGGGTTATGGTATCGGTGGTGAGGTTCTTGACATTATTAGGTCTTTTCTTTCTGATCGAAGCTTGCAAGTAACTTTGAATGATGTCTCTTCATTCTCTTTTCCTATCAATACTGGTGTTCCGCAGGGCTCTATTCTAGGCCCAACACTGTTTCTTCTCTATATAAATGATCTTCCAGCAAATATTATTCAGAAAATTAATATCTATGCCGATGATACCACTCTCTATTCTGATGTTGCTTCTCACTCATCTCCCTCGGTTCAGTTAGAAATATGCAGCTCATCTAGAAGTTGACCTGAGTACAGTTGTGGATTGGGGTACGAAATGGCTTGTTTCGTTTAATCCTGTTAAGACTCAGCTTGTTTCTTTCAATCATAGGCATGTCCCTTTTTTTCCTGAGATTCTCATGGATGGCTCTGCTCTTGAGGAGAAATCAACTCTGGAACTTCTTGGCCTTTCTTTCTCATCAAATCTTTCTTGGAGTTCATACATTAGATCCATTGCTCTTTTTGCTTCTCGTAAAGTCGGTTCTCTTTATCGCTCCAAAAACTTTCTCACACCTGAGGCTATTCTCTATTTCTACAAATTCACAATCAGACCATGTATGGAGTACTGTTGTCATATTTGGGCTGGTGAATCTCTGTCCCATTTGAGGGTTCTTGATAAGGTGCAGAAACGTATCTGTAATTTGATTGGCCCCACCCTTTTTTCTTCTCTGCACACTCTCCCTCACAGACGTGATGTTGCTAGTCTCAGTCTTTTCTGCAGGTACAGTTATAGCATTTGTTATTCAGAATTGTCTGATCTATTCCCTGCTTCCTTTGTTCCAGCTGGTTTGACTCGTTGGTCTAATGGTCTCCATCAATTTGCTGTTGATACCTCATTGTAATACAGCTTCCTATTCCAGTAGCTTCTTTCAAAGAACTGTATGCTTGTGGAACTCTCTTCCTGCTGACTGCTTTCCTTCTACCTATAGTTTTGGTCTTTTCAAGACTAAGACCAAAGGCATCTCCTGTCTTTGCGATAATCATTTTTTGTTCTTGTGAACTCCGTACATCAAATGGCTTCATGCCTTGTCTGGAGTGATTTCAATTAAAAAAATCTGCCTGATGAATAAGGACAGGGAGAACGCAAATAATAAGTCATGCAACCCCTCACCCCATTGTATCCATATAATGAGACGCTTTCTTTCTTTTTGTTTTGTTTTTATTTCTATACCGATTTATACATTTTTTCTTTTTTTCTTTTTTTTAAACTTTCCAGTTTGAGATGTTTTCTCTCTTATTTGTTTTTTTTTTAAACTTTAAAAAAGAAAAGTTTAGTAATATAAATTGAAAGTCAGTTTTCATCGTGAAATCGTTTAAGATGTCGACGTGAGCGACAATTGTTCTCTTTAATTTCACTTTTAACCATTTCACTTCCACTAAAGTCTTTGATGTTAAAAAAGTCTGGCGTCATATTTTTAATGTCGAGCCACCCCCTACCTCCCAGTAATCAAAGGAAGAAAATTCAAGCAAAGTTATTGGTTGGTGTTTTTTCTTTAGGTCATCAGAAATGACTCACATTTTTTTTACAACTTGTTCAGTCCCTAATTATCCTAATGCAATTAAAATAAAAGCACCAGAAAGACTTAAATTGGAGATACGTATTTCTTTCTTTTAGGTCATCAGAAATGATATTAATGAATTATATATGAAAAATTAAATTACTGACGCAATTCTATGATCTTATATTACTATTAGGACGAACACCGGTGAAGCATAATTTATGTTCGTCATGTTTGACAGAGGTTGTACACTAGTATATATATATATATTTATTTAGTTTAGGAGGAATAAACATAAGGGCTTAATTTATGAGAGTATAATATACTTATTATACAGTAATAATTCGATTAGTCATATTGATACCAGCGGTTTCAAAAAGTGTGGGAAATTCAACCCGTTGGGCTAAATTACTCATTGCAGCTTTATCCTCAGTCAATAGGCTAATGACGAAAACTGGGAATATACAAATATTTATAAAATCCAACTATTGCTAGATATGGAGGCATGAAAGCAAGAATAATGGTTAAAATAAAGAGCTATGCATAAGAAATGTATACATGATAATATTTAAAGGTAAAATAGAAATAAAGTTAAAGGTTAAGTAAAGATTTATGAAAATGAATGAAACTTAATAAAAAAGTTAGAATATAAGTAAAATATAAAAAATAAGATAAATTAAACGTAGTTACTGTAAAATACTGGTGCCCACCAGTATGCGGTGCGGGTCAAGAAATAAGTGAAAGGGAGGGGTCGGTAAGACACTTAGGGAGGATGAGATTAGTAAACATAATGTTAGCCTTCTAGTGGGTGAAGAGGGTGTATTATGAGTAGAGAGGATAACAAATTCCTGACTAAAAGACTAAAAGTGAGGGTAAGATGGTAGGAGTCAGAAGTTTAAAAAGTGGGAAGGGTAGATGTGTGTGTGTTTCTGGTAATATACCAATGTGGAATGAAGAAGAACGGGGAGAGGAAAGGGTCAGCTGCATTTTGTTCTTTTTGTGGCCATATATATGTGTAAAGTTATACACACATACATACACACATATGTGTATAAAAGCACACACTCATAGTCATGGTATTATCAGGCCTCACAGATGTTACTGTTAAGTTTCAGAGATCCTGTAGCATACATTCATCTAAGGTGGCCGGTGGCTCTCTTTTCGGGGCCAAATTTTCTGTTGTATAGGGCACATCCTGAATATTTCAGACCTGATGTTTAGGCAAGTGACTGGTTTTTACACTCACAATGCTACATTTCATGGAATGTGGAGTGTACGAATTTTGGTGCTCTAGTAATTGTCATTCAATCACATATGGGATGTTTTGGTCTTTCAAATTGCTCGACGAGCACCATAGTTGTACAGATGTCTGAAAGATGAATTGTGGGTGTAAAAATGGTGTTTAAGAGAGAGAGAGAAAGAGAGAGAGAGAGAGAGAATGAATCTTGGTGTTGATGATAACTGCCAAGTAATATTAACACTATGAATTCTAAGAAAATGCTGACAATACATGTCTAAGTACATTCTGAGAAATATTAAAAACAAAACCTTTATGGTGAAAGTTTACAGGTACACTCCCAAAAGAATCCCTTGATTGCATTTGTTTGTCAAAAACAGATGGACATAGTAAATAAAAAAAAATAGTGCCGGAGAAAAAGCCTCTCACATACAGGTTTTTTAACAATTCGTCATGTCTTACTTTTTCTCGTCAGTGACAGAAAACCTTACATGACAGCTTCATCTCTTGGTACATTTAATTTACTAAATAGACAGACCAATGTCTAAACAATAAGGATGTTTTTGACAGAACAATACATACCATAATATGTAACCCACGATAACTTATCTATCGTGGAATGGGTATTGTGTTTTGCATTAAATAATCCAAAAAGGGTCCATATGACATAACAGACATACCAAACTAATTAATGAAGTCGTTAACATTGCAATAGAGATTGTGTTTTGGTATTAAATAACCTTAAAACGGTTGATATGCTGTAAAACAGACCAGCCACACCAAACCTACATCTGTGGTGATAGGTCTATGCAAACACATGCCGACTTATGGTCTTCGAAACAATACTGAAAGGTGGAGATTCCTTTGCTATCCAATTGTTTGAATATGGATATTTCTTTGATGGATCTTGGCGATTTGTTGATTAAATCAAGACATTTTTATTTTAAATAAGTAATTACAGACAAAACGAAAGTAATGAATTAAGTGTCTCATCTATCAAAGTGTTGTATTAAAAATGAGATTCTAAACCCAACTCTTGTTTTTAAATATTCGTAATGTGACAACAATGCTGTATGTTTGCACCACCTTACACGCCCATTTTAAAAATGAGATTCTAAACTCAACTCTTGTTTTTAAATATTCGTAATGTGACAACAATGCTGTATGTTTGCACCACCGTACACGCCCATTTTATAAACTGAGATTTTCCAATCGCAAAAGTTTAAATACACAAAAACAATTGTGAGTCATCTAATGTCATTGATCGCCAAAAATTTAGATTTTACCCATTTCTAAATTAATTGTTCAAAGTCGAATAAGACATCATAAATATAATTCTGTCGTCGACTTAAAAGTGACATTTGTTTTATTTATTTAAAGGATATTTACCCGACAATTATTTTTTATGGTAACAAGAAAGAGATTATTTATTTGAAAAAGATAAAAAAATTTACAATACATTGTCACATATAACAAGTTGGCAAATTAGGATTTTATAAGCCGAATATTTTTATTAATTGTACCTTAAACGAGCAGAGATCATTTTGTCATATTGTATTCTTTTCCTTTTATTAACCAGACAGTTTATGAGGAAAAACGGCGCATGCCATTTCCTCTGTACCCTCCCACCCTATTTACACCCTGAGACGATGTATGTCATGATCTTAATTAAGAGTACTTGTCACCTGTCGCGGAGAGTTTGATTCCCTGCCGAAATGCCTACGTCAACCACCCGCGATCGGTCATGTGACCAGCGCCCTTATATGCCACGAAGGAAAAGAAAGAGACAGAGATTTTGTTAGAATCTTCTCGCCACAAGGTCGGTCGTGGCTGATGAAAAGGAAAAGGAAAAAGGTGAAGGCGAAGATGAAGACGAAGAGAAGGAATAAAAAGCAATAATTCTCTTACCCGTCTCAAGTCTTGTATTCAGGCGAGCATAAAAAGAAATGTCGCTGCCAAATATGATTTCTATATGATATGGATCCGAATTGTATTTTAGATATCTTATTGCTGACGAGAACAATTGGATTTTAAAACTGCAAAAACGAACTCCATCTGATCATCAGAAGCCTGTTTCTGTCAGTGGCATTTTTATCCTTCCATCGGAGATTATATTTTTGATACAAGAATTGTGTAGTGTTGACCCGTGATTGTTGAGTACTCCTTGTTCCACTCATCAACGTGCTACAAGTTACACCTCATTTTCTCATAGATTGACATAAGATGGTTCACTATGATCTTTGCTCATAATATCTCATGTTTTTTCTTTTACTTGTTCTTTACATATTTCTTTATTTATTGGTGTAAATAAATAGTCTTCAAATCATAACTTAGTTGTTTCACATTGTCTCTTGCGTGTTCATTTTGTTCCATATCCACTCAGTGTTTTGAACTGGAGAATTCCATTTTCCTCATGTTCTGTTGCTGATATCGGGCTCAGGGATCAACTAGCCGATTCCAGATTTTTACGTTTTTTTTATTATAACTATCACGTGCACACTACCGTAGTCCCAACGAATGCTGAGTGAGACAAAATAAAAACGTTTAAACTTTCGTTTTATTTATTTGAAAATTTTGTTTTAGCTGGTAACTATTTTTAAGGTAAGAAGAAAGGGAAGACATTAGGTAAGCAACCGTTTTATTTAGAGAATATTAATTGTTATTACAATATTTACTAAATTCCATGATTGCTTATCGATGTGATCTTGTTGGTAATGGAAGTGATGTTGTGGTATATTGTGAGATATGGGACGAATATAAAAAATGAATTGAATGAAAACTCGGCACTTCTGCAGTTTAGCTGTGATTCACTGTGAATCAGAAATCAAATCAGTTCATCACACTCATTGCTAAGTGCAGATTGAACGGACAAATTTCAAGAATGGATCCATTCCTGTTTTCATTTTGAAAATTATTATTTTTCTTTTCTATCTTTTCAGGCTGAAATCTCTTGCTTTGGGGAAGGCCCCGTCGTAGAAGTGACTCAACTTATAGTTGACTGGGGAGCCATCCCAGTCCTTATTGATTCCAACCGTGAAGTCACTTTATTAAATAAGTCACCCATTGTGGCTTATTTCTCAGCTCAAATGGTAAGCAGCCAACATTTTATTTCATCTATCTATAAGCAAATAAATCTAATATAGTGATATAGTATGTTTGTAATGAACGGATATTATTTAAATTTACAGATAGCTCGATATAAAATACTTTTATGGGTTTCATATTTACCTAGTGTCATTGGACTAGCAACACAGATGATGATGGTTTGTTATCCAGTGTTTGTCATCCACAACTTATGCTAACAAGAAAAGAATTATTGCAAAAGAATGTGATAATCAAATTATGAACAAAATATGATAACCTGTGGTTGTAAAGATAACAATATTTTATTGAGAGAATTAGATGTTCTGGCTGTTTTGCATGCCTGTGTGCATGTTGTGTTGTGTTAGTATAAGAGTTTATGTAAAACACTGTATGAAGCTAGGGCAGTAGCGCTTGATATATTCAAGGCCTTTGACAAGGTATGGCATAAAGAGCTTCTCCTGAAAATACGCTTATACGGTATTACTGAGCAATTACTTAATATAATTAGATCCTTCCTAACAAAAAGAAAGATCCAGGTTGTCCTCGATGGCCGTTCATCTAGGCAACATGACATAAATGCTGGTGTACCCCAGGGATCTATCCTTGGACCTTTATTGTTCCTGATCTTCATAAACGATCTCCCTGATGACATAATCTGAGATTGGTTTATTTGCTGACGACACCACGCTTTACTCTCGTCATGTTGGCAAAACGGACGCGATCATATCCGAGGCAATGGCTGAATCCTTAGAAAATGACCTCCAGGCTGTAGTGGATTGGGGTCATAAATGGTTGGTAACTTTTAATGCCGCAAAGACTAAGCTCATTTCCTTCAATAACTACAAGAAACCTCTCCAACCACCGAATGTCATGGCAAATAACACCCTACCTGAGAGTTCAACATTCAAACTTCTCGGCCTGACCTTCACAGGTAACATGAATTGGAACAAATACATTGAAGACATTGCCAAAGCTGCAGCAAAGAAGGTTGGCTCCCTCTACCGTGCTAGTAAACTTCTCACACCTGACATTATCCTGTATCTCTACAAAGCCACCATCCGCCCATGCATGGAGTATTGTTGTCACATCTGGGCTGGTGCATCATCTACTAGTCTCTCCCTCCTTGACAAGGTCCAAAAAAGAGTCGCCAACCTAATAGGTCCTTCACTGTCAACCAAGCTTCAGTCCCTGTCCCATCGGTGCAATATAGCATCCTTGTGCTTGTTTTACAAATACTTCAATGGATTATGCTCCGATGAACTGGCTACTCTGGTGCCCCCTTGACGTAAATTCACTAGACCAACTCAACAATCAGCTAAATCTCATCCATACACAGTGGAGGTCCCCAGATGTTGGAGAGCCTTCTACTCCAATAGCTTCTTTCCTCGTGCTGCTGGCCTCTGGAACTCCCTCCTTGTCCCCTGTTTCCCGATAGTACTGACATGCAGAGGTTTAAAACTAATGTAAACAGACATCTCGCTGCACAGCTCCCAACTTAGGATGACACCGTAAACCTACTCCCTAATTCTCAGTAGCCCCTTACATTTACAGTGGCGTCCTGCCTTGTTTGGGGTGAAATATCATAAAAAAAAGAAAAAAAAAAAGAAAGTAAGTTCAATAATCAATGTGTGTGTATGTCTCATATGGTTCTTTCATATAAGTGTAATAATTTGTCAAATAGAAAGATATATGTATGTGTTATCAGCAATAGTAATAGTTTGTAGTGCTGCTAACTTTGTTGTTGGTGGTTGCTGTAGGCAAGTAGTTACTGCTGGTTGTTGTTGTGCATAGTTGATCTTATCTAAACGATGTTGATGATTGTTGATGGTGTTAGAATGATGACACATGGTCGTAATATCTCGAATATTTGCTATGGCTGAGATCAATGCTGAGCATATTTCATTGACGGGGAAAACACGATTTACTTCAGTGTGGAGACTCGCTACCTCATGGGCTTGTTGGTGGTAATTTGTCTTGGCTTTTTATATATGTACACATGGAAGGTTTTTGTGTTTATAAATAGAATTTTTAAAATCTGCAGACTTTATTATGTGGAGAGAGACCATAATCTTGTAAATGCTTAGAGCCTTTATAGATTTGTGACCAAACGATCCAACTCGTTTTTCAATGCCCAAATCGAAATGCTTGTTCATCTTTTCTCCTTCTTTCAGTTCCACGTTGCAAGCGGCTCCGACTGATAACTCTATAGTTTTTTCACAGATCTTTTTTTTCTTCTTATCTATTATCATCCGTGTAGTGAAGAATTGCCATCGAGAAAGTTCAAACGAGTTAGAGTGGCTTTTGTGTCTGGTGTCAAATGTAAAATGAAATAGAATCTTTCTTATCTACAAAACACGCGACATACGACAGCAACATTTTTTGTTAAACAAACATCAAAAGTAATCTGACTTTCATTTTTAAGGGAATCCACCATAGTTTGTCCCCTGTGAATTGGTGTTCTGAATTTTCAGTATTGGACAGTAATTTGTCTACTCCTGCGGACTGGTATTTCTAGAGTTTCATTGTTAAACAAGATTTTCTTCTCCACAGATTGGTGTTTCGGCTTTTTTCTTTCTACTTGCAGTTCCCCATGGACCAGTGGGGGAGAGACTTGCATGTATTAAGGGGTCCATTTTGTATTTAAGAGTTACAGAGAATCTTTTCTGCTTCATCGTTCTGGACTAGTTATGGCTTAAAAAATGATTTCTAATTCTTTCCTATTTCATTTTAGCAAACTATTTACATTTTTCTTTACAGAGCCAACCTTGTTCTGTATTCCGAGTTTTTCCAAAAAAAGACAGTATTCCCCCAGAAGGAAAATTAAGTTTGTTGATCACTGCAAATTTGAATGATTCAATTAGGTATGTATATATATATATATATCTAGAGATAGAAGAAAAAAGAGTGATAAATATGCGACGATTGTCCAAATTTATTTCAAATTTCAATTGTTCAATGCAAGGTTGTCAGTAATAAACTAGTGTTTATTTTTCTTTCCTTAAGCCAAGGCTTTTCAAATTTGGACAATCGTCGCATATTTATCACTCTTTTTTCTTCTATCTCTACTATTGCTCTATCTCGTATATTGAGCTAATCCTTTTCACAATAGGTTCCATCTACTAAAAGTTTTCACTTTGGTTTATTTTGATCCTACTATATATATCTATATATAAATGTGGTGACTCTGTCTATCTGTTTTCTGTCTCTCAATCCACAAATGCAATTAAAAACAAAACCGTATACTTTAATCCTTTTGTTCATAATTAAAACAAATGAATTATTTTGTGACCCTTCCAAATTTGAAAGGAATTTAAATTGTTGAATAGAAAGTCATTTAAATTGACTTTAAAATTCTTAGCAAATCTTCACGTATTAAAATATTGAAAGTTTGGGAAGTTATTTAGTTCTCCTCTTCCATCTAACCTTAAGTTCCCCCTATTTAAAAAAGAAATTTAATTACGAAATTAAATCCATCATATGTGAGGTATTCCAACGGTGCTATACTATATTTGAACCTTATTTTAAAGAATTAGGAGTGGGAGGGGGGGGGGGATAAAAAATCTCTCAGGCAACGCCGGGTAAGGATAGATAGTACATAATATAAATTTACAAATAGATTTAAAAAAAAAATGCAATTAATATTCTTGACCTAATCAGATGAGATTTTAGAATAATTAATGTTAAATGTAAAGATTCTAACAAATCAAGTTAAAAAGTTTGACTGGCTTAATTATTTATAGACAAGGAGATCAAAAAGTAATTAATTATAGACAAGGAGCTCAAAAAGTAATTAATTATAGACAAGGAGCTCAAAAAGTAATTAATTATAGACAAGGAGATCAAAAAAGTAATTAATTATAGACAAGGAGCTCAAAAAGTAATCAATTATAGACAAGAAGCTAAAAAAGTAATTAATTATAGACAAGGAGCTCAAAAAGTAATTAATTATAGACAAGGAGATCAAAAAGTAATTATTTATAGACAAGGAGCTCAAAAAGTAATTAATTATAGACAAGGAGCTCAAAAAGTAATTAATTATAGACAATGAGCTCAAAAAGTAATTAATTATAGACAAGGAGTTCAAAAAGTAATTAATTATAGACAAGGAGATCAAAAAGTAATTAATTATAGACAAGGAGCTCAAAAAGTAATTAATTATAGACAAGGAGATCAAAAAAGTAATTAATTATAGACAAGGAGCTCAAAAAGTAATTAATTATAGACAGAGAGCTCAAAAAGTAATTAATTATAGACAAGGAGCTCAAAAAGTAATTAATTATTGACAAGAAGATCAAAAAGTAATTAATTATAGACAAGGAGCTCAAAAAGTAATTAATTATTGACAAGAAGATCAAAAAGTAATTAATTATAGACAAGGAGCTCAAAAAGTAATTAATTATTGACAAGAAGATCAAAAAGTAATTAATTATAGACAAGGATCTCAAAAAGTAATTAATTATAGACAAGAAGCTCAAAAAGTAACTAATTATAGACAAGGAGCTCAAAAAGTAATTAATTATAGACAAGGAGCTCAAAAAGTAATTAATTATAGACAAGGAGATCAAAAAATTAATTAATTATAGACAAGGAGCTCAAAAAGTAATTAATTATAGACAAGGAGCTCAAAAAGTAATTAATTATAGACAAGGAGCTCAAAAAGTAATTAATTATAGACAAAGAGATCAAAATATAATTAATTATAGACAAGGAGATCAAAAAAGTAATTAATTATAGACAAGGAGCTCAAAAAGTAATCAATTATAGACAAGGAGCTCAAAAAGTAATTAATTATAGACAAGGAGCTCAAAAAGTAATTAATTATAGACAAGGAGATCAAAAAAGTAATTAATTATAGACAAGGAGCTCAAAAAGTAATCAATTATAGACAAGAAGCTAAAAAAGTAATTAATTATAGACAAGGAGCTCAAAAAGTAATTAATTATAGACAAGGAGATCAAAAAGTAATTATTTATAGACAAGGAGCTCAAAAAGTAATTAATTATAGACAAGGAGCTCAAAAAGTAATTAATTATAGACAATGAGCTCAAAAAGTAATTAATTATAGACAAGGAGTTACAAAAGTAATTAATTATAGACAAGGAGCTCAAAAAGTAATTAATTATAGACAAAGAGATCAAAATATAATTAATTATAGACAAGGAGATCAAAAAAGTAATTAATTATAGACAAGGAGCTCAAAAAGTAATCAATTATAGACAAGGAGCTCAAAAAGTAATTAATTATAGACAAGGAGCTCAAAAAGTAATTAATTATAGACAAGGATAATAAAAAAGTAATTTAATATAGACAAGGAGCTCAAAAAGTAATTAATTATAGACAGGGAGCTCAAAAAGTAATTAATTATAGACAAGGAGCTCAAAAAGTAATTAATTATAGACAAGGAGATCAAAAAGTAATTAATTATAGACAAGAAGATCAAAAAGTAATTAATTATAGACAAAGAGATCAAAAAGTAATTAAATATAGACAAGGAGCTCAAAAAGTAATTAATTATAGATAATAGTCGCAAACATTTAGATCTGGGCCAAATATCCTTAGGAACAAACAAGGGAAGATTCTCCTTTATGAAATCTTGGATTTTCTTTGATCCATGCGCTGGTGCTGAGTCTTGGATGAGCATGACTTTCGTAGGGTCGTAGTTTCTATGGATCCAAGGCAATAAAACATTATTAAGTATCTTCAAATACTCCGCTGTGTTGATTTTAAGACCCACTTCTGCAGTATAGGACTACAGGGCTTCTGCAGTATAGCAACCGGGGGTGCTTCTGCGGTATACCAACCGGGGGGGGGGGATGCTTCTGCAGTATAGGATCACGAGGCTTCTGCGGTATAGCAACTGGGGGTGCTTCTGCGGTATAGCAACGTGGGGTGCTTCTGCAGTATGGGACCATGAGGCTTCTGCGGTATAGCAACCAGAGGCTGCTTCTGCGGTATAGGAATGGGGATGCTTATGCGGTATAGCAACCAGGGGGTGCTTCTGCTGTAAAGGACCACAAGGCTTCTGCGGCATAGCAACCAGGGGGTGCTTCTGCGGTATAGCAACGGGAGGGGGGGTGCTTCTGCGGTATAGCAACCAGTGGGTGATTCTGCAATATAGGACCACGAGGCTTCTGCAGTATAGCAGCTGGGGGGGTGCTTCTGCAGTATAGGAACCTAAGGATTCTGCGGTATGGCACCAGGGGGTACTTCTGCGGTATTGCACCCGCCGGGGTGCTTCTGCGGTATAGGACCACAAGGCTTCTGCGGTATAGCACCGGGGGGGGGGGGGGCTTCTGCGGTATAGGAACCTGAGGCTTCTGCAGTATGGTACCCAGGGGCGCTTCTGCGGTATAGCATCCGAGGTGATTTCTGCGGTATAGGACAACAAGGCTTCTGCGGTATGGCAACCTGATGCTTCTGCGGTATAGGACCACGAGGCTTCTGCAGTATAGGGACCTGAGGCTTCTGCGGTATAGGAACCTGAGGCTTCTGCGGTATAGGAACCTGAGGCTTCTGCAGTATAGCAACCTGAGGCTTCTGCGGTATAGCAACCGGGGGTGCTTCTGCTGTATAGGACTACGAGGCTTCTGCAGTATAGCAACCGGGGGTGCTTCTGCTGTATAGCAACCGGGGGTGCTTCTGTGGTATAGGATCACTGAGGGGCTTCTGCGGTATAGGACCATGAGGCTTCTGCGGTTTAGCAACCGGGGGGTTCTTAAGTGCTATAGCAACTAGAATGTGATTCTGCAATATAAGACCACGAGGCTTCTGCGGTATAGTAACTGGGAGTGCTACTGCGGTATAGCAACAAGGGGTTCTTCTGCGGTATAGCAACCATGGGGCTTCTGCGGTATAGCAACCAGGGGCTGCTTCTGCGGTATAGGACCGGGGATGATTCTGCGGTATAGCAACATAGGGTGCTTCTGATATAAAGGACCACAAGGCTTCTGCTGTATAGAAACTGGGGTGGTGCTTCTGCGGTATAGCCACCGGGGCGGTGCTTCTGCGGTATAACAACCGGGGGGATGCTTCTGCGGTATAGCAACCTGAGGGTGATTCTGCAATATATGGCCACAGGGCTTCTGCAGTATAGCAGCCGTGGGGTGCTTCTGCGGTATAGGAACCTGAGGCTTCTGCGGTATGGTACAAAGGGGGGGGGGAGCTTCTGCGGTATAGGGACCTGAGGCTTCTGCGGTATGGCACCAGGGGGGTGCTTCTGCGGTACATGGCACCTGAGGCTTCTGCGGTATAGCAACCTGAGGCTTCTGCGGTATAGCACCCGGGGTCGGGGGGGGGGGCTTCTGCGGTATAGCAACCTGAGGCTTCTGCGGTATAGCAACCTGAGGCTTCTACGGTATGGTACACGGGAGGGGGGGTTTCTGCAGTATAGGAACCGGGGGGGTTGTTCTTCTGCTGTATAGGACCACGAGGCTTCTGCAGTATAGCAACCGGAGGGGCGGGGTGCTTCTGCGGTATTGGACTGAGAGGTGCATCTGCAGTATAAGGCCACGAGGCTTCTGCAGTATAGCAACCGGGAGTGCTAATGCAGTATAAGACAACAAGGGTTCTGCGGTATAGCAACCGGAAGTGCTAATGCGGTATAGGACCACGAGGCTTCTGCGGTATAGTAACCGAAAGTCCTTCTGCAGTATAGCAACCGGGGGGTGGGGGTGCTTCTGCAGTATAGGACTACAAGGCTTCTGCAGTATTTCAACTGGAGGGGGTGCTTCTGCGGTATAGGATCTCGAGGCTTCTGCGGTATAGCAATGTGGGGTGCTTCTGCGGTATAGCAACGTGGGGTGCTTCTGCGGTATAGGATCATGAGGCTTCTGCAGTATAGCAACCAGGGGCTGCTTCTGTGGTATATGAATGAGGATATTTATGCGGTATAGCAACCAGGGGGTGCTTCTGCTGTAAAGGACCACAAGGGTTCTGCGGTATAGCAACCGGGATGTGCTTCTGCGGTATAGCAACCGGAAGGTGATTCTGCAATATAGGACCACAGGGCTTCTGCAGTATAGCAGCCGGGGGGAGTTTCTGCGGTATAGGGACCTGAGGCTTCTGCGGTACATGGCACCTGAGGCTTCTGCGGTATAGCAACCTGAGGCTTCTGCGGTATAGCACCCGGGGTCGGGGGAGGGCTTCTTCGGTATAGGGACCTGAGGCTTATGCGGTATGGCACCAGTGGGGTGCTTCTGCAGTACAGGAACCTGAGGCTTCTGCGGTATAGCAACCTGAGGCTTCTGCGGTATAGCACCTGGGGTCGGGGGGGGGGGCTTCTGCGGTATTGGAACCTGAGGCTTCTGCGGTATTGGAACCTGAGGCTTCTGCGGTATAGCAACCTGAGGCTTCTGCGGTATAGCAACCTGAGGCTTCTGCGGTATAGCACCCGGGGGCGGGGGGGGGGGGGGCTTCTGCAGTATAGCAACCTGAGGCTTGTGCGGTATAGGAACCTGAGGCTTCTGCGGTATGGTACACGGGAGGGGGTGTTTCTGCGGTATAGGACCACGAGGCTTCTGCAGTATAGGAACCGGAGCGGGGGGGGGGTTGTGCTTCTGCTGTATAGGACCACGAAGCTTCTGCAGTATAGCAACCGGGGGGGGGGGTGCTTCTGCGGTATTGGAACGGTGGTGCTTCTGCAGTATAGGGCCACAAATCTTCTGCAGTATAGCAACTGGGAGTGCTAATGCGGTATAGTGCCACAAGGCTTCTGCGGTATAAAAACCGGGGGGGGGGGTGCTTCTCCGGTATTGGACTGGGGGGTGCTTCTGCAGTATCAGGCCACGAGGCTTCTGCAGTATAGCAACCGGGAGTGCTAATGCAGTATAAGACAACAAGGTTTCTGCGATATAGCAACCGGAAGTGCTAATGCGGTATAGGACCACGAGGCTTCTGCGGTATAGTAACTGAAAGTGCTTCTGCGGTATAGCAACCGGGGGGTGGGGGTGCTTCTGCAGTATAAGACTACGAGGCTTCTGCAGTATAGCAACCGGAGGGGGTTCTTCTGCGGTATAGCAACCGGAGGGGGTGCTTCTGCGGTATAGGATCACGAGGCTTCTGCGGTATAGCAATGTGGGGTGCTTATGCGGTATAGCAACCAGGGGGTTCTTCTGCTGTAAATGGACCACAAGGCTTCTGCGGTATAGCAACCGGGGGGTGCTTCTGCGGTATAGCAACCGGAGGGGGGATGCTTCTGCGGTATAGCAACAAACGGGGTGATACTGCAATATAGGACCACGAGGCTTCTGCAGTATAGCAGCTGGGGGGTGCTTCTGCGGTATAGGAACCTGAGGCCTCTGCGGTATGGCACCAGGGGGTGCTTCTGCGGTATTGCACCCGCCGGGGGTGCTTCTGCGGTATAGGACCGCAAGGCTTCTGCGGTATAGCAACCTGAGACTTCTGCGGTATAGCACTCAGGGGAGGGGGCTTCTGCGGTATAGAACCACAAGGCTTCTGCGGTATAGCACCCGGGGGGGGGGGGGCTTCTGCGGTATAGGACCAGGAGGCTTCTGCGGTATTAAGAACCTGAGGCTTCTGCGGTATGGTACCCAGGGGCGCTTCTGCGGTATAGCATCCGAGGTGGTTTCTGCGGTATAGGACCATGAGGCTTCTGCGGTATGTCAACCAGAGGCTTCTGCGATATAGCATCTGAGCGGGATCCTTCTGCAGTATAGGGACCTGAGGCTTCTGCTGTATGGCACCAGGGGGGTGCTTCTGCGGTACATGGCACCTGAGGTTTCTGCGGTATAGCAACCTGAGGCTTCTGAGGTATAGCAACCTGAGGCTTCTGCGGTATAGCACCCGGGGTCGGGGGTGGGGCTTCTGCGGTATTGGGACCTGAGGCTTATGCAGTATGACACCAGTGGGGTTCTTCTGCGGTATAGCAACCTGAGGCTTCTGCGGTATAGCAACCTGAGGCTTCTGCGGTATAGGAACCTGAGGCTTCTGCGGTATGGTACACGGGAGGGGGGTTTCTGCGGTATAGGACCACGAGGCTTCTGCAGTATAGGAACCGGGGGGAGTGGGTTGTGCTTCTGCTGTATAGAACCACGAGGCTTCTGCAGTATAGCAACCGGGGGGGGGATGCTTCTGCGGTATTGGACCAGTGGTGCTTCTGCAGTATAGGGCCACAAATCTTCTGCAGTATAGTTACTGGGAGTGCTAATGCGATATAGGACCACAAGGCTTCTGCGGTATAGCAACCGGATGGGGTGCTTCTGCGGTATAGTGCCACAAGGCTTCTGCATTATAAAAACCGGGGGAGGGGGGTGCCACTGCGGTATTGGACTGGGGGGTGCTTCTGCAGTATAAGGCCACGAGGCTTCTGCAGTATAGCAACCGGGAGTGCTAATGCAGTATAAGACAACAAGGTTTCTGCGGCATAGCAACCGGAAGTGCTAATGCAGTATTGCAACCGGGGGTGGGTGTGCTTCTGCAGTATAGGACTACGAGGCTTCTGAAGTATAGCAACCGGAAAGGGGTGCTTCTGCGGTATAGCAACCGGAGGGGGTGCTTCTGCGGTATAGGATCACGAGGCTTCTGCGGTATAGCAATGTGAGGTGCTTCTGCGGTATAGCAACGTGGGGTGCTTCTGCGGTATAGGATCATGAGGCTTCTGCAGTATAGCAACCAGGGGCTGCTTCTGTGGTATATGAATGGGAATGCTTTTGCGGTATAGCAACCAGGGGGTTCTTCTGCTGTAAAGGACCACAAGGCTTCTGCGATATAGCAACCGGGGGGTTCTTCTGCGGTATAGCAACCGGAGGGGGGGGATGCTTCTGCGGTATAGCAACAAACAGGGTGATTCTGCAATATAGGACCACGAGGCTTCTGCAGTATAGCAGCCGGGGTGGGGGGTGCTTCTGCGGTATAGGAACCTGAGGCTTCTGCGGTATGGCACCAGGGGGTGCTTCTGCGGTATTGAACCACAAGGCTTCTGCGGTATAGCAACCTGAGACTTCTGCGGTATAGCACCCAGGGGAGGGGGCTTCTGCGGTATAGGATCCGAGGTGGTTTCTTCGGTATAGGACCATGAGGCTTCTGCGGTATGGCAACCTGAGGCTTCTGCGGTATAACATCCGAGCGGGATCCTTCTGCGGCATAGGACCACGAGGCTTCTGCGGTATAGGAACCTGAGGCTTCTGCGGTATAGGACCATGAGGCTTCTGCGCTATAGCAACCATGGGGTGCTACTGCGGTATAGGACCATGAGGCTTCTGCGGTATAGCAACCGGGGGGTGATTCTGCAATATCAGACCACAAGGCTTCTGCGTTATAGTAACTGGGGGTGCTTCTGCGGTATAGCAACGTGGTGTGCTTCTGCGGTATAGCAACCATGGGGTGCTTCTGCGGTATAGGACCAGAGATGATTCTGCAGTATAGCAACATAGGGTGCTTCTGATATAAAGGACCACAAGGCTTCTGCGGTGTAGCAACCGGGGTGGTGCTTCTGCGGTATAGAAACCGGGAGGATGCTTCTGCGGTATAGCAACCGGAGGGTGATTCTGCGGTATTGGACAGGGGGGGGGTGCTTCTGCGGTATTGGACCGGGAGTGCGTCTGCAGTATAGGGCCATGAGGCTTCTGCAGTATAGCAACCGGGGGGGGTGCTTCTGCCGTATAGAAACAGAAAGTGCTTCTTCGGTATAGCAACCGGGGGTTCTTCTGCGGTATAGCAACCAGGGGGTGCTTCTGCGGTATAAGATCACAAGGCGTCCGCGGTATAGCAACGTGGGGTGCTTCTGCGGTATAGCAACCATGGGGTGCTTCTGCGGGATAGAAACCATGGGGTGCTTCTGCGGTATAGGAACCTGACGCTTTGACGGTATGGTACAAGGGGGGGGTGCTTCTGCAGTATAGAGACCTGAGGCTTCTGTGGTATGGTACATGGGGGGCGCTTCTGCGGTATAGCACCCAGTGGGTTTTCTGCAGTATAGGACCACGAGGCTTCTGCGGTATGGCACCCTGAGGTTTCTGCGGTATAGAACCCGAGCGGGGTTCTTCTGCAGTATAGCAATCGGGGGGTTCTTCTGCGGTATAGGAACCTGACGCTTCTGCGGTATAGAAATCTGAGACTTCTGCGGTATGGCACCATGGGGGTGCTTCTGCGGTATAGGAACATGAGGCTTCTGCGGTATAGCACCTAGGGTGTGCTTCTGCGGTATAGGAACCTGAAGTTTCTTAGATATGGCACCTTGGGGGGGGGGGGTTCTTCTGCTGTAAAGGATCCCTGTTCGGTATGGCACCTGGGGGGGGTTCTTCAGTGTTATGGCACCCGGGGGGTGCTTCTGCTGTATAGGACAACAAGGCTTCTGCGGTATAGCAACCGGAAGTTCTAATGCGGTATAGGACCACGAGGCTTCTGCGGTATGCCAACCGTGGGGCGCTTCTGTGGTATGGCACAGGGGGGGGGGGCTTCTGCGGTATAGGACCATGAGACTTCTGCGGTATAGGAACCGGGGGGTGCTTCTGCTGTATAGGACCACGAGGCTTCTGCGGTATAGCAACCGGTGGGGAGTTCTTCTGCGGTATTGGACCGGGGGTTCTTTTGCGGTATAGGACCACGAATCTTCTGCAGTATAGTAACCGAGTGTGCTAATGCGGTATAGGACCACGAGGCTTCTGCGGTATAACAACCGGGGGGAGTGCTTCTGTGGTATTGGACCGGGGGTGCGTCTGCAGTATAGGGCCATGAGGCTTCTGCAGTATAGCAACCGGGTGTGCTAATGCGGTATAAGACAACAAGGCTTCTCCGGTATAGCAACCAGAAGTGCTAATGCGGTATAGGACCACGAGGCTTCTGCGGTATAGTAACCGGGGGGGGGGGGGTGCTTCTGCTGTATAGCAACCGGGGGTTCTTCTGCGGTATAGCAACCGGGAGGTTCTTCTGCGGTATAAGATCACAAGGCTTCTGCAGTATAGCAACGTGGGGTGCTTCTGCGGTATAGCAACCATGGGGTGCTTCTGCGGTATAGGACCGGGGATGCTTCTGCGGTATAGCAACCGGGGTGCTTCTGCTGTAAAGGACCACAAGGCTTCTGCGGTATAGCATCCGGGGGGGGGGGGCTTCTGCGGTATAGCAACCGGAGGGTGATTCTGCAATATAGGACTACAAGGCTTCTGCTGTATAGCAGCTGGGGGTGCTTCTGCGGTATAGGAACCTGAGACTTTTGCAGTATGGTACCTAAGGGGGGGGGGCGCTTTCTGCCGTATAGGGACCTGAGGCTTCTGCGGTATGGCACCAGGGGGTGCTTCTGCGGTACAGGAACCTTAGGCTTCTGCGGTATTGCACCCAACGGGGGTGCTTCTGCGGCATGGCACGGGGAGGGGAGGGCTTCTACGGTATAGGACCACGAGGCTTCTGCGGTATAGGAACCGGGGGCGTGCTTCTGCTGTATAGGACCACAAGGCTTCTGCAGTATATCAACTGGTGGGGGGGGTGCTTCTGCAGTATAGGACCGGGGTTGCTTCGGCAGTATAGGGCCACAAGGCTTGTGCAATATAGCAACCGGGAGTTCTAATGCGGTGTAGGACCACGAGGCTTCTGCTGTATAGTAACCGGGGGAGTCCTTCTGCAGTATAGGGCCACGCGGCTTCTGCAGTATAGCAACCGGGAGTGCTAATGCGGTATAGGACCACACGGCTTTGTGCGGTATAGTAATCGGGGGGGTGTTTCTGCTGTATAGGAGCACAAGGCTTCTGCAGTAAAGAAACCAAGGGGGTATCCTTCTGCGGTATAGCACCCTGGCGAGGGGTGCTTCTGCGGTATAGGACAACAAAGCTTCTGCGGTATAGCAACCTGAGGCTTCTGCGGTATGGCACTCGGGGGTGGGGCTGCTTCTGCGGTATAGGATTCTGAGGCTTGTGAGGTATGGCATGTAGGGGGTGGGGTGCTTCTGTGTTATGACACCCTAGGGGTGCTTCTGTGGTATAGGACAACGAGGCTTCTGCGCTATAGCAACCTGAGGCTTCTGCGGTATGACACCCGTGTTGGAGGGTGCTTCTGCGGTATAGGAACCTGAGGCTTCTGCGGTATGGCACCCGGATGGGTGCTTCTGTGGTATAAAAACCTAAGGCTTCTGAACTTAAACAGGGCTCATTAATATGAGTTCTTTTTTATGATAGTGACACTACATGAACGAACTTGATTTTTGTTCTTTGATACGACAGGGGCGCATTAATATGAGTTATTTTTTTAGGATAGTGACAAAACATGAACAAACACTATTTTGTTTTTTTTGACATGACAGGGGCGCATTAATATTAGTTCTTAGGTATGCCAACTGGGCTGGAGATAGGTACATATATAGTATGTGCACCCTTGCAGAGATAGGTAAGTATATAGCATGCACACAGTGGCGGCGATAGGTACAATATATTATGCGCACCGGTGCGGCGATAGGTATATATATATAGTATGTGCACAGGGGTAGCAATGGGTACGTGTATAGTAGTGCATAGGGGTAGCGATAGGTACATATATAGCATGTGCACAGGGGCGGCAATAAGTATGTATATAGAATGCGCACCAGGGCGGTGATAGGTCTATATTTAGCATGCGCTCCGTGGCGACTATCAGTACGTACATAGCATGCGCATCGGGGCGGCGATAGGTACGTATATAGCACGCACACTGGGGTGGCGATAGGTACATATTTAGCATTCGCACCGGGGCGGCGATAGGTACGTATTTAGCATTTGCACCGGCGCAGCGATAGGTACTTATGTCGTATTCATACTGGGGCGGCAACAGGTACTTATGTAGTATGCACACCGGGGCTGCGATAGGTACGCATTTAGTATGAATACCAGGGCGGAGATATGTACCTATATAGTATGCACACCGGAGCGGAGATATGTACCAATATAGAAGGCGCAGACAGAGGTGCTAATTTTATAGAAATATGTCATACTTTTGCTCTGGGCAACGTAAGAGGAATGGTGGGGAAGAAACAGCTTTCGCAAAAGGCAAAATGAGTAAGTAGCGGTGAAATGGGGCGCCCAGGGAAGAGAAAGGTAGAAAGATAAAGAGACGGCTATAGAGAGAGGGAGAGAAATAGAAGTTTGAATATAAAGAAGTTACACACGCGATTTTTCTTCTATTTTATATTTTATGACCCCGAGCAAAGCCGGGTAGCCCTGCTAGTATATAATAAATAGTGAAATATATTTCTTTCTTACATGAAAAGCATATAGAAAACTATGCACCGGACAACTTACAAAAAAGAAACAGCAAAACAGTTGTTACATTAGCATAAAATATAAATGAATAATTAACAAAGGATTCTGGATTTCGGAAAAATATCTCATTGTAAATATACAAATTAAAGCTTAGACCATGGTGAAGAAAATGTTTAGTCTAGGAAGCAACTGAATGCTCCAGGAACCATTACACAGATGCCGGAAATAAAGAAGTGAACAATATGGAGCAATACAGTTTTGTGCCTGTTGCTATCGTGACCCCAGGCATCATCATGAAGAGTGCAATATCACTTATGTGCTTCATCGAACAATGAGGTTTATGAAACATCGTGGCTGTTTTAACACGTTGTAATAACGATATGCAAAAGCAACGTGATGTCTATCATACCGACCCACTTACGAAAGCCAAACAATTTGTGGCAGTTAAAGATGTGTGTATAGAACAACTAAAACAATTAAAGATACTTTTATTCAATAAAAATTCAATAAGAATTCAATAATCTATATAGTAATACGATAGCGTGTGTGTTCGTGTGTGCATGCATGCCGCACCTAGATTTGGAAAAGCATTCAAGTCACCTAATTCTCATAATATTTTCAAGTATTTCTCTTTGGTGCAACGGTTAGCGACGTAGGATTTTGACGTCGGTTTTAACGTCAGCCCGACTGGTTTATAGTTCGATCCCAACCAACCTCTAAGATTTTTTTTTTCTACATCGAAGGGGGGGGGGGGAGGTAGGGAGGGGACGACCGGGAAGACACATATTAATACGATAGCGTGTGTGTTATTTTATGTGTTACGCTTACATCAAAAGCAACGACCTTCCGAATCTTTGTATGCTACTCATGAATTGGAGCCAAATTTAATTTAATCTAAAGCATTTACAAAGTAAGTTTTAGTCGTCGAAATCGGAATTAGTTGATCAATCAAATCGAGAAAAAAGTCTGACGGACGGGCGGACACGAAACCGCTTTTATTTATTAGACATCCTCTGGAATTTTTTATAGGTTAGGAACAAGATAATTAGTATTGAAAACATCATTTCGTGTAATTTACACGGGTCCTGCTAGTAATAATAATTATAATAATAATAATAATAATAATGAAAAGAAAAGACAACAACAAAATAAAAGAAAATATAATTTAATAATATTGCTCTATCCATTGATGAACTTGCTGCTCTGGTGCCCCCTCACTTGACCAACCCGACAATCAGCTAAATCCCATCCATTCACTGTGGAGGTCCCCAGATTCTGGAGCGCCTTTTACTCCAATAGCTTCTTTCCTCGAGCTGCGGGCCTTTGGAACTCCCTCCCCGCTCCTTGTTTCCCGAACTATACCGACATGCAGAAATTTAAAACTAATGTGAACAAGCATCTCGCTGCACAGCTCCCAATTTAGGATGACCCCCAAAACTTTCACCCTAATTCTCAGTAGTCCCTTACGTCTACAGTGGCAACTTGACTTGTTTGGGGGTAAACTAAGTTAAAATAAAAAATTTTTTTAAAATTAATGAAGGAGTCTGCATTTTTGAAAATGATTATATTTTAAATGAAGAAATTGACAAATTAAAATTTATAACAGTTTTAAAATATAACAACAATTTTATTATTTTTTTTATTATTTTTATTTGCATATGTAACTTGGGAATTGATAAAAAAACACTTTAAAAAATTAGTTGATGTTTTGTGATAAAGATTTTACTAAATTCTGCTATAGCCAAACAGTCTCTTCCTCTCTAACCTCAGCAGCTGCCCCAGTTAGTTTCTTTGACTCTATCCTCATCATTGCATCTGCATGTGCTTATACACTTCTATTTATTTATTTTATTACAGATTTGACGATAAAGTGAAGATAGAGTTTGAAGGCAGCTCCAACTACAATATTTGTGTATCTGCTTTAGGTAAAGGCAGCACCATTGTGGCCGATCCTCCTCTCTCATCAATCTTAGACCTTGGCCCTCATTTCAGGTAACAAAAAACACAGCATTATCTTACTCCCTTCTTTTCCCAATAAATTCATTGAATACGTATCTATGAAGTTTTCTGTAGATAAATCTTTGATCCCCAAGAGTATTTTAGTTGTATTAGTTTTTTCAAACTTCCTGCTGTGTGTTAAAAGCCACTGGGCTAAATTTCATGATGAGTGTTTATATTATGTTAAAACTATTTGACTAAAATCCGTGACATTTTATGCAGATGTTTGTTCGATCTCTACGAGTGTCTACGCTAGATTGTTTTGACATTTTGAAAATCAACACCCTAAATAAATCAAGGGTGTTCTATAGTTTTTAGGAAAAATCATATTCAGAAGAGTTTTAGCAAGATTAGATTTTGAAAACCACCCACTTTCTAATAAGGGGGAATGGTGAATTTGATATTTTGAAAATCAACACCCCAAATAAATCAAAGAGTGTTCTATAGTTTTTAGGAAAAATCATATTCAGAAGAGTTTTAGCAAGATTAGATTTTGAAAACCACCCACTTTCTAATAAGGGGGAATGGTGAATTTGATATTTTGAAAATCAACACCCCAAATAAATCAAGGGTCTTTCTATAGTTTTTAGGAAAAATCATATTCAGAAGGGTTTTAGCAAGATTAAATTTTGAAAACCACCCACTTTCTTATAAAGGGGAATGGTGAATTCAGTATTTTGGGATGCACTTGTACCCCCTCAATGTAAATATTCCTGACAAACCCGCCGAGCAGCAAAATCCCACCCCTTCAATGTAGAGGTTCCCAGATGTAGGAAAACTTTAAATCATCTCTTTTCCTCAGACCGCTTTCCTTTGGAATTTCTTCCCTGTTTTCTGAACTGTACAAATATGCAGAAATTTAAATGTAATGTGAACAAATATATTGCTGCACAACTCTGCCTAATCACAGTAGACTCTTATGCCTCAGTGACAATATGTCTTGTTTGGGGTGGATAAAAGTAATAAAAAAAATACACCGATTCAGCCATTTATTTCAGAATTTATAGATGTGGTTTTTAATCAAAACTTTAATGCTTTTCTTATTTCCTTATACTAACTTTTTTATAAGAAGAATCTGTAGCAGTGCGGATCCTAGCTTGTTAAGATGTTTTAGAGAAAATGCTAAGATCCACGCTTACATTAAAATTGTTGTACGAAATATTAAAAACAGAAATAACAGATAAAAATTTGAATGAAAGAAGAATGGAAAAAAGAAAATATTATTTAAAGAAAGACAATATTTATACATAATACAAAATACAAGACATTAATTGTTCATTTGAAAGTTCCATTAGTAAAGTAACAAAATTAATTGTTCATTTGAAAGTTCTATTAGTAAAGTAACAAAATTAATTGTTCATTTGAAAGTTGCATTAGTAAAGTAACAAAATTAATTGTTCATTTGAAAGTTCCATTAGTAAAGTAACAAAATTAATTGTTCATTTGAAAGTTCCATTAGTAAAGTAACAAAATTAATTGTTCATTTGAAAGTTCCATTAGTAAAGTAACAAAATTAATTGTTCATTTGAAAGTTCCATTAGTAAAGTAACAAAAGTAATTGTTCATTTGAAAGTTCCATTAGTAAAGTAACAAAATTAATTGTTCATTTGAAAGTTCAATTAGTAAAGTAACAAAATTAATTGTTCATTTGAAAGTTCCATTAGTAAAGTAACAAAATTAATTGTTCATTTGAAAGTTCCATTAGTAAAGTAACAAAATTAATTGTTCATTTGAAAGTTCCATTAGTAAAGTAACAAAATTAATTGTTCATTTGAAAGTTCCATTAGTAAAGTAACAAAATTAATTGTTCATTTGAAAGTTCCATTAGTAAAGTAACAAAAGTAATTGTTCATTTGAAAGTTCCATTAGTAAAGTAACAAAAGTAATTGTTCATTTGAAAGTTCCATTAGTAAAGTAACAAAATTAATTGTTCATTTGAAAGTTCCATTAGTAAAGTAACAAAATTAATTGTTCATTTGAAAGTTCCATTAGTAAAGTAACAAAATTAATTGTTCATTTGAAAGTTCCATTAGTAAAGTAACAAAATTAATTGTTCATTTGAAAGTTCCATTAGTAAAGTAACAAAATTAATTGTTCATTTGAAAGTTCCATTAGTAAAGTAACAAAATTAATTGTTCATTTGAAAGTTCCATTAGTAAAGTAACAAAATTAATTGTTCATTTGAAAGTTCCATTAGTAAAGTAACAAAATTAATTGTTCATTTGAAAGTTCCATTAGTAAAGTAACAAAATTAATTGTTCATTTGAAAGTTCCATTAGTAAAGTAACAAAATTAATTGTTCACATGAAAGTTCCATTAGTAAAGTAACAAAATTAATTGTTCATTTGAAAGTTCCATTAGTAAAGTAACAAAATTAATTGTTCACATGAAAGTTCCATTAGTAAAGTAACAAAATTAATTGTTCATTTGAAAGTTCCATTAGTAAAGTAACAAAATTAATTGTTCACATGAAAGTTCCATTAGTAAAGTAACAAAATTAATTGTTCACATGAAAGTTCCATTAGTAAAGTAACAAAATTAATTGTTCATTTGAAAGTTCCATTAGTAAAGTAACAAAATTAATTGTTCATTTGAAAGTTCCAATTAGTAAAGTAACAAAATTAATTGTTCATTTGAAAGTTCCATTAGTAAAGTAACAAAATTAATTGTTCATTTGAAAGTTCCATTAGTAAAGTAACAAAATTAATTGTTCACATGAAAGTTCCATTAGTAAAGTAACAAAATTAATTGTTCACATGAAAGTTCCATTAGTAAAGTAACAAAATTAATTGTTCACATGAAAGTTCCATTAGTAAAGTAACAAAATTAATTGTTCATTTGAAAGTTCCATTAGTAAAGTAACAAAATTAATTGTTCATTTGAAAGTTCCAATTAGTAAAGTAACAAAATTAATTGTTCATTTGAAAGTTCCATTAGTAAAGTAACAAAATTAATTGTTCATTTGAAAGTTCCATTAGTAAAGTAACAAAATTAATTGTTCATTTGAAAGTTCCATTAGTAAAGTAACAAAATTAATTGTTCATTTGAAAGTTCTATTAGTAAAGTAACAAAATTAATTGTTCATTTGAAAGTTCCATTAGTAAAGTAACAAAATTAATTGTTCATTTGAAAGTTCCATTAGTAAAGTAACAAAATTAATTGTTCATTTGAAAGTTCTATTAGTAAAGTAACAAAATTAATTGTTCATTTGAAAGTTCCATTAGTAAAGTAACAAAATTAATTGTTCATTTGAAAGTTCCATTAGTAAAGTAACAAAATTAATTGTTCATTTGAAAGTTCCATTAGTAAAGTAACAAAAGTAATTGTTCATTTGAAAGTTCCATTAGTAAAGTAACAAAATTAATTGTTCATTTGAAAGTTCTATTAGTAAAGTAACAAATTAATTGTTCATTTGAAAGTTCCATTAGTAAAGTAACAAAATTAATTGTTCATTTGAAAGTTCCATTAGTAAAGTAACAAAATTAATTGTTCATTTGAAAGTTCCATTAGTAAAGTAACAAAATTAATTGTTCATTTGAAAGTTCCATTAGTAAAGTAACAAAATTAATTGTTCATTTGAAAGTTCCATTAGTAAGTAACAAAATTAATTGTTCATTTGAAAGTTCCATTAGTAAAGTAACAAAATTAATTGTTCATTTGAAAGTTCCATTAGTAAAGTAACAAAATTAATTGTTCATTTGAAAGTTCCATTAGTAAAGTAACAAAATTAATTGTTCATTTGAAAGTTCCATTAGTAAAGTAACAAAATTAATTGTTCATTTGAAAGTTCTATTAGTAAAGTAACAAAATTAATTGTTCATTTGAAAGTTCCATTAGTAAAGTAACAAAATTAATTGTTCATTTGAAAGTTCCATTAGTAAAGTAACAAAATTAATTGTTCATTTGAAAGTTCCATTAGTAAAGTAACAAAATTAATTGTTCATTTGAAAGTTCTATTAGTAAAGTAACAAAATTAATTGTTCATTTGAAAGTTCCATTAGTAAAGTAACAAAATTAATTGTTCATTTGAAAGTTCCATTAGTAAAGTAACAAAATTAATTGTTCATTTGAAAGTTCCGTTAGTAAAGTAACAAAATTAATTGTTCATTTGAAAGTTCCATTAGTAAAGTAACAAAATTAATTGTTCATTTGAAAGTTCTATTAGTAAAGTAACAAAATTAATTGTTCATTTGAAAGTTCCATTAGTAAAGTAACAAAATTAATTGTTCATTGAAAGTTCCATTAGTAAAGTAACAAAATTAATTGTTCATTTGAAAGTTTCATTAGTAAAGTAACAAAATTAATTGTTCATTGAAAGTTCCATTAGTAAAGTAACAAAATTAATTGTTCATTTGAAAGTTCCATTAGTAAAGTAACAAAATTAATTGTTCATTTGAAAGTTCCATTAGTAAAGTAACAAAATTAATTGTTCATTGAAAGTTCCATTAGTAAAGTAACAAAATTAATTGTTCATTTGAAAGTTCCATTAGTAAAGTAACAAAATTAATTGTTCATTTGAAAGTTCCATTAGTAAAGTAACAAAATTAATTGTTCATTTGAAAGTTCCATTAGTAAAGTAACAAAATTAATTGTTCATTTGAAAGTTCCATTAGTAAAGTAACAAAATTAATTGTTCATTTGAAAGTTCCATTAGTAAAGTAACAAAATTAATTGTTCATTTGAAAGTTCCATTAGTAAAGTAACAAAATTAATTGTTCATTTGAAAGTTCCATTAGTAAAGTAACAAAATTAATTGTTCATTTGAAAGTTCCATTAGTAAAGTAACAAAATTAATTGTTCATTTGAAAGTTCCATTAGTAAAGTAACAAAATTAATTGTTCATTTGAAAGTTCCATTAGTAAAGTAACAAATTAATTGTTCATTTGAAAGTTCCATTAGTAAAGTAACAAAATTAATTGTTCATTTGAAAGTTCCATTAGTAAAGTAACAAATTAATTGTTCATTTGAAAGTTCCATTAGTAAAGTAACAAAATTAATTGTTCATTTGAAAGTTCCATTAGTAAAGTAACAAAATTAATTGTTCATTTGAAAGTTCCATTAGTAAAGTAACAAAATTAATTGTTCATTTGAAAGTTCCATTAGTAAAGTAACAAAATTAATTGTTCATTTGAAAGTTCCATTAGTAAAGTAACAAAATTAATTGTTCATTTGAAAGTTCCATTAGTAAAGTAACAAAATTAATTGTTCATTTGAAAGTTCCATTAGTAAAGTAACAAAATTAATTGTTCATTTGAAAGTTCCATTAGTAAAGTAACAAAATTAATTGTTCATTTGAAAGTTCCATTAGTAAAGTAACAAAATTAATTGTTCATTTGAAAGTTCCATTAGTAAAGTAACAAAATTAATTGTTCATTTGAAAGTTCCATTAGTAAAGTAACAAAATTAATTGTTCATTTGAAAGTTCCATTAGTAAAGTAACAAAATTAATTGTTCATTTGAAAGTTCCATTAGTAAAGTAACAAAATTAATTGTTCATTTGAAAGTTCCATTAGTAAAGTAACAAATTAATTGTTCATTTGAAAGTTCCATTAGTAAAGTAACAAAATTAATTGTTCATTTGAAAGTCCCATTAGTAAAGTAACAAAATTAATTGTTCATTTGAAAGTTCCATTAGTAAAGTAACAAAATTAATTGTTCATTTGAAAGTTCCATTAGTAAAGTAACAAAATTAATTGTTCATTTGAAAGTTCCATTAGTAAAGTAACAAAATTAATTGTTCATTTGAAAGTTCCATTAGTAAAGTAACAAAATTAATTGTTCATTTGAAAGTTCCATTAGTAAAGTAACAAAATTAATTGTTCATTTGAAAGTTCCATTAGTAAAGTAACAAAAATTAATTGTCATTTGAAAGTTCCATTAGTAAAGTAACAAAATTAATTGTTCATTTGAAAGTTCCATTAGTAAAGTAACAAAATTAATTGTTCATTTGAAAGTTCCATTAGTAAAGTAACAAAATTAATTGTTCATTTGAAAGTTCCATTAGTAAAGTAACAAAATTAATTGTTCATTTGAAAGTTCCATTAGTAAAGTAACAAAATTAATTGTTCATTTGAAAGTTCCATTAGTAAAGTAACAAAATTAATTGTTCATTTGAAAGTTCCATTAGTAAAGTAACAAAATTAATTGTTCATTTGAAAGTTCCATTAGTAAAGTAACAAAATTAATTGTTCATTTGAAAGTTCCATTAGTAAAGTAACAAAATTAATTGTTCATTTGAAAGTTCCATTAGTAAAGTAACAAAATTAATTGTTCATTTGAAAGTTCCATTAGTAAAGTAACAAAATTAATTGTTCATTTGAAAGTTCCATTAGTAAAGTAACAAAATTAATTGTTCATTTGAAAGTTCCATTAGTAAAGTAACAAAATTAATTGTTCATTTGAAAGTTCCATTAGTAAAGTAACAAAATTAATTGTTCATTTGAAAGTTCCATTAGTAAAGTAACAAAATTAATTGTTCATTTGAAAGTTCCATTAGTAAAGTAACAAAATTAATTGTTCATTTGAAAGTTCCATTAGTAAAGTAACAAAATTAATTGTTCATTTGAAAGTTCCATTAGTAAAGTAACAAAAGTAATTGTTCATTTGAAAGTTCCATTAGTAAAGTAACAAAATTAATTGTTCATTTGAAAGTTCCATTAGTAAAGTAACAAAATTAATTGTTCATTTGAAAGTTCCATTAGTAAAGTAACAAAATTAATTGTTCATTTGAAAGTTCCATTAGTAAAGTAACAAAATTAATTGTTCATTTGAAAGTTCCATTAGTAAAGTAACAAAATTAATTGTTCATTTGAAAGTTCCATTAGTAAAGTAACAAAATTAATTGTTCATTTGAAAGTTCCATTAGTAAAGTAACAAAATTAATTGTTCATTTGAAAGTTCCATTAGTAAAGTAACAAAATTAATTGTTCATTTGAAAGTTCCATTAGTAAAGTAACAAAATTAATTGTTCATTTGAAAGTTCCATTAGTAAAGTAACAAAATTAATTGTTCATTTGAAAGTTCCATTAGTAAAGTAACAAAATTAATTGTTCATTTGAAAGTTCCATTAGTAAAGTAACAAAATTAATTGTTCATTTGAAAGTTCCATTAGTAAAGTAACAAAATTAATTGTTCATTTGAAAGTTCCATTAGTAAAGTAACAAAATTAATTGTTCATTTGAAAGTTCCATTAGTAAAGTAACAAAAATTAATTGTTCATTTGAAAGTTCCATTAGTAAAGTAACAAAATTAATTGTTCATTTGAAAGTTCCATTAGTAAAGTAACAAAATTAATTGTTCATTTGAAAGTTCCATTAGTAAAGTAACAAAATTAATTGTTCATTTGAAAGTTCCATTAGTAAAGTAACAAAATTAATTGTTCATTTGAAAGTTCCATTAGTAAAGTAACAAAATTAATTGTTCATTTGAAAGTTCCATTAGTAAAGTAACAAAATTAATTGTTCATTTGAAAGTTCCATTAGTAAAGTAACAAAATTAATTGTTCATTTGAAAGTTCCATTAGTAAAGTAACAAATTAATTGTTCATTTGAAAGTTCCATTAGTAAAGTAACAAAATTAATTGTTCATTTGAAAGTTCCATTAGTAAAGTAACAAAATTAATTGTTCATTTGAAAGTTCCATTAGTAAAGTAACAAAATTAATTGTTCATTTGAAAGTTCCATTAGTAAAGTAACAAAATTAATTGTTCATTTGAAAGTTCCATTAGTAAAGTAACAAAATTAATTGTTCATTTGAAAGTTCCATTAGTAAAGTAACAAAATTAATTGTTCATTTGAAAGTTCCATTAGTAAAGTAACAAAATTAATTGTTCATTTGAAAGTTCCATTAGTAAAGTAACAAAAGTAATTGTTCATTTGAAAGTTCCATTAGTAAAGTAACAAAATTAATTGTTCATTTGAAAGTTCCATTAGTAAAGTAACAAAATTAATTGTTCATTTGAAAGTTCCATTAGTAAAGTAACAAAATTAATTGTTCATTTGAAAGTTCCATTAGTAAAGTAACAAAAGTAATTGTTCATTTGAAAGTTCCAATTAGTAAAGTAACAAAATTAATTGTTCATTTGAAAGTTCCATTAGTAAAGTAACAAATGTAATGTTCATTTGAAAGTTCCATTATAAAGTAACAAAATTAATTGTTCATTTGAAAGTTCCATTAGTAAAGTAACAAAATTAATTGTTCATTTGAAAGTTCCATTAGTAAAGTAACAAAATTAATTGTTCATTTGAAAGTTCCATTAGTAAAGTAACAAAATTAATTGTTCATTTGAAAGTTCCATTAGTAAAGTAACAAAATTAATTGTTCATTTGAAAGTTCCATTAGTAAAGTAACAAAATTAATTGTTCATTTGAAAGTTCCATTAGTAAAGTAACAAAATTAATTGTTCATTTGAAAGTTCCATTAGTAAAGTAACAAAATTAATTGTTCATTTGAAAGTTCCATTAGTAAAGTAACAAAATTAATTGTTCATTTGAAAGTTCCATTAGTAAAGTAACAAAATTAATTGTTCATTTGAAAGTTCCATTAGTAAAGTAACAAAATTAATTGTTCATTTGAAAGTTCCATTAGTAAAGTAACAAAATTAATTGTTCATTTGAAAGTTCCATTAGTAAAGTAACAAAATTAATTGTTCATTTGAAAGTTCCATTAGTAAAGTAACAAAATTAATTGTTCATTTGAAAGTTCCATTAGTAAAGTAACAAAATTAATTGTTCATTTGAAAGTTCCATTAGTAAAGTAACAAAATTAATTGTTCATTTGAAAGTTCCATTAGTAAAGTAACAAAATTAATTGTTCATTTGAAAGTTCCATTAGTAAAGTAACAAAATTAATTGTTCATTTGAAAGTTCCATTAGTAAAGTAACAAAATTAATTGTTCATTTGAAAGTTCCATTAGTAAAGTAACAAAATTAATTGTTCATTTGAAAGTTCCATTAGTAAAGTAACAAAATTAATTGTTCATTTGAAAGTTCCATTAGTAAAGTAACAAAATTAATTGTTCATTTGAAAGTTCCATTAGTAAAGTAACAAAATTAATTGTTCATTTGAAAGTTCCATTAGTAAAGTAACAAAATTAATTGTTCATTTGAAAGTTCCATTAGTAAAGTAACAAATTAATTGTTCATTTGAAAGTTCCATTAGTAAAGTAACAAAATTAATTGTTCATTTGAAAGTTCCATTAGTAAAGTAACAAAATTAATTGTTCATTTGAAAGTTCCATTAGTAAAGTAACAAAATTAATTGTTCATTTGAAAGTTCCATTAGTAAAGTAACAAAATTAATTGTTCATTTGAAAGTTCCATTAGTAAAGTAACAAAATTAATTGTTCATTTGAAAGTTCCATTAGTAAAGTAACAAAAGTAATTGTTCATTTGAAAGTTCCATTAGTAAAGTAACAAAATTAATTGTTCATTTGAAAGTTCCATTAGTAAAGTAACAAAATTAATTGTTCATTTGAAAGTTCCATTAGTAAAGTAACAAAATTAATTGTTCATTTGAAAGTTCCATTAGTAAAGTAACAAAATTAATTGTTCATTTGAAAGTTCCATTAGTAAAGTAACAAAATTAATTGTTCATTTGAAAGTTCCATTAGTAAAGTAACAAAATTAATTGTTCATTTGAAAGTTCCATTAGTAAAGTAACAAAATTAATTGTTCATTTGAAAGTTCCATTAGTAAAGTAACAAAATTAATTGTTCATTTGAAAGTTCCATTAGTAAAGTAACAACATTAATTGTTCATTTGAAAGTTCCATTAGTAAAGTAACAAAATTAATTGTTCATTTGAAAGTTCCATTAGTAAAGTAACAAAATTAATTGTTCATTTGAAAGTTCCATTAGTAAAGTAACAAAATTAATTGTTCATTGAAAGTTCCATTAGTAAAGTAACAAAATTAATTGTTCATTTGAAAGTTCCATTAGTAAAGTAACAAAATTAATTGTTCATTTGAAAGTTCCATTAGTAAAGTAACAAAATTAATTGTTCATTTGAAAGTTCCATTAGTAAAGTAACAAAATTAATTGTTCATTTGAAAGTTCCATTAGTAAAGTAACAAAATTAATTGTTCATTTGAAAGTTCCATTAGTAAAGTAACAAAATTAATTGTTCATTTGAAAGTTCCATTAGTAAAGTAACAAAATTAATTGTTCATTTGAAAGTTCCATTAGTAAAGTAACAAAATTAATTGTTCATTTGAAAGTTCCATTAGTAAAGTAACAAAATTAATTGTTCATTTGAAAGTTCCATTAGTAAAGTAACAAAATTAATTGTTCATTTGAAAGTTCCATTAGTAAAGTAACAAAATTAATTGTTCATTTGAAAGTTCCATTAGTAAAGTAACAAAATTAATTGTTCATTTGAAAGTTCCATTAGTAAAGTAACAAAATTAATTGTTCATTTGAAAGTTCCATTAGTAAAGTAACAAAATTAATTGTTCATTTGAAAGTTCCATTAGTAAAGTAACAAAATTAATTGTTCATTTGAAAGTTCCATTAGTAAAGTAACAAAATTAATTGTTCATTTGAAAGTTCCATTAGTAAGTAACAAAATTAATTGTTCATTTGAAAGTTTCCATTAGTAAAGTAACAAAATTAATTGTTCATTTGAAAGTTCCATTAGTAAAGTAACAAAATTAATTGTTCATTTGAAAGTTCCATTAGTAAAGTAACAAAATTAATTGTTCATTTGAAAGTTCCATTAGTAAAGTAACAAAATTAATTGTTCATTTGAAAGTTCCATTAGTAAAGTAACAAAATTAATTGTTCATTTGAAAGTTCCATTAGTAAAGTAACAAAATTAATTGTTCATTTGAAAGTTCCATTAGTAAAGTAACAAAATTAATTGTTCATTTGAAAGTTCCATTAGTAAAGTAACAAAATTAATTGTTCATTTGAAAGTTCCATTAGTAAAGTAACAAAATTAATTGTTCATTTGAAAGTTCCATTAGTAAAGTAACAAAATTAATTGTTCATTTGAAAGTTCCATTAGTAAAGTAACAAAATTAATTGTTCATTTGAAAGTTCCATTAGTAAAGTAACAAAATTAATTGTTCATTTGAAAGTTCCATTAGTAAAGTAACAAAAGTAATTGTTCATTTGAAAGTTCCATTAGTAAAGTAACAAAATTAATTGTTCATTTGAAAGTTCCATTAGTAAAGTAACAAAATTAATTGTTCATTTGAAAGTTCCAATTAGTAAAGTAACAAAATTAATTGTTCATTTGAAAGTTCCATTAGTAAAGTAACAAAAGTAATTGTTCATTTGAAAGTTCCAATTAGTAAAGTAACAAAATTAATTGTTCATTTGAAAGTTCCATTAGTAAAGTAACAAAAGTAATTGTTCATTTGAAAGTTCCATTAGTAAAGTAACAAAATTAATTGTTCATTTGAAAGTTCCATTAGTAAAGTAACAAAATTAATTGTTCATTTGAAAGTTCCATTAGTAAAGTAACAAAATTAATTGTTCATTTGAAAGTTCCATTAGTAAAGTAACAAAATTAATTGTTCATTTGAAAGTTCCATTAGTAAAGTAACAAAATTAATTGTTCATTTGAAAGTTCCATTAGTAAAGTAACAAAATTAATTGTTCATTTGAAAGTTCCATTAGTAAAGTAACAAAATTAATTGTTCATTTGAAAGTTCCATTAGTAAAGTAACAAAATTAATTGTTCATTTGAAAGTTCCATTAGTAAAGTAACAAAATTAATTGTTCATTTGAAAGTTCCATTAGTAAAGTAACAAAATTAATTGTTCATTTGAAAGTTCCATTAGTAAAGTAACAAAATTAATTGTTCATTTGAAAGTTCCATTAGTAAAGTAACAAAATTAATTGTTCATTTGAAAGTTCCATTAGTAAAGTAACAAAATTAATTGTTCATTTGAAAGTTCCATTAGTAAAGTAACAAAATTAATTGTTCATTTGAAAGTTCCATTAGTAAAGTAACAAAATTAATTGTTCATTTGAAAGTTCCATTAGTAAAGTAACAAAATTAATTGTTCATTTGAAAGTTCCATTAGTAAAGTAACAAAATTAATTGTTCATTTGAAAGTTCCATTAGTAAAGTAACGAAAGTAATTGTTCATTTGAAAGTTCCATTAGTAAAGTAACAAAATTAATTGTTCATTTGAAAGTTCCATTAGTAAAGTAACAAAATTAATTGTTCATTTGAAAGTTCCATTAGTAAAGTAACAAAATTAATTGTTCATTTGAAAGTTCCATTAGTAAAGTAACAAAAGTAATTGTTCATTTGAAAGTTCCAATTAGTAAAGTAACAAAATTAATTGTTCATTTGAAAGTTCCATTAGTAAAGTAACAAAAGTAATTGTTCATTTGAAAGTTCCATTATAAAGTAACAAAATTAATTGTTCATTTGAAAGTTCCATTAGTAAAGTAACAAAATTAATTGTTCATTTGAAAGTTCCATTAGTAAAGTAACAAAATTAATTGTTCATTTGAAAGTTCCATTAGTAAAGTAACAAAATTAATTGTTCATTTGAAAGTTCCATTAGTAAAGTAACAAAATTAATTGTTCATTTGAAAGTTCCATTAGTAAAGTAACAAAATTAATTGTTCATTTGAAAGTTCCATTAGTAAAGTAACAAAATTAATTGTTCATTTGAAAGTTCCATTAGTAAAGTAACAAAATTAATTGTTCATTTGAAAGTTCCATTAGTAAAGTAACAAAAGTAATTGTTCATTTGAAAGTTCCATTAGTAAAGTAACAAAATTAATTGTTCATTTGAAAGTTCCATTAGTAAAGTAACAAAATTAATTGTTCATTTGAAAGTTCCATTAGTAAAGTAACAAAATTAATTGTTCATTTGAAAGTTCCATTAGTAAAGTAACAAAAGTAATTGTTCATTTGAAAGTTCCAATTAGTAAAGTAACAAAATTAATTGTTCATTTGAAAGTTCCATTAGTAAAGTAACAAAAGTAATTGTTCATTTGAAAGTTCCATTATAAAGTAACAAAATTAATTGTTCATTTGAAAGTTCCATTAGTAAAGTAACAAAATTAATTGTTCATTTGAAAGTTCCATTAGTAAAGTAACAAAATTAATTGTTCATTTGAAAGTTCCATTAGTAAAGTAACAAAATTAATTGTTCATTTGAAAGTTCCATTAGTAAAGTAACAAAATTAATTGTTCATTTGAAAGTTCCATTAGTAAAGTAACAAAATTAATTGTTCATTTGAAAGTTCCATTAGTAAAGTAACAAAATTAATTGTTCATTTGAAAGTTCCATTAGTAAAGTAACAAAATTAATTGTTCATTTGAAAGTTCCATTAGTAAAGTAACAAAATTAATTGTTCATTTGAAAGTTCCATTAGTAAAGTAACAAAATTAATTGTTCATTTGAAAGTTCCATTAGTAAAGTAACAAAATTAATTGTTCATTTGAAAGTTCCATTAGTAAAGTAACAAAATTAATTGTTCATTTGAAAGTTCCATTAGTAAAGTAACAAAATTAATTGTTCATTTGAAAGTTCCATTAGTAAAGTAACAAAATTAATTGTTCATTTGAAAGTTCCATTAGTAAAGTAACAAAATTAATTGTTCATTTGAAAGTTCCATTAGTAAAGTAACAAAATTAATTGTTCATTTGAAAGTTCCATTAGTAAAGTAACAAAATTAATTGTTCATTTGAAAGTTCCATTAGTAAAGTAACAAAATTAATTGTTCATTTGAAAGTTCCATTAGTAAAGTAACAAAATTAATTGTTCAATTTAAAGTTCCATTAGTAAAGTAACAAAATAAATTGTTCATTTGAAAGTTCCATTAGTAAAGTAACAAAATTAATTGTTCATTTGAAAGTTCCATTAGTAAAGTAACACAATTAATTGTTCATTTGAAAGTTCCATTAGTAAAGTAACAAAATTAATTGTTCATTTGAAAGTTCCATTAGCAAAGTAACAAAATTAATTGTTCATTTGAAAGTTCCATTAGTAAAGTAACAAAATTAATTGTTCATTTGAAAGTTCCATTAGTAAAGTAACAAAATTAATTGTTCATTTGAAAGTTCCATTAGTAAAGTAACAAAATTAATTGTTCATTTGAAAGTTCCATTAGTAAAGTAACAAAATTAATTGTTCATTTGAAAGTTCCATTAGTAAAGTAACAAAATTAATTGTTCATTTGAAAGTTCCATTAGTAAAGTAACAAAATTAATTGTTCATTTGAAAGTTCCATTAGTAAAGTAACAAAATTAATTGTTCATTTGAAAGTTCCATTAGTAAAGTAACAAAATTAATTGTTCATTTGAAAGTTCCATTAGTAAAGTAACAAAATTAATTGTTCATTTGAAAGTTCCATTAGTAAAGTTACAAAATTAATTGTTCAATTTAAAGTTCCATTAGTAAAGTAACAAAATTAATTGTTCATTTGAAAGTTCCATTAGTAAAGTAACAAAATTAATTGTTCATTTGAAAGTTCCATTAGTAAAGTAACAAAATTAATTGTTCATTTGAAAGTTCCATTAGTAAAGTAACAAAATTAATTGTTCATTTGAAAGTTCCATTAGTAAAGTAACAAAATTAATTGTTCATTTGAAAGTTCCATTAGTAAAGTAACAAAATTAATTGTTCATTTGAAAGTTCCATTAGTAAAGTAACAAAATTAATTGTTCATTTGAAAGTTCCATTAGTAAAGTAACAAAATTAATTGTTCATTTGAAAGTTCCATTAGTAAAGTAACAAAATTAATTGTTCATTTGAAAGTTCCATTAGCAAAGTAACAAAATTAATTGTTCATTTGAAAGTTCCATTAGTAAAGTAACAAAATTAATTGTTCATTTGAAAGTTCCATTAGTAAAGTAACAAAATTAATTGTTCATTTGAAAGTTCCATTAGTAAAGTAACAAAATTAATTGTTCATTTGAAAGTTCCATTAGTAAAGTAACAAAATTAATTGTTCATTTGAAAGTTCCATTAGTAAAGTAACAAAATTAATTGTTCATTTGAAAGTTCCATTAGTAAAGTAACAAAATTAATTGTTCATTTGAAAGTTCCATTAGTAAAGTAACAAAATTAATTGTTCATTTGAAAGTTCCATTAGTAAAGTAACAAAATTAATTGTTCATTTGAAAGTTCCATTAGTAAAGTAACAAAATTAATTGTTCATTTGAAAGTTCCATTAGTAAAGTAACAAAATTAATTGTTCATTTGAAAGTTCCATTAGCAAAGTAACAAAATTAATTGTTCATTTGAAAGTTCCATTAGTAAAGTAACAAAATTAATTGTTCATTTGAAAGTTCCATTAGTAAAGTAACAAAATTAATTGTTCATTTGAAAGTTCCATTAGTAAAGTAACAAAATTAATTTTTCATTTGAAAGTTCCATTAGTAAAGTAACAAAAGTAATTGTTCATTTGAAAGTTCCATTAGTAAAGTAACAAAATTAATTGTTCATTTGAAAGTTCCATTAGTAAAGTAACAAAATTAATTGTTCATTTGAAAGTTCCATTAGTAAAGTAACAAAATTAATTGTTCATTTGAAAGTTCCATTAGTAAAGTAACAAAATTAATTGTTCATTTGAAAGTTCCATTAGTAAAGTAACAAAATTAATTGTTCATTTGAAAGTTCCATTAGTAAAGTTACAAAATTAATTGTTCATTTGAAAGTTCCATTAGTAAAGTAACAAAATTAATTGTTCATTTGAAAGTTCCATTAGTAAAGTAACAAAATTAATTGTTCATTTGAAAGTTCCATTAGTAAAGTAACAAAATTAATTGTTCATTTGAAAGTTCCATTAGTAAAGTAACAAAATTAATTGTTCATTTGAAAGTTCCATTAGTAAAGTAACAAAATTAATTGTTCATTTTAAAGTTCCATTAGTAAAGTAACAAAATTAATTGTTCATTTGAAAGTTCCATTAGTAAAGTAACAAAATTAATTGTTCATTTGAAAGTTCCATTAGTAAAGTAACAAAATTAATTGTTCATTTGAAAGTTCCATTAGTAAAGTAACAAAATTAATTGTTCATTTGAAAGTTCCATTAGTAAAGTAACAAAATTAATTGTTCATTTGAAAGTTCCATTAGTAAAGTAACAAAATTAATTGTTCATTTGAAAGTTCCATTAGTAAAGTAACAAAATTAATTGTTCATTTGAAAGTTCCATTAGTAAAGTAACAAAATTAATTGTTCATTTGAAAGTTCCATTAGTAAAGTAACAAAATTAATTGTTCATTTGAAAGTTCCATTAGCAAAGTAACAAAATTAATTGTTCATTTGAAAGTTCCATTAGTAAAGTAACAAAATTAATTGTTCATTTGAAAGTTCCATTAGTAAAGTAACAAAATTAATTGTTCATTTGAAAGTTCCATTAGTAAAGTAACAAAATTAATTGTTCATTTGAAAGTTCCATTAGTAAAGTAACAAAATTAATTGTTCATTTGAAAGTTCCATTAGTAAAGTAACAAAATTAATTGTTCATTTGAAAGTTCCATTAGCAAAGTAACAAAATTAATTGTTCATTTGAAAGTTCCATTAGTAAAGTAACAAAATTAATTGTTCATTTGAAAGTTCCATTAGTAAAGTAACAAAATTAATTGTTCATTTGAAAGTTCCATTAGTAAAGTAACAAAATTAATTTTTCATTTGAAAGTTCCATTAGTAAAGTAACAAAAGTAATTGTTCATTTGAAAGTTCCATTAGTAAAGTAACAAAATTAATTGTTCATTTGAAAGTTCCATTAGTAAAGTAACAAAATTAATTGTTCATTTGAAAGTTCCATTAGTAAAGTAACAAAATTAATTGTTCATTTGAAAGTTCCATTAGTAAAGTAACAAAATTAATTGTTCATTTGAAAGTTCCATTAGTAAAGTAACAAAATTAATTGTTCATTTGAAAGTTCCATTAGTAAAGTAACAAAATTAATTGTTCATTTGAAAGTTCCATTAGTAAAGTAACAAAATTAATTGTTCATTTGAAAGTTCCATTAGTAAAGTAACAAAATTAATTGTTCATTTGAAAGTTCCATTAGTAAAGTAACAAAATTAATTGTTCATTTGAAAGTTCCATTAGTAAAGTAACAAAATTAATTGTTCATTTGAAAGTTCCATTAGTAAAGTAACAAAATTAATTGTTCATTTGAAAGTTCCATTAGTAAAGTAACAAAATGTTATGCCTGTAATTTAGTAGTGTGTGTGTGAAAGTGTAGCCATGTGTGAAGCTTTGCGATAGCACGCAGAAGTGTATGAATGTGTGTGTCGCCTTTTGTCAGAGTGCGTGGCTGTACGAATGTGTGTGTGTGAGTGAGCGTCCATGAGTGAGAATTGATAGAGAATTTAGGTCTTCATGTGTGTGTGTGTGTGTGAGTTGAATAGTAGACACCAGCCTCCCAAGCCCAGGAGGGCGAGTGGAGGAAAAACATTGTCCTCTTGTCAAGAATCAAAGGGAAAAAAGATTTTGAGATGCTTTTATATTTTATGACCAGTGTTCACGTGGACGTAGTTGAGAGCACCCCACGTGACAGCCATTTTTGTTTTTTAGTAATTTTGCTAAGTTGATGCTGAGAGCTGGTTTTTGGAAACAAAATTCTGATTTTGTTTTTAGCTGGAATTTGGGGGCGTTGCTTGTCTTTTTGGACAAATGTCAATCCTATAAAGCAATCCCATAATGTAGTTTTGTATTTGTAGTAACAAAGATAATTGATGCCTGTCTCCCCCTTGGAGTAATAATGGAATGTTCTACATTCGTGTATATTAAGAGTGAATGTTAAAACACTATTTGTCTAGCTAAGCAACAAATGGTTAAATAAAGCTTATCCTTAAGTTATATTCGGCGTCCAGTTTTTATTACAATTTATTTAACCATTCGTTATGGAACGTTACTTGAAACCCGATCGTCTAGACCTTGATACGGCCGACTCGGAATCTACTGACAAATGGCGGCATTGGAGAAAAATGTTCGAAGGATTCCTTACAGCTCTACAGTTATCTTCAAACGCGGCTTTAACAGGTACTGAGAAATATACCCTTCTTTTACATCATGTCTCTACTGCTATTTATAGAAATTTATCTGAATGTGAAAATTATGAAACTGCGGTGGACATTTTAGAAGCCATGTTTGTCAAGAAAAAAAATACTATTTTTGCTAGACATTTACTTGCTACCCGGCGTCAACAACCAGAAGAAAGCCTTGAACAATACCTTCAGATTCTAAAGACGTTAAGTCGCGAGTGTGAATTTACAGCCTTAACTGCGAACCAAGCGAGAGATGTTTTTATCAGGGACGCATTTATTAATGGAATACAGTCCAACCAAATAAGACAAAGACTACTAGAGAATAAAAACCTAGACTTACCAACAGCTTATGAACAAGCTCTAACGTTGGACATGGCACAGAAGCAGTCTGTCTTCTATTTACAACCCGATATTTTGGGAGCTGCTATCGTAGCCCCTCCTCTGCATGTTCAAAATTCTTCCATTGTCCAAGATGCTGCCACCCCCCTTTCTAACGATCACGAACAACTTATCACTGCCGCCTCAGCTGGATCCACATGCTACTTTTGTGGCCTTCGTATACATGCTCGTTCGTCCTGCCCGGCTCGAGATGTTAGATGCCACAAGTGTGATAAGCAGGGACATTTTTCGAAAGTTTGCCGGTCAGCTTCTCAAAAAAAACGTTCGGCTACTCTTGCTACTGTAGCACCAATTACAATATCAGCTGCATTCCCCGGCTGCCTCTCAAAAACAATCGTGAGGGTAAAAATCAATGGATTGACTATTCATGCGCTTATTGATACAGGCAGTTCCGAAAGTTTTATTAATGCCAGTATTGTAAAAGCAAATAAATGGGAAATATTTCCTTGTTCCAACCAAATATCAATGGCAAATTCATCTTTATCGTCCCATGTAATTGGATATTGCATGGTTAACCTGAAACTAAAAGGAAACTCCTATCAAGGGATCAAATTATCAGTAATGAAAAACCTCTGCTGCGAAGTGATTTTGGGTCACAATTTTCTAAAACAACATTCATGCGTTGAAATTCCTTTTGGTGGCCCCAAGCCAGTCCTAAGCGTATGTGGACTAGCAGCTGTCAAAGTGCGGCACCCGTCACTTTTTACAAACTTAACTCCTGACTGCAAACCAATAGCAATAAAATCAAGACGCTATTCAGAAACGGACAAACAGTTCATAGCAGCAGAAGTAACAAAACTACTTAAGGAAGGAATTATAGAGCCAAGTGAATCTCCATGGCGAGCACAGGTCCTCGTAACAGCCACTGAAAATCACAAGAAAAGGATGGTCATTGACTATTCCCAGACCATCAACAGATACACATTACTCGATGCCTATCCACTGCCTCGTATTGACGAAATGATTTCTAATATTGCAAAATATCACACTTTCAGTACTTTAGATCTCAGAAGTGCCTACCATCAGGTACCTATCAAGCCAGAGGATAAGCCCTACACGGCATTCGAGGCCTGCGGTCGCCTATATCAGTTCTGCCGAATTCCTTTTGGGATAACAAATGGTGTGGCTAGCTTCCAGAGGGTAATAGATGAAATAATCTCCAATGAAAAATTGAAGGGTACTGTTGCATATATAGACAATGTCACAGTATGCGGACATAACCAAGCTGAACATGACCACAACCTTAAACGATTCATGGCTGCCGTCAAGAAGTATAATCTGACTTTGAACAGTGAAAAATGTTCCTACAACTTGAAAAGCATCAAATTATTGGGATACATTGTCAAAAATGGCACCATGACGCCGGATCCCGAGCGACTGAAACCGCTAATGGAATTACCAATCCCTGGAAACATGCCCTCTTTACGACGAGCCCTCGGTATGTTTGCTCACTACTCCCAATGGGTTGCGTCTTTTTCAGAAAAAATACACCCATTGACACAAGTATCTACTTTTCCGTTGTCCTGTTCCGCCATCAGAGCATTTCAAAACATGAAAAGGAACATTGCTCAGTCTGCCATTTCTGCTGTGGATCCTTTTATCCCTCTATTAGTTGAGACGGATGCCTCCGACTGTGCGATAGCTGCCTCACTGAGACAATCCGGTCGTCCTGTAGCTTTTTTTTCAAGAACACTTTCGAAATCCGAGCGACGACACTCTGCAATAGAAAAAGAAGCGTACGCCATAGTTGAGGCATTACGAAAATGGAGGCATTACTTAATCGGCCGACATTTTGAATTAATCACTGACCAAAAGTCGGTCTCGTTTATGTTTAACCCAAAAACAACGAGTAAAATAAAAAACGAGAAAATAGCGAGATGGAGAATGGAGCTTTCTTGCTACTCCTTTGACGTCACTTACCGCCCTGGTAAGGAGAATGCCGCGGTCGACGCGCTTTCAAGGGTGTGTGGCCTGGTAACTGGCTCAGATGATCTTCAGTATATACACAGGGAATTGTGTCACCCAGGTATCACAAGAATGATTCACGTAGTCAGGAGCAGAAACTTGCCATATTCTGTTGAAGACGTAAAAAGAATTACGAACTCTTGTCGGATATGCGCAGAAAATAAGCCCAGGTTCTACAAACCTCCTCCAGCAACACTCATTAAGGCCACACAGCCTTTTGAAAGACTTAACCTGGATTTTAAGGGCCCTTTACCCTCTAAAACTAAAAATAAATACATGCTCACAATAATAGACGAGTACTCAAGATTTCCGTTCGTCATCCCCTGCCCAGACGTAACGGCTGCAACAGTAATTCAAGGCCTCTGCTCCATTTTTGCCGTTTTTGGAGTGCCTGCATATATACATTCAGATCGTGGGTCTGCTTTTATGTCGGACGAACTCAAGCAGTTTCTGCATGAACGAAGAGTAGCTGTAAGTAGAACAACTCCTCACAATCCTCAAGGAAACGGACAGTGCGAAAGATACAATGGTATAATATGGAAGACAGTACAGTTGGCGGCAGCAAATCGCAATAGTCCGATCTCCGATTGGGAAAGTCTCATCCCCATGGCCTTATACGCTATTAGGACTCTATTATGTACAGCGACAAACGCTACCCCACATGAGAGATTCTTCTCGTTCCCACGACGAAGCTCAGCAGGCACATCACTTCCCTCGTGGCTTGCACAACCTGGCACAGTTTTATTAAAACGTCATGTTCGTCATAGTAAACATGACCCATTGGTAAGCGAGGTACAATTAATCGAAGCGAACCCTCAGTATGCACTGGTCAGAAATTCAGAAGGAAGGCAATCTACTGTCTCCTTAAGGGATCTAGCCCCAGCAGGAAATGTATATGAACGTAGAACTGCTTCAGATGGATATAGAGCTCCGGTTCGTGGAACAAGTCCGACCCTCTTAGGTGATCGTGTGCCAGATACGTCAAGTTCAGAGTCCCAACAAAACGAATCTGAATATACTAACAGAGTCGTCTCTGACTCTAGTTCGGACGACAGATGGGTACCACGAAAGCGGTTTCACCCAATATCTGAGACAGATACTCAATCTTCAGACACCAAGCGACCGAAGCGCCGTAGAAAACGAGAGCGATTTGGAGCAAGATATTTTAGCCCTAAACCAGCCACACAAGACAGTCCCGAAACGTCGTCAGGTCCCGAGGAGCCTAGATTAGAAATGGATGTCGGGCACGAACAACCAAGACGCCCTCAAAGAACCCGCAGGAGGCCAGGTCGATGGGATGATTTTGTTCCCTACGAATAAGAAGATAGATGGGGGAGAATGTAGTAACAAAGATAATTGATGCCTGTCTCCCCCTTGGAGTAATAATGGAATGTTCTACATTCGTGTATATTAAGAGTGAATGTTAAAACACTATTTGTCTAGCTAAGCAACAAATGGTTAAATAAAGCTTATACTTAAGTTATATTCGGCGTCCAGTTTTTATTACAGTATTCATGTGCAACTCTATCAAGTTTTCAGTCATTTATTAATTTAAAAATATATTATAATTAATGCTTTTTCTTATTTTTTTTTTATTTTTTAACGAAATTTGTTTATAGTTTTATTTTAAAACAACACTTTGTCTTTCCTAATCTAAGTTGATCTCTTATGTACGGGTTCCCTAACTTGGGGTGTTTGCAACCCCTGATGATGCGAGACGATATTACAGGGGATAGAAACATTTTGGTTTGAAAATGTTAAAATTAGTGTACATATATAATTGGTTGCAAGAATTCAGAACAAAATGGCGCATCTTGAATGCTTGATTGAAATCGGCACTGATCAGTAGACACCTTCACTGTGAAAAATATCTCCAACATTCATACACTGAGTATCCTCATCTCATTTATGATGACATATTTATGGGAGTATTCTATATTCTCTTTTGTCAATCAAGATCAAATCAAGAAATCGTCTGAATCCACAAGCAGACATGCTGATGATCACCATCAGCAAAAAATGAACTGCATTTCAACAAAATCATTAAAAAAAAGTCATTAAATTTAAATTCATTCATTGTTCGTATTCAACCTTTTTTTTTTAATTTGTTTATATTCAGCCCAAACAAGACATAACGGGCTACTGTGAATTAGGGTCCAGATTTATAGGGGCATCCTAAGTGGGGAGTTGTGCAGTATTATGTTTGTGCACATTACATGTAAATTTTTGCATGTTGGTACAGTGGGAGGAACAGGGAGCAAGGAGGGAACTCCAAAAGCAAGCAGTTCGAGGAAAGAAGCTTAATAGCTTAGTAGACAGTTTTTCGGCATCTGGGGACCTCAACAGTGAATGGTGTAGGATTTTTCTGATTGTCAAGTTGGTCGGAGGTATTTACGCTGAGGGGTCACACGTGCAGCAAGTCTGTAGTTGGATCTTGTCTAAAAGGGAGAGACTAGTGGATGGTGCACTGGACCAGATGTGGCAACAATACTCCATGCATGGTGGTTTTGTAGAGATATAGGATACTGGCATGGTAGAGGGAGCCCATCTTCATTGCAGCAGATATGTCAGTATCTTCTATATATTTGTTCTAGTTCATGTTACCTGTGAATGTTAGGCCAAGGAGTTTGAATGTTGGGCTCTCAGGTATGGTGTTATTAGACATGGCAATTGGTGGTTAGAAAAGTTTCTCATAATTTTTTAAAGGAAAGGAGCTTTGTCTTAGTAGTATTAAAAGTAATCCTCTATTTATGGCCTCATTCCACTACAGATTGGAAGCCATTTTCTAACTATTCAGCCATTGACTTGTTTGTATCAGTTTTTTAAAGTTTTTATGTTTAGTAGACATTTGTGCTGGATATTAGTTAGTATTACTCCAGGTCAATTACTGAGATATGAGATATTACAATTGCGAACTGACCTTCAAGCCATAGTGGTGAGAGTTTCACTTCACCTAAAAATAACCATTATTTTTATCTATATCCCACCAAAACGCAACTTAAATATGGTGGTGGTGGTGGTAATGATTCACAGACAAATTTCCAAAATCATGGCTCAATCTATTATTATCGCAATTCCTAAACCTGACGAAGTTCATTCTATTCCAACAAACTATCGCTCCATTTCTCTAACAAGCTGCATTTGCAAAATGATAGAAAGAATTACTAATGCATCTCTGGGAAAACATAACATCATATCCAAAAATCAAAGTGGATTTTGGCAAAGATTTGAGAAAACCAAGACAAAAATGACCAACTTTAATCCTGCAAACGTGACTGCTTAGTTTAAGGCAATAATGTGGTCTCAATCTTTTTGTTTTACCTTAAAAAAGCATTTGACATTACATGGTAATATGAAATTCTAAAAGACCTCCACAAAATAGGAATTAAACGAAATATGGCTATATACATCAAATATTTTCTATCACATCGAACTTAGAGAATACAAAGTGGAAACAGAACATCAAACCCATACAGACACGAGGCAGGAGTAGTTGAAGGCAGTGTGTCTTGTCTATCACCCTATTCATTTTCAAACTTAACAACATTACAGAAACTATCAGCACAAGAATAACAAAAATACCTGTTTGTAGATGACCTCTCAATAACCTATTCATCACAAAACGTGTCATCACTCAGAAGACATGAAAAACTGCCTGAATAGAATAAAGAAATGGCCAAATGAAAATGGCTTCCAGTTTTCGAAAACAAAAACTGCCTGTATGCATTTCTGTAAACATGACCCAGAATTAAAAATGAATCGGCACATAGTACCCATAGTCCAACAAGTTAAATACTTAGGAATAATAATATATATATATATATATATATATATATATATATATATATATATATATATATATATAAAGCATAAAGAAAGAGGCAAAATACCTTCAAAGAACCATGTGTTAGATGCAGATATTAATAAAAATAATATCTGCATCTAACACATGGTTCTTTGAAGGCATTTTGCCTCTTTCTTTATGTTTAAAATTCTAAAGATGCTTAAAAAAATGAACTTTCCCATATATATATATATATATATATATATATATCCAGCATAATCACGTTGACACACCAGTTCCCGTTAGATTACCGAAGTTAAGCGACATTGAGTCTGGCCAGTACTAGAAAGGTTACCATTTGGGAATACCAGGCGCTGTATGTGGACTAGCTATGAGCAAATAGCGTCGTCAATCCACAGTGCCTAGCATGGCAACTATGGTAAAAACCCTTGAGTTACAGTCACCAATAAGGTGTCTGAAACCAGGGAGGGGTTCCTCCTCCTCCAAGAATGACCAAAAACCATGATGATGATGATGATGAATACTTAACAACAGATTAAACTTTAAGGCCCATTGTAAAATGCCCAAAAACTTGAAAAATTCTAATGAACTGTGAAGCTGATTGCAAAGTAATGCTGAAAATATACAGGTCGCACATACGACCAAAACTTGACTATGAATGTGCCACTATCTACTGTACGACATGAATATCCTACATAAATAAATGACACACTAGACCAAATCTTGGTCTTGGTCTGAAACTAAGCTTAGGAACCTTATGCACTTCACAAATGCAAAGTTTATACACAAAAGCCAATTAACAACTTTTAATGCAAAGATGGGAAACACTATCTCTCCAGTAGGCATTAAAACCTCAATCTAGCCCAAACAACCCAGTGTACCAAAAAACATATACCCAATTCTCTAATAATTAAAAAAAACAGCTATCCCTTCATTTTGACTTTGTATCAAAGAATCACTAACACAAGTAAACAAGAACCATGACAATATAACACCATTACAATAAGCAAGATGTATCCATGGTCAATCGGCAAACCACACATAGACTTAACATTGATGAAACAAAAAAGAAAACCTAAGCAACAACCTCATCAGCCAAAGTGTATTTGAGGAGCTCAGAGACAAATAATACAGCTCTTTATACATATGGTTCAAAAGCCGTAAATGGAATAGCAGCCAGTAACATACATACATATGAGCAAATCCTACTGCCAAACAATGCTTCCATCTACAAAACTGAATTACAAGCTATAAAAATTGGCACTAAAAATGTTCAAGGGTGAAAACGATTGAGTGATTGGGGGAGGAAACTCTTTTTGAGTTTTCTCTCTCAAACACTCAATCGTTTTCCTGTAATTAAACCAATTTCAATGTTTGTAGTTTTGAAACATTACTCTAATGTTTTCTTGCCTCCCAATGCAGCAAGGCAAGACACAAGGCCATTTTATTGTTGTAACTGCAGTCAGTTAGGCTTTAATCAGCATATTGCTGTGTGTTTCATCAAAACAGATTGTAGCAAAATCATTTTTTGTAAGGGTGATTGGTTTCTCTATATATAAACATTTTATGTACATTCGTTGCTCTACAATAAGTCAGATGTTGTAGCCTACAACAGTGTAAAAATTTAAAAATCATCGACTCGATTGCTGTATGTTGAAAACGATGCACAAATGAAAATAAATCTCCAATTCAAGTTTTTTAACAATAACAAATTAATTTTATAATTACTCATATTTTTTTTTCTTTCATTGCATCTTTAATTTATGTGCTGTTTTTTTTTTTTTACATCAAATGTGCATGAATGTGAATATTTACAATCCGGATCACATTTTCAAGTTTTACACCGTTGCACACTCGGTGTTAAAAACGATACACAAATGAAATACATTTTTAAACACCTAATTTTTAACAGTTAAAACTGGTTCCATTAGTGGATCGTTTTACTAAACTTCAATGATGCAATGGTTGTCTCCCCCACCCCACCCACTATCAGAAACTCTGAAAATAATTCATTTTTCCGAATTTCTTTGTGATAATCTGAAAGTTTGGTGTCTAATCGATATCAATTCATTAAAAAAAGGAAAAATGAAAATAAAAGTTGGGGGGGGGGGGTAGTGCTCTAAGCCTGCCAAAACCGGTTTTTAACCGGTTTTGAAAATGACGAACACTTAAACTTGGTTTTGAGAATTATCGTTTTTTTACGAGTCGTAGTGTAGAGTCTAGATAAAGTTAGGAACCGTTGTCCTAAGTGGAAGTAATTCTGTTGCAAAAACGTTTTTTTATTTATTTTACAGCAACCAATTACTATGCAAGAAATTTGTCTTTACTAACAAGGGTCGTCGTCACCAGCAAGTGAATTGGGTCGTGTCACAGGCCGCTTCAACTTCAATTTTGCCAAAAATAAATAACACAGGTTTTATGAACAAGAACAAAAAGGTAAGGATTAATCTACGAAGGGATTTCAAAAAGTTGGGGAGGCGTTGGAGGATCACTTGTCTAGGGAGGAATAGATAGAACACACATGATTATATTTGTTACTCTATTCAGTTAACCATTTAAACCAGGGGTGGGCAACCTCCGGCCCGCGGGCCACATCCGGCCCACGAAGGCTTAGCGTCCGGCCCGCCATCCTGCTATGCTTTATTATTGCAATCCGGCCCGCGGACCTCCCAGTAAAACTCATCTCATAGGTTTCAATTAAGATTTACAGTGGGATAAAAATGTATATTTCATTTTTCTTTAACTATTAATTTCAAATCCTTGGCCTGAGATGAAAATAGAAAAAGAAAAAGAGAGAGGCCAAGAGGAAACGAGAGACGAGGAAAAGGCATGAAACAGAGAACCTATGTGAGGTGTGTCAAAACGAATGCTGGATCAACTTGCTACTTCCCCCGTCATTATTTTGTATGATTCTAAAATGGCTCTTCGTCTGCGCCTTTTATAACATCACATACAGAAGTCTCTTGAGAAAAAATATCAGATTTGTAGAGTGTTCAATGCAATTTTTGTACAATTTATTCATGTAAACAAAATATAGTAATTCTGAGATTTCGTTTTTCACTCCGACCCGCGATCTCCTTCCAAAAGTTTTATCTGGCCCTCACTCTGAAAAGGTTGCCCGCCCCTGATTTAACCATTTGTATATCTATCTATCAATCTATTCTATTAAGCTAGAAAAGACAATCTATCAGGTTGTAACAAAAGTTCTTATAAGATCTGACTTATCTCCCTTTGACGGCGTTAAGATGATTGAGTTATCTTCCCTTGAATAATTGTGTGTTTGGTGAAGTGGAGTGGTGATGCTTGTGTATGATCTATAAATCATTTAGATTGACCAATGTTGAGGTAAGCAGGCTATATAAGCTTTGTGGTCTAGGAAGTTTGATACATTTTAACATTGACAGTTCTGTCCGGTTTTCTTTTAGATTTAAAGGTGTCTAACTTCTCAATTGTAGTTTTAGCTGCCAATATTGGTTAGGTAAAATCTGGTAAAGACTTATGACAACAGCCGAAAGGTGAGCACACAAAGTTAAACTCTGTTTAGTAATATGGAATATGAAAAAAATATTTTGCTATAATATAACAAAAACAAAATTACAGGAAAACAAATCCCGGACAACACCAGGTAGGGACAGCTAGTAGACTAATAAATGAATCAAATATCAGGGTGAAATCAAAGAGTCCGAATACTTTTAGCCTCAGTGAAGGCTATCATCAAGGGAATAAAAAAAATATGCAAGAAATGTGGTAACTGTATGACAACAAAATCACCTGATGAATAAATCTGATAGTATTTATTTTTTAATGAACCTTCAAAAAATGGACAGAACTTTATATCCTGACATTTTTATAACTGATTCTCTTTGATTACAGGATGATAGTTCTTCGGCAAAGTCCAATTCAATCTTCCATTTCCTTCCTCACCGTTTCAAACTCATGCCAGGAGAAACGATTCCGGTTGATCTTATTGGATTCATTGAGACGTAAGTAAAACTACTTATCCTTCAGTTCAACTCTGATATGATATTTTTTATTGAAGTTGGATGGGTATTTAGACTAGCACTGGTTCATATTGGAAAGAAGAAAATCCCATAATAATGTGTCAGAGTTAGTCATTGGTATCAAAAATTTCGGAGTAGGGGTCGGATGTTTTGTACCAGACTCCAGAGTTCTGATAAATCAGCAATATAAGTAATGAACTCTTCACTCATGCATACATTCAAATGTAGACATACACATATTTAATTTATTTTTAAAATATTACATACTTTATTTGAACATAAATTCCAAGTGACATTTATCTTATGTAATTCTTTTTTCTGTTCTAAATCAATGAGAATTTGCTTCTCAATCGAAATACAAGTCAATTGTACCTCTTAAAAATGACTGAATTCTATCTAAGGTTGAGGAACTTCTTTCGTTTGCAGCCAATGTGACAGAAATGGTTAAAAAAAGTTGCAGATATAGCATCATTGCTCTGTATTTTACTTGAAATATGTATCTATTGTAGTATGCAGAGGTAATTTACCATCTGCACGACTTTGGTTAGACCATGTTTAGTTTGTAAACATGCACTGGGTGGCATATTTAGTGGGCTGCAGAGTTGCAATGCATGCAAATAACAGACTTGCTGCAAGTGAGTAATATTTAACTAAGAGAAGAGAAACCAGCCAAGAAATAGGAAATATGTTTGGTTTGGGTGTGACTACCCAAGATTTGATTTCTCCTTGGAAAAGTTAATGTCTCTTTAAATGGGGTTCATGCTGAGAGATGAAGCTCCTAAAAAAGTAATGTTTCTACAGATACAAGGTTCCCTGCTGTGGTTTTGACCCACTTGGGGTTTTCCAAAAATAATGGCCGCCTAAATACGGGACACCCTGTTTTTAATGTCTATAGATTGGCTGCAAATTAGACTTTTCAAGTGGATATCTGGGTAATCTTTTTAGTGTGGTTCCAGTGATATCTATATATATTTTAGTGATATCTATATATATTCCAGTGATATCTATATATATTTTAGTGATATTTATATATATTTTAGTGATATCTATATATATTTTAGTGATATCTATATATATTTTAGTGATATCTATATATATTCCAGTGATATCTATATATATTTTAGTGATATCTATATATATTTTAGTGATATCTATATATATTCCAGTGATATCTATATATATTTTAGTGATATCTATATATATTTTAGTGATATCTCTCTATATATAAACAGGAGTCGGTTGGTTTTCTGGGCGTCTCACAGGCAGTTGAGGTTTGTGTGCCTCTCAGGGAGAGATGGGTCCTGGGGTTCTTAGCTAATGGATTGTGTTCAGTTGGACTTGTGCTTTGATTTGGTCAAGCTAAGAATTCTACTGTTGGTCAGTAGAGGAAAACGAGTATCATTGTAACCTCCAAAAAAAACCTTCGTTATTTGTTTTAAACTGGAGTTGTAGTTTTATTTGGAGGGAGATAACTTCTGTTGCAGCATTGACTGAGACCACACGATTGACACTGCAACTGGTGTCGAAATCAAGCAATGACTTTGGCCAAGCACAATGACGATCACGGCCTGTTGAGTGAACGCACAAGGATGCACATTCACAAGGGCCATATTCGTCATTGAGTGATGAAAATGATAGAAGAGAGTGAGTAGTTAGTTCATTTAAGGACGAGTCCACTAAATGATAGCTCTGACATCAGTGATGCTGACTCATCCAGTAAAACTTCAGATAATAGTCCATCTAAGCTTGTGTTGTTCTCCTTCACTAAAAGAAACCTACCCCGAGTACGCTATTTGTGATGATGAGATCGGGGAGAGTGTGGCAGAGACTTACCTCACCGATGCAAGATAAGGCGAATTGTTTGTATATATGTTCGTGGACATGATAAACTTACAAGGCGAACGACAGCAAAGCTATGATGAAATGACACAGTGGAAGTGTCATTGGTCAGAAGAAAGCTAATTCAAGCATGAGATTCTTGAGGTAATTTTTGGTTGAGAGGCAGTTTCATCTCTGGGACTGGTGCAGATTAGACCCATGGTTCAGAAAAAGAAAAGTGAACAGAAAGATACAGAGAGAAGGAGAGCTCTTGTTTGCAGTGTATGCATTGGCCAGTAGTGGAAATAGATTTCAGTTACAAATTTTTTTTTTTTTTTGATAAGTTACAATTTTGAAAAACGTAGTTAAAACAATTAATTTTGAACCCAAGGATGAAAACAACTCATTACGAATGATTTTGTTGCTTGAAATAGATATAATTGAATGTTGATATACCCAACCCACAGAGTTGCTACTGGTGATAGGATCTCTCCATCTGTCGCTTGGTGCATTGGTCTGTCAAGCTTAAGTTGTCAAAGCAATTTCATTACCAAACGCATAAATATGACTCATCTTGTGAATACTTTTTCTTGTTTAATAAAAATGTTAATGTGTTTGTGCATAAGTTCTTTTTCATTTTTTGTCTTTAGCCCAACGAAAGTGAATGAAGAACTTTTTTGTTACTCCATTATCGGGAAACAAGGCGGGAAGAAATTGTTAATGAAAGTTAACGTGCAGGCGGTGTTCATCAACCCTTTGCTCAGTTTCTCTTCCACAAATATTGTCTTCAGGGTGGATAAGGTAAAGAAAAAAAGCTTTCAGACTTTTAATTTATCAACGTTCTATTTTTATTTCCATTAAAATCTTTGGTGCTTGTTTTGCAAGGGCAGATAATACTCATTTAAAAAATAAAAAACAAGTACATTGATAAAAAACATAATTTATTGTAATGAGTATATTTAATGTGAAAGTAAATAAAATTAAAGTAATTAAATTGAAACTGGGTATCTTTCCGCAATTTCGTGGAAGAGACTGCCTAGCTTGTGGATTATCTGCCCTTGACTTCTGTCCAACGGTAGCAAATGGAGGCATAGTCATCGAAGTGACTTGTATGATACGGAAAATGTAAAAATATTTGTAATTAAAGTTCTACTGGATAATTTTTCCTAATTTTTTCAACATTGAACAATAAAATACCAGTGAGTAAGTACATATTGTTTTCACACATAAATAATTTTTCCGTCTGGCCGAAACAGTGAACAAGCACCAAATCTTTGTGGTGCTTGCAATAACGTAGCACCTTTTTGATGGCCCTCAAGAATCGATACAAGCAGATGTACTCAGATGTAGATGTTTTAATGTCTACTCCAAGGGAAATAACCTCGACTTAATCCCAACAGATTACCTCCCTTTTACAAATTGAAATTTAAGCATAAACTACCGGTCACAGGGAAAGCAAATCAGTTTAACTCCCACGCAGATTGAAAACACATGCAAACCGAATCTAAGACACTACATCTGATGACGAGAATTTAGTGACAAGCTCATGTTCTCTACAACACAAAAAATAAAAAATCGACACAAGAGAAGAGAGAGATATGGCTAGTAGTAATTTGCCCGTTTTTTTCCTAATTTCAGCTTTCACGCTGATCAAAATACAATTGCCATTAAATAGATAAATTGGTAAAACATGTTTATTGTCTTAGATATTGACATGACGCCAGAGACAAGGTTTTTGACATTTTTCACAACTTCATAGACAAGCAGAAGGGCATTGAAGCAACTGCTGAAGTGGAAGATGGGACAATAATACCAAACCAGTATGAAATAGTGAAGAAGTCACTCACTGACCATTTCACACCTCAGAAAAACACATGATACAACATTTTCAAATTTCGACGTGCCATGCAAAATCTAGACAAAAACTTGGGTTCATACCATGCTCAGATACTGCAAGAGTGTTTATCCTTTAAGGTTAGAAGAAGGGCGTTAAGAGATAATTCTACCATCAAAAAAATACTAGCCGAAGCCAGAGCCATCGAAATTGCTCACAGATAAACTGCACACATGGAATAAAGGGAGTTATGTGCATTTTCATCCTACAGCAACAATGAAAGCCACATGCAATAACGGAAACAGCAGACGCCATCTTGGATATACACAAAATAGTAGCCATCATGTAACCCCAAGACTCCGACCACCTGGGAGACAAAATAAAGATAGCAGATGTAATATCAAAGGCTCGACTCGCGAGACTGAAACAAAAGAAAGAACGACAAAAAGATAGACGTGTGGTTTATATTGTTCATTTACAGAGATATTTTACCATATTTAAATATGATGTATGTTGATTCTTTATGTACGTATGTTGTTGACGTTTATGACATATGTTTATGACATACATTTTTTACATATGTTTATTGCATACATTTATTGCATACATTTATGACATACGTTTTTGACATACGTTTATGACATACGTTTATGACATACCATTAGTCAAGTGAAAAAGGTCACGATAATTGCAACACAAGGTTTTTTGCACCATGCATTTCTATGAAGTGTCTATACGAACATATTAAAAGTCTAGAAAAATCGATCGAAACGAAATTTGGCAACTATCGATCTGTGAAAACAGCATGTGTTGATGCCAAAGAAGTGTAAACCATATTGGCGGCCATATTGTTTGGAATTTTTTGTTATGATGTGAAAATGTTATTACACACATAAACAAACTCTTTGATTTAAAATAAACTTTACACAAAAAATCTGTTTAAAACAAAATGAAGAGGTCAAAACTAAAGCCTATTGGTCGATAATGAAAGAATTCCTGAGAATATATATCATAGGCTGAAAATTTAGAATAACTTACCGAAATACATTTCTAGTCTATTATACAGAACTGTTTTTTTACTGTCTTTTTTTTGCAAATTGAGTAATGTCTAATGCAAGTACAGGAGATATGTGCATGCTTTGCAAGGGAGGTATCATTGGTAACAATGTTGGGGATACAGTGACAATTCCCAATAAAGGAAGTGATAGCAACCACAAAGCATGTACGAAACATAGAAGTAGTCTTCGTACATTGTGCAGGGCAGCGTGTTCATAAGAGATGTAAAAAATGGTGGTGTAATTCTAACAGCATAAAAGCAGATAAAAATATGGAATGGGTCGATATATCACCATTTGATTGTAGGTTGCGATCTCGAACCCGAACATCAACTTTTGATTTCCAGAATGACTGTATTTTTTGTGGTACATAAACCAAATACCAAAACAGGCGAAGAAATCTGGGTTATCATTTTGTGAAAACATTAACATTTGATAACACTATAAACAAAATATGTTTCCCGGAATGATGTGTGAAGTGATATCATGTTAGGAAGATTATCCACTGCAAATGATTTACATGCAAAGGATGCAGTCTATCACCAACAGTGTAGTACCAAGTTTAAGACAGGCAAACATATACTCAAAAGATTTCAGATAAAAGATGAGCCACTAGACAGAAAAAGTAAGCCAGGTTTGTCCTCTAGAATAAGAAAGATATAATGCCTTAGGATATCTTGAGGATAATGATGAGGAGCAATTGACATAGGCAGATATAGTAAAAAATAATGGGTGAATTCCTTAAAAAGGCAAATTCAAACAAAGAACCATATTATGTTCAATATATGAAGCAAAAACTTCAAGAATATTTTGATGAAAGAATTATTTTTACTGATCTTGGTGACAAGACAAATATTATTACATTTAAACCCAATGCTTCGGTCATATTGTATAATTATAATAAACAAAAATATAGCTATGTTTAAGAAAAGACGAAACGCATAGTGGATCTGTAGCAAAACTTATGAGAAATGAAATAAAAGATATGACTCCAAACTCAAATTATCCATCCACAGATGACCTTACTTGAGAGAAAACCTTGGTATTTGTCCCAGATAGTGTTGCTTACTTTATGCAGATTATTGTAACAATAAAAAATGCAAAGAAGCGGGTATCCCTGGAACATGCTATCATTCAAGCTGTTAAACCGAGTGTGGCGATTACGCCTTTACAATTAGGGTTAGCCATCACCGTTTTTGGTTCCAGATATTTTATAGATTCATTAAATATTTGAACAGAATGCTACTGTAATCCAGTAAAATGTTGTCACTGTTACAGAAGGTCAATTTGTACAGTATGCAGCAGACAATGTTGACCACAATATACAAACTTTGATTGGTATCATGCCTTTCATGGGATGGAGACGATTGATATATTAACACCAGGAAAATTTGTCACTCATGTGATTTCTCAGCATAAAGTAACTACTAATGAAATACTTAGGTCTGGACAAGTAATGATTCATTATTACCATAATCACAAAGATAATCTATATAATTTTGATGAACTTGCCTATCCTTAGCTTCGTGATCATTTCTCTGAATTCTCATATTTGCTTGATATCCTGTAGGCAGTTTCCCATTTCTGCAATGACCACACCTAGAGTGGTCAGGATTCATGCAAATGTTACACCAAGGAAATCATCCGGGGAGGGCAATTGTAGTGTTTCTGTCTCTCATTGACTTAGATCCATCAAATATGTCATGTATCTATTTTACATTCATATTCCTGGTTGAATAAGTAAAGTATAACAACACAACTCCTGTTATCACATTGGGCTAACCATTGTATTGGCTTAAACTATTATAGCTCATAAGCCATTTAGTAGCTGTCTGAAATCTGTAGTTTTGAGAATTGGAGAACTACACACACAGATGAGTTTTCTTGTATAGGTCATCTAATCGAAAAAGCAGGTTTATCAGAAGTTCTGGAAGAGATAGAACAACAACACAGTGTCAAATATGCTCAGTGGAAATGCCCTTGCTAGAGCATAAAGAGGTCATTTCTTAACAGATGTTGCACAATATATTACTTCTTGCAGACACATTGCAATTCCATGTGCCCCATACTTCTGTATTTGACAATGAAACCCAAAGTGACAAAGAAGAAGAAGAAGACTCACAAGTGAACTATGTAACAGAGAGATTTTCAATTCAAGATGGAGGTAGTAATTTAGCAGAAAGTTGGACAATGTCAGCAAAAAATACTTGCACAAGTCATTGTTAACTCTGATACAATGGTAGATGAGGAATCTATGATAGAATTTATGGCAATCCACGAAAAGTTGGAACAGGAAAAAGGGAAAATTTGACTAACTTGCTGCTTGTGGTTGCAATATATAAAAATGGTAAACATTTTGAAGCGTATTCTCCGGGCTAAAACAACAGGAAATTGGAGTCTACATCTTGCGTCATTGTATGACATGTTACCATTCTTTGCTGCTGTAGGTCACAATTTGTCTGCTAAGACAATATTTTTATATCTTCATCAAATTGCTACCTTGTCAAGAAACAACTCTGATTTGTGTTGTGTTTTTAAGAATGGTTTGCATGTTGGGTGTTTATGCTGTTCAGCAGCCGTATTAAAAAATTATTTTTTTATAAAAACAATATCATATACTTATTCGGCGTTATATTCTTACTCACTGTATCATAACAGCGATTCGTTCACTAAGCTCTCCATCTTCTTTTTTAAGAAGATTTCAGTTATCTGCCCTTGAAATCTTCTTAAGAAACAAGATGGAGGCTTAGTGAACGAATCGCTGTTATGATACGCAGAATGGAAAAATACTTGTAATTAAAGTTCTAGTGGATAATTTTTTCTACTTTTTTGTACAGTGAGTAAGAATATAATGCTGAATAAGTATATAATATTGTTTTTATAAAAACTAATTTTTAATACGGCCACTGAACAGCATAAGCACCGCATGTTGTTTGCAGGAGTGATAGATACTGAGCAAGAATTTCCACTGATCTTATCATTGAACAAATGTTGATGCGAAGTATCAAATCCACTGGTGGACTCACAAAGGGGCAAAAGAATGACAGAACAGCAACAAATCATGTGGATTAAATCGTTAGCAGCCTGCTATGAATTAAATCAAGTTATGCAGCAGCAATTTACTGATGTCAATTATAACATTAGTGAACAGCACAAAAAAAGTAACTGATACAAAAGAGAGACTGCACTGATACAAAAAAAAACTTATTGGCTTTTTGAAAGCAAGAAATCTTTTCAGTAAATCTGACAAGTCAATGTGCAGCATTATCCCACGTGTTGTTGCACAATATTCAGTAAATATAAATCAAGCAGAAAAAGTTGGTTATAAGAATCTTCAATCTATGGAAAGAAAATAAGTATTTAACTATTCATTCAAGCAACAACAAAAAAACAAGCAGTTACCCTTGGATCAAAAACAGCTGTGATTATAAAAAAATAAGCAGTTACCCTTGGATCAAAAACATCTGTGATTATAAAAATAACAAGCAGTTACCCTTGGATCAAAAACAGCTGTGATTATAAAAAACAAGCAGTTACCCTTGGATCAAAAACAGCTGTCATTATAAAAAAACAAGCAGTTACCCTTGGATCAAAAACAGCTGTGATTATAAAAAAACAAGTTGTTACCCTTGGATCAAAAACAGCTGTAATTATAAAAAAACAAGCAGTTACCCTTGGATCAAAAACAGCTGTGATTATAAAAAAACAAGCAGTTACCCTTGGATCAAAAACAGCTGTGATTATAAAAAACAAGCAGTTACTCTTAAATCAAAAACAGCTGTGATTATAAAAAAACAAGCAGTTACCCTTAGATCAAAGACAGCTGTGATTATAAAAAAAACAAGCAGTTACCCTTGGATCAAAAACAGCTGTGATTATAAAAAAACAAGCAGTTACCCTTGGATCAAAAACAGCTGTGATTATAAAAAAACAAGCAGTTACCCTTGGATCAAAAACAGCTGTGATTATAAAAAAACAAGCAGTTTCCCATGGATCAAAAACAGCTGTGATTTAAAAAAAACAAGCAGTTACCCTTGGATCAAAAACAGCTGTGATTATAAAAAAAACAAGCAGTTTCCCATGGATCAAAAACAGCTGTGATTTAAAAAAAACAAGCAGTTACCCTTGGATCAAAAACAGCTGTGATTATAAAAAACAAGCAGTTACCCGTGGATCAAAAACAGCTGTGATTATAAAAATAACAAGCAGTTACCCTTGGATCAAAGACAGCTGTGATTATAAAAAAACAAGCAGTTACCCTTGGATCAAAAACAGCTGTGATTATAAAAAAGGAAGCAGTTACCCTTGGATCAAAGACAGCTGTGATTATAAAAAAACAAGCAGTTACCCTTGGATCAAAAACAGCAGTGATTATAAAAAAACAAGCAGTTACCCATGGATCAAAGACAGCTGTGATTATAAAAAAACAAGCAGTTACCTTTGGATCAAAAACAGCTGTGATTATAAAATAACAAGCAGTTACCCTTGGATCAAAAACAGCTGTGATTATAAAAAAACAAGCAGTTACCCTTAGATCAAAAACAGCTGTGATTATAAAAAAAACAAGCAGTTACCCTTGGATCAAAAACAGCTGTGATTATAAAAAAACAAGCAGTTACCCTTGGATCAAAAACAGCTGTGATTATAAAAAACAAGTAGTTACCCTTGGATCAAAGACAGCTGTAATTATAAAAAACAAGCAGTTACCCTTGAATCAAAAACAGCAGTGATTATAAAAAAACAAGCAGTTACCCTTGGATCAAAGACAGCTGTGATTATAAAAAAACAAGCAGTTACCCTTGGATCAAAAACAGCTGTGATTCTAAAAAAATAAGCAGTTACCCTTGGATCAAAAACAGCTGTGATTATAAAAAACAAGCAGTTACCCTTGGATCAAAAACAGCTGTGATTATAAAAAAACAAGCAGTTACCCTTGGATAAAAAACAGCTGTGATTATAAAAAAGGAAGCAGTTACCCTTGGATCAAAAACAGCTGTGATTATAAAAAAACAAGCAGTTTCCCATGGATCAAAAACAGCTGTGATTTAAAAAAAACAAGCAGTTACCCTTGGATCAAAAACAGCTGTGATTATAAAAAAAACAAGCAGTTTCCCATGGATCAAAAACAGCTGTGATTTAAAAAAAACAAGCAGTTACCCTTGGATCAAAAACAGCTGTGATTATAAAAAACAAGCAGTTACCCGTGGATCAAAAACAGCTGTGATTATAAAAATAACAAGCAGTTACCCTTGGATCAAAGACAGCTGTGATTATAAAAAAACAAGCAGTTACCCTTGGATCAAAAACAGCTGTGATTATAAAAAAACAAGCAGTTACCCTTGGATCAAAGACAGCTGTGATTATAAAAAAACAAGCAGTTACCCTTGGATCAAAAACAGCAGTGATTATAAAAAAACAAGCAGTTACCCATGGATCAAAGACAGCTGTGATTATAAAAAAACAAGCAGTTACCTTTGGATCAAAAACAGCTGTGATTATAAAATAACAAGCAGTTACCCTTGGATCAAAAACAGCTGTGATTATAAAAAAACAAGCAGTTACCCTTGGATCAAAAACAGCTGTGATTATAAAAAAAACAAGCAGTTACCCTTGGATCAAAAACAGCTGTGATTATAAAAAAACAAGCAGTTACCCTTGGATCAAAAACAGCTGTGATTATAAAAAACAAGTAGTTACCCTTGGATCAAAGACAGCTGTAATTATAAAAAACAAGCAGTTACCCTTGAATCAAAAACAGCAGTGATTATAAAAAAACAAGCAGTTACCCTTGGATCAAAGACAGCTGTGATTATAAAAAAACAAGCAGTTACCCTTGGATCAAAAACAGCTGTGATTCTAAAAAAATAAGCAGTTACCCTTGGATCAAAAACAGCTGTGATTATAAAAAACAAGCAGTTACCCTTGGATCAAAAACAGCTGTGATTATAAAAAAACAAGCAGTTACCCTTGGATAAAAAACAGCTGTGATTATAAAAAAGGAAGCAGTTACCCTTGGATCAAAAACAGCTGTGATTATAAAAAAACAAGCAGTTACCCTTGGATCAAAAACAGCTGTGATTCTAAAAAAATAAGCAGTTACCCTTGGATCAAAAACAGCTGTGATTATAAAAAAACAAGCAGTTACCCTTGGATAAAAAACAGCTGTGATTATAAAAAAGGAAGCAGTGCATATTCATCAACCATCACTGTTTTCAATGCCTAACATTAGTTGCAACAAAAGAAAATTTCAATATATAGAATCTCATTAAATATGAACTGTGTTGTTATCCAACACAAATGTATGATTTTGATGGTTCTTCCAGACCTTCAAGCAAAGCAATTCTAGGAAGTGTCCTTTGGAGCCAGCTTCGATACCAAAAATGCAAACTTCCCACTGGTGGACTCTTTGTTTTGGGTGGATCATTTGTCATCATGGTCTTACATTTAAAGAAATGCGTTATGTATATATCAAATATATACTGTGTAAATATGACCAATGTGTTATTGTATTTGATGGTTACAGTGAACAAGCTTCAGAAAAAGACATGCCTCATTTGAGAAGAGGTGTAAATACTGTGTCTGTCCACCGGAAATTAACTATGGTTCCAGCAATTTAAAATCATATTTTCTTGGCAAATGAATCTAATAAACATTGATTTATGCGGATGTTTTTCGAATGTTTGGAACAAGCAGGATGTCAGTGCATTCATGCGAATGGTGATGATGACTGTCTTATTTTTGAAACTGTTGTTAATGCTGCCAATCATAAAGAAATTTGTCGTTACTGATGACACAGACATACTTATTTTCCTTTGTCACCATGTTTATTCAAGTACCAGAACTGCCGTAACGCTGTATGAAAGAAACTTCATAAAACACCCGGAATATACACTGTTTGAAATCTTAAGAATGTACTTACATTTACCATTTTACCATTTCTTCAAACCTTACTTGGATGTGACACAACTTGACACTTATTCAATGTAGGCAAAGCAGTTGCTATAAAAAATACAAAGACTTACAGTATTTAGCAGATGTCTTCTGTCAGGCTGAAACATGAAAAGAAAACGTTTTTGCATCCGGTGAAGATGCTCTAGTTGTTGTATATGGAGGAATACCAGAAGAGACCGGTTTTTCCATAATTATAATGGCATTAAATGTCTTACCTTCAACATCAACTGCTGCAAAATTCCATTCTATGTGTAATGGAGAGCAGCCGACTGACGTAAATGCAGACACTTGTTGGCGCCATTCAAAGAGGCAGCGTCTGGTATGCTGTGTGTGTGGGGTGAACCCAAAAATGCTCGCTGACGACAAAAAAGAAAGGAGTGGGAGGAGAAAGGCGTCAGAAAGTCAAATAAGGTTTTTATTTGAAGATCCGGGTCGCGGCGCCGAGAGAGAGATTTATGCAAATTAAGTTGGTTTGCATGCGTCGCATTTTTTTTTTTAATAATAGAACAAAAATGAAGATTCGGGGAGAGATGTGGAGATCGTTCTGAATGTGGGATCGTAAAGCGAACGAAAGGAGAGAATAGTGCTGGATTTTTTTATGTTGGACTGAACAACGTTTTTTTTTTACACTGGAGAGAGATATTAACATTCATTTGGACTTGATCTTGGCGACACCTCTGTTTAACTGTTCCGATACTATTTCTTTATTTTATCTACACTATGCATATATACTACCATGTTCAGCTAATAGATTGAAATACAACATGGTGTACCTGTAGCATAGACTTAATTGTTCAACAGCATGTGGAAAGTGTAGTGGTACAGCTTGTGCTAATTCGTCAGTGCCTGAAAATAACATAGGGTTAGATGATGAAAACGTAATTGAATAACAAACACACTTGGAGATCACAGACCTCCACCAAGGTTTAGTGTGTTACCCTACTATACAGGTAAAACTTGGCAATGCTTTTGAAAATGAGACCCAACATAAACACGTCTAAAAAACAGTGTATTTTAACAAATAAAAATTGTCTTAAAACTTAAGATTTTCCTTAAAATAAATTTTATATAGATTAATTTTTGCTGTGAGCTTAAAGAAGCATTTAATATACATTATTTCATATCCTAATTTTTATTTATAAATTGCAAATGATGCCATGGCACAATTAATAGCGTACATCATGTTCACTGTAAGAATACAGGGAACCTGTTGATAAAAAGTGGCAGATTTGCATATTTCGCATCAGTAGATTTTTCTAGACTTTTAGTATGTTAAAATAGAGACCTTATAGAAATGTATTGTGCAAAAAAAAAAAATTGTGTTGCAATTATTTTAACCTCTTTTAAAAATTGAGGCTTATTTGACTGGACTACATGAACTGATTATTTTTATGAATTTTTTTAATTCATGAATGCTCACATGTAGCTTGACATCACCATTTGCATTGAGCGTGATATAACTGTTCTTATAAACAATTACATTTGGATTCTTTTTTATCCTTTGTTTTTTTACTCAGAAATTCTCATATTGAATTCATAGCTATTGATTGATAATGTTGGAACAACCTAGCACATGGGTGTATAAGTAAAGTAGAGTGTCAGGCAGGACAAAGTTATCTGCCCCTGGTAAATAACTATATATAGAACATGACAGCAGCCATTTGCAATCTGAGGATACACACGGGAAAACGTTCCCTGAGATAATAGATGTTATACATGGCGTTACGAACAGGATCAACTTCGAAAGTTACTAATTTGGAAACCGTATACTTTGGAGTCATTTACCACCAGGCATTATGGAGCAAAAATATTTGGAGTTGATGAAACAACTCGTAGAGTTACAAAAAGAAAACAGTGAGCTTAGAAAAGAGAGAATTTGCGGTCATCCAGACACATACCATGTTAAAAAGCCAAAGTGACCATCAATAGGCCTTGATACCATAGACGGTGAATGTGCATTGTTTCTGGATACAATGGCCCAATATAAAGACAGGTGTGGACTGAGAGATCAAGCTGTAATCTGAAACAAGCTGAGAGCCACGTGTATACCAAAGCAAACAAGGCTACTGTTTGAATTAATAGGACCTGGGATGCTGAATTCTGCCACGGAAGAACACCTATTAGACCAAATACGACTCATTGCAGTCAACAGATTACATAAGGAGTTGCACCGGCAGAAGTTTCACTCTTTGAAGCAGAAGGAGAGTGAGTACATAACACAGTTTTTAGCTCGTTTACGTGGTCAAGCAAAGTTTTGTGAATACAGGGTTAACTGCACGAAGAACGGAGTTGTGGGCAAAAAGTGGACTATTTGGGCAACATGGTTGCTGGGTAGATGGTAGCCAGGCTCACTAACCCGGAGTACCAAAGTAAAGTATTAGCGGAGGCCACTACAAGGGACAAGTAGACCCCTCACTTGCATAACACTGTGCATCACCTTGCATTCTCCAATGTGCAAAGGTCAGGCCAGGAAAACCTGCCCCGGGAAATTGAGACCCCTGCAATTCCACGATACACTGGGCCCTGTAGAGGGTGTGGAAGGACTTCACACCCTAATGGATCAATGAATCGGAGAAATTATCATTGTGGATTGACTGGGAACTTAAAGAAAGTATGCCGGAAGCTTGCGACATCCAGAACGGAAGCTACGAGTAAAGCAACAAGAAGTGAGTCGGTCATGTTTACTAACGGTATTCCAAGTAGTCATCCAGCTTACAAAACCAACAGGATGCAGTTGAACACGGTACCCCTATCTTGAGTGGGACGAGGAGACAGTTTCAGTTTTGAAGTGGAAGTAACCATGATGCCCAGAACTCATGCTACATTTGGACGTGTACCAAAAGGTCCAATAAACCATCATAGTCGTCACATCCCGGCCTTTGCAAATACAGGAGCTCAAATTGCTTGAGTAGACCCGAGATTCAAAAAATCCTTGGATACCCGGACGGGTACCTTGTGCCAACTACCAACTAAATACGGGAAATAACAGACAACCAGTTGCATGTAAAAGGCGTCTTATTTCTGTACATAAAAGTTGGTCAAGAGAGACATGACAGGTGGTGTATGTGTCAGACTTTTATTTGTCACAAACCGCTTAGAAAGATTTTGGTTTGTTGCCCTTAAAGTTTCTAAACTCGTGATCACAGGGCAGCTCGTCAAGGGACGCAAATCAAACGGCCCCATGCGAATGTCCACGTAGGAAATATGTTCCATCAAAACCGGATACTATCCCATTCCAATCAACGGAAGCCAACAGGCACCAACTAGAACAGTTCATAGTGGAACACTTCAAATCGATTACATTCAATATATGCCAACACCAACCATTACAAACTATGGCAGGCAAACCATTGGATATCACATTCGTCCCCGTAGCTACACCGACAGCAGTTCACATGCCAATACCGGTCTCCTATCATTGGAAGAAGGTGAAAGAAGATCTTGACTGGGACATTGTATTGGGCATAATAGAAGTGGTACCGGTAGGCACACCGACTACATGGTGTTCTAGGATGGTGGTCGCACCAAAAATAGATGGGTCTCCAAGACACATGGTGGCCCTACAAAAATTGAATGATATCATGAGGGAAATGCACCACACTCCGTCCCCATTCAACCAGGTATCTGGGATACCTGCCCATACCTAAAAAAACATCCTTAATGTGTGGAATGGATACCACAGCCTATCGCTCTCTCCAATGGCACAGGACGTTACCACATTCATTACTGAATGGGGCAGATACAGGTATTGTTGGGCCCCTCAAGGATTCCACAGATCAGGGGACGGATATACCCGTCTGTTTGACGATATTACAGTAGATATGACACAGAAAACTCGGTGCATAGGTGACAGCCTCCTATGGAACGATTAGATAGTCCACGTTCAGGCACATAGTCGACTATATCAGTTACTGTGTTGATAAGGGTATTGTGTTTAACCCTGACAACTTCCATTTTGCTGAAATGGAGGTGAAATTTGCTGGGTTTCTTATCACTGCTGACGGTGTTAAACCCACAAAAAAGATGACGGAAACTATCCTTCACTTCCTTACACCTACGAATATCACCAGCGTCAGATCCTGGTTTGGACTCGTGAATCAGGTGTCATATGCCCTTTCACAAGTTGAAGTGATGGACCCCTTTTGAGAACTATTACAAACGAAGAACCGAAAGTTCTATTGGGATGAAACATTGGAATGTCTATTTAAAGAGACAAAGAGGGTGATCATAAAGAAAATTAAGAATGGGGTTAAAACATTCAAAATCAACAGAACTATGGGTCTGGCAACAGATTATAGTAAAACAGAGATTGCATACTTCTTGTTTCAGAAGCATTGAAATGCCCTGGTGAAGCAGACATGAGTTGCGGGGAGGGTCACTGGAAGATCATTCTGACTGGATCCTGATTTACCAATGACGCAGAATCATGTTACAAACCAGTGGAAGGAGAAGCCGTGGCCCTTATCTATGAGTTAGATTTGCTAGCGACAGTGGACCACCAACCACTGACAAAAATATTTTCTGATCAGGCTCTAGAAAACATCAAAAACCCTCGTCTCTTAAACTTCAAAGAACGGAGCCTGATGTACAAATTCCGGATTAGACACCGCCCCGGAAAACACAATGCAGCACCTGATTGTGCTTCTCGATACCCAGTAAGTATGTCAAAGAGCTCGTCCCAAATGATAGACACCAGGGTCAAAGTGACCTTCATGTCAATGTACAACAGTGAAGGCGATAATATGGGAATGGATTGTGGCTGCTGCAGCCATAGATGAAGAATGCCAGCCCTTAGCAGACCTGGTACAAAAAGGTTTTTCCGAGTCACGAAACGACCTCCCATCCATAGCTCAGGTTTTCTGATCCATGCGTGAGGGATTATACTGCCTGAGTGATCATCAAAGGCGACAAAATTTTGATACCTCAACGACTTTGAGCAGAGGTACTCCAATTAATTCATTCAGCACATCAAGGCATAAACAGCATACTGGCAAACGCAAGACAACGGTTGTTTTGGCCAAGGCTAAGTGCTAGCATCAGGCAGACCAGATTACAGTGCTGCACTTGCAACACAATTGCACCATCTCAGCCGAAGGAACCCTTGATATCACCCGGGATTTCCATTTCAACAAGTTGTAGTGGACTTTGTCGACATACGTACTTGGTATACGCTGATCAGTATATTGGATGGATGGAGGTGGCTCTAATGTCACCGGGGAAGGCCAAAACCGTGTGTGACAAGATGAGAACATGGTTTTGCACATATGGTGCACCGGAAGAAAACTCATCGGATGGAGAGCCGCCATTTGAGTCCCAGGAGTACGACTCCTTTTGGAAGAAGTGGGGGATATGGAAACGAATGTCATCAGCGTACTACCCTCAAAGCAATGGGTGCACAGAGGTAGCAGTAAAGACAGCTAAGCATATACTCGCCGACAATACAGACAACTGCAGATACTTATGCCATAATTGTACCGCCCAGGCACTGCTGACCCACCGCAACACCCTCGTTCAAGACCTTCACATGTTCGCAGCTATAATGCTGTATGGTTGGGTCATGTAGGATTACCTCCCATTCCTACAGGATAAGTACCAAACACGGAAGGAGCGGAAAGAGTTAGGTGAACTAAAGGAGGTTGCGATGGCCAAAATGCACAAGCGGAACGAACAGTTCTACAACCGACATTGCTGTCCACTTCGGGAACTAAAAATCAGAGATTTCGTCCAGATCCAGAACCAACATGGTCTCCACCCTCATCAATGGAGGAAGATGGGAAGGGTCATGGAAACAGATAGCAACCAACAGTACCAGGTACAAGTGGATGGGAGCAATCGGGTAATACTACGGAACTGTTGCGTCCTCCAGAAGATCCACCCAGTTGTTGATGGCCCACATTGCTCCACACCGAAAACCTCAGACCCTTCAATAAATTCCAAACTTCTGCGGCGACAAGCCACTGATAAGGCTATAGACATCAATGTCACATCGGCCAATGAACCCGAAGAAGAACAGATGGAGGTGGACGACACTACAGAGGTAGTGGGACGAAACACAGGGTACACACGCCCGATCGAGCCCCTACCGTTTAGACTACCCTTATTTCGAAGGATACGAGTGCCAAGAAGTTTATCCCCACAAATGCGTAGAAAAACGCACGAGTTCTCTAGCACATAAATGAAGAAATGACCACGTCTCTTCATCCTGTGGTAACGAGAGGGAAGGAGCATGTATAAGTAAAGTAGAGTGATCTACCCTTGCGTCGGGCAGGACAGAGTTATCTACCCCTCGCAGATAACTATATGTAGAACATGGTGACAGCCATTTGCAATCTGAGGATACACATGGGAAAACATTTCCCAAGAAAATAGATGTTATACAATTGGCTGACTCTTTCTTGAAGGTTTTATTCTCCAGTGTAGCTCTCTGTTTATTATTAATGTTTACTCCACATTTTTTACTCCGCATAATAACTGGTCAAACAGCGGCTGCCTACACTGCTTTTTTTAGGGCTTTTCGCAAGGAAAATAAAGATTGTGTGACAATCTTTCAATATATTAAATAAGAAATTACTTATTGGGGGGGGGGGTTATTTCTGGAAATTTTCATTTTAGAAAATTATGATTTTTTGCTGCACAACTAAGAGAACTTTGACAGCAATAATCAATGGAATGTTTCGTTTCATTCTCACTTGTTCACTGGAACACACTTTTTGCATTAAAAAAACATTTAAGGAAGCTGGTCTCAAAAACAAATAACTGTGAGAATGACTGAAATTAGAAACAACTTTTCAGATTGTTAATTATGCATCTGTAATTTAAGTAAAATAGTTTGAATCAAATTTTCATTCATGAATTATGAAAATATTCATTATTATTTTTGATACACAAATCACAATTCAGATTGAATACATTCATTTTTTTCTTTTAATTCTTCTTTCGGGCATCATGTCAACAGTTTGTGTTAACATCACTATCAGTGATAATAAGAGGGCTCTGAAGTTGGAGCACAAAAGTTTTGACTCCGACTCCTATTTTTGGCCCTTCCAACTCCTCTTTATGTAATTACGTTATTAAGACCTACAAATATCAAATTCTGTGCATACTCCTTTACCTTGAATATGCCTAGAACTGGTTTATGTTGAAGAATAAATAAATTAAAGCCATGTGAAGTGTAAATTCAACTGGTGTTGGAGTCCTTATAATTTTACCGCCTCTAACTCCCAAGTGACTCCTTAATTGCTTTCGACTCCGACTCCACAACCCTGGATAGTAACATCGATATCAGTGATAATATTATATCAAGACTTCAATTTTTTCATAGAAAATACCTTTAATACCAAATAATCATTTATTTATTTATCTTATTTTTTTGCAAGCTTTCGCGATTCGACCCCTCGGGTTAATACCATCAAAATGACGAAGGAGAAGAAAGAAAAAAACTATAAGACAGTCTCGCCTGACAAAGTTGTTCTACAATGAAAACTTGCAAAGAAAAAAAATAAATAAATGATTTTTTCATTTAAATTGCACGATGTGTTGATTTTCAAAAATATTTCACTTAAATACATTTTCATGCGTGCCTCAACGATGTTGTCAATTTCCTTATTCAAATAGCGCGAATCTGCACATAACATCGACCGGACTATACTTTTTCTAGAACTTGACGTGCTCTTCTGCCTTTACTGTGATTCGACCCCTCGGGGTTAATAACATCAAAATGAGAAAGAAGAAGAAGAAGAAGAAGAAACAAAAACTATAAGACAGTCTCACCTAACAAAGTTGTTCTACAACGAAATTAAATAAATAATTTTTTCATTTAAATTGCACGATTGTTGATTTTCAAAAATATTTCACTTTAATTACTATGAATTATTTTTTAGTACTGCAAACCGCCTGTGATGTGGCTCTGCTTTTCAAAAAGAGTTTCCTGTGCCTGATCTAAGGTCTAAAGTATCGTTGATGATGTAACCCTATACATTGTTAGAATGTATTCTCTCATTTACAAAAGCACATTTTAAATGTTTCCGGCTTGTTTTTGTTTTCTATTGACTCTTTATTATGAATTCTTCATTTTCAGACTCCGGAAATTACACTTGAGAACCAATATCATGAGCTTGTGTTGACCAATGCCACCGTTTTACCCCTTACCGTCAGCTGTTCACTCCCAGAGCCATTCACAATCGAATATGGTGGACAGGTTCTCTCTGAAATTGTAAGGACATATTTTTGTTTCTTTTTAAAGTATTTATAATCATGCACTAAGTATCTTTGTATCACCCGCCCCCTCTCTCTCTCTCTCTCTCTCTCTCTCTATATATATATATATATATATATATATATATATATATATTTATATATATATACATATATTTATATATATATATATACATATATTTATATATATATACATATATTTATATATATATATATATATATATATATATATACATATATTTATATATATATACATATATTTATATATATATATATATATATATATATACATATATTTATATATATATACATATATTTATATATATATATATATATATATATATACATATATTTATATATATATATATATACATATATATATATATATATATACATATATTTATATATATATATACATATATTTATATATATATATACATATATTTATATACATATATTTATATATTTATATAGATATATATATATATATATATATATATATATATATATATATATATATATATATATATACATATATTTATATATTTATATATATATATATATATATATATATATATATATATACATATATATATACGTGTATCGAGGCAGCATTTTTTCTTTAAGACACATATTATTAAACCACATCTCTGCCACAACCGATTTTTAATTCAAACTATCACAAACACTTCCTCTCTTTCCTAACCCCTAATCCTAGGTCAACTGAAGGAGCTTCTGCTATCTCACAACTCCCCCACCCGTGTTTTTATGTAGCAATAAGAAGTACAGCTAGTTTTATAAATATTCATAATCCCTTTTTTTTCTATTTTCAGACTTTGCCAATTAATGTTAATGAAGCCTGTAAACTGATGATTATTTTTGATCCCTGCTACAAAGACGATCTTTACAGTCGGACTATCGATAAGGTTCTCAATATCAGCTACGCAGAGCATCCACATCTTGTGAGTATTCATAAATACTCCCACAGTTTCCATCCTTTTTCCTAAAGCCACATGTTGGAACATAGGTCTTTCTAAGTTTTTGGTTCCATATGATAAGCTAGTGTTAAATATTTGGTTACTCAGAATATATTTGCTGGAGTGACAGTTTAGGCATTTAATTAGCTGATTCATTAAACCATATGATGTTTCGTTTTACAATATAGAAAGAAAGCAGTTGTGACCTAGAAATTAGAAGGAACAGATCATTATGTAGAATCCAGATAAATCAGGGTGTTTAGAACTTTCTGATGATCAGGTCAGAAGCAACTCTTAGTTAAGGAAATAGATCCATAACTAAGTGACCTCCAGGCTGTAGTGGATTGGGGGCAGAAATGGTTGGTAACTTTTAATGCCGCAAAGACAAAGCTACTTTCCTTCAATAACTACAAGAAACCTCTTCAACTACCGCTTGCCATGGCAAATAACACCCTACCTGAGAGTTCAACATTCAAACTACTCGGACTAACATTCACAGGTAACATGAATTGGAACAAATACATTGAAGACATTGCCAAGGCTGCTGCAAAGAAGGTGGGCTCCCTCTACCGTGCTAATAAACTCCTCACACCTGACATTATACTGTATCTCTACAAAGCCACCATCCGCCCATGCATGGAGTATTGTTGCCTTATCTGGGCTGGAGCATCATCCACTAATCTCTCCCTCTAAGACAAGGTCCAAAAAAGAGTCGCCAACTTAATAGGTCCCTCACTACAGCCAGGCCCCATCCATTCACTGTGGAGATACCCAGATGCCGGAGAGCTTTCTACTCCAGCAGCTTTTTTCCTCGTGCTGCCGGCCACTTGAACTCCCTCCCTGCTCCCTGTTTCCCGACTGTACCGACATGCAGAGGTTTAAAACTAATGTAAACAGACATCTCGCTGCACAGCTCTCAACTTAGGATGACACCCAAAACCTACTCCCTAATTCTCAGTAGCTCCTTACGTCTACAGTGGCGTCCTGCTTTGTTTGGGGTGAAATATCTTTAAAAAAAAAGTAAATGAAATATTTAGTTTTTGCTAAATTGTCATTGGAGGCCTTCTTCCATGAATAAGCCTTGTTCCAACTACTAATTCTGATCAAGACGACATCATCACCACCAGGCCTCGTGTTATATAGGTGGAGGGTTGACAAGCAAGTTGGCCTTATGCTGTGACTTGACTCATGTCTGATGAGGTGTGTTGGTGATGGTGTTGGGGATGATCATCTAGTAGTAAAGTTCGTATCTTGAATTCGAAGCGCACTGGTCGTTCTGAAAGAAACTGCTCAATGACATCTGTTGTTACAGTTCACTTGTTTATTAAAATTGTTTGCAAAACTAAAGTATTGAATTGTGCTTGTTTTAGGTACGCCAGGAAGCGAGAACATGTTCCCCTAGTAGCTTAGATATTAGCCCTGACAAACATGTCCGTCTTCATTGAAATCCAGGAGGAAAGAGAGAGAGGCAGAAATGAAAATCCCTTACCCTCTTCCGGTCCTGTCATCACCCTCTCCCAACTCAGTCATGGAAAGGGCAGACAACCCATACTACCCCTTTAATATTTCATCAAATTACATTTACAAATTTACAAAGCAAGAATCAAATAATTTTAGTAATATGAAATCTTACCTAGAGGAAGAGATATGAAAAAGAAGTAGAAAATATTAATTTTAATTTTTGATGTATAATTTACATTATTACGACCATGACATGTACTTACGCAGTGAAAGGATTACATTTAAAAAAAAATAACACAAGTTTTGAATATGATACATAATATATCACACACATCGTGATTTGTAGAGTCCGTGGGAAATAAAGTGTGTCTTAATAAACTCTAGTGTTAAACTATCAAAATCCCAGGCTTATTTTTTTTACCACTGACCAGAAAAAACAAGTTTAATTGTCCAAAATTACTAAAATTGACATAACAATTTTTTTTTAATTAATAGAACAAGAGTTTTTGGTGCTTATTTTTATTGACATTCAAGTAAAATTTTAATATTCTATTAACTTATTTTTTGTAATTTCTGGTGTATACTAATATTTTTCACTGATAAGTAAGTATATTCATAAGTTTTCCTCTTAATTTATTTTGAATTGCCATATTTCAATTGAGCGTCAATAAAAATAATGTTAAATATATTCAAAACAAAAGAAATATTTATATTATATATTCACAGTTTTTTTTTTTAAATTGAGAAAAAAATGTTCAAACTCTTAATTTTCTAAACCCGCTCATTTTCCCTCCTATTATTTTTTCTGGTTAGGACTCACTATAACCTAATTTGATGAAAATCTTAACACAAGAGAGAATTGTATGAAAATAAATTAAGCATTAAATATTAGAAACTTGCTTTTTTTAAAAAATAACATTCTTTTTAAGACAAAATAATGCAATGTATCGTTATTCAAAGGAGGAAATTGGGAGAGAGAGAGAGAGAATGAGAGAGAGAGAGTTTACTGCATTGTTTTAGATGTGTATACATCAGGGATGCAAGGCGCATACCTGCTTTCTTATTTAAAAGAATTTTGACATTGCTTGTAATGATTTCATTTTTTCAGGATTGCATTTCGCTCCGTGGTGAAGTTTATCTGCCCAATTTGACGTTCAGCGTGATGCAGTTGGATTTTAGTTGTATCATGAACAACAAACGTGAAACGAAATACATCAGCATTTTAAATAATAGTCCAATGTCTCTGGACTTTAAGTGGAAAATTGTTGAGTTGGAGCAGTGTAAAATTTCAAGCAACCTAGTTAGTCATTCTTCTAAAACAAAATCTGAAGAAAATGGAAATGTCCCGGACGACCTGCAAGAAAAGCGGCCACCACTGAACAGTCCGACTGCATTGGAGGAAGCGACAAATAACGTGATACACAAAGTAAGACTGAATTCTTTGAATAAAATTTTTGTCATTATTAGTCTTCATCAAAAATTATCGATTGAAGTTTTTTGGCTTTTTTTGACCCATCTGATTTAGTAAGAAAAGATTATTTAATTCCAAATACCTATTTTAAATGATTCATTCATGGTGTCGGATGACTATGGATCAAATTTAATGCAAATCTGATATATTTTAATTTTTAAATCAGAGGTTGTGCCCAGATTATGACCCCCTAAAATCCTTTAAAATATTTAAAAAAAACAATTGAAATTTGAGGAATATTTATTAATTGATGTCTAATACCTATTGTTAAAATTTCACAAAAATCAGAGATATCTTAATTTTCACAAAGGCCTTCCATCCCCATTTGCATAAAACTAAATTAAACTTAAATATAGCCCACATTTGGATCCCTTACACCTAGCAGCTGTGTTCCAAAATTCATAATGATTGGTTGATTAGTTTAGGAGTTAATACTGTACATACAAATATATAAACATATAAACATACCTAACTTTTTATATATATTTATATATTTATTGCGGTTTTATTTTTATTTTTGATAGTCTAATGTTGATGTTGATCCATCTGAAACAACTGTTTCTGGATTTGAATTGGACGAGTTACCATCAGATGAACTCGGTCAAGTAAGTTGCGTATTCATTTTTTTATTATGTATTTTTTTTATTGCTGAAAAACACCAATACTATTAGAATGATTATAGCCATAGCATTTATCAAACACATTCTCATATCCGGATTGAAATAACTTGTAAAATTTGAATGGCAAATTCTTTATCCAATTCTATATTTCCTTTGTCATTAAGATCTAATCAGTAGTCATCATTAGAAAACGTTAACTCGCAGTCAAATGCACTAATAATAAGTATTACAATATTGCTTCCTTTGTGCAAGGAATATTATCATCATAAGTAGGAACATATTGGATGTCCGTTTAGCGGCAAATAAACCCTTTTAATGTAGAACAACAATAGCTATCTTAACGGGTTCGTTTTATACAATTAATTTAAGACAAGTTGGTATTTAACCTATAGCTGGTAGTAATTTGTGGGTTCATATATTTCCCAAGAGTATATGTGGTTTAAGATACTGTGATAATTTGTCTTGGTGATAATATCTGTCAATTGAGTTATCTCCCCATTGCAGATTGCCTGTTTGGGTCGTTTATTACGATGAAAACTAATTTTTTTGACATTGAAGAGCTCAGTTGATTTCTGGGCAGCAGAGTGAACAGTAAGCAGCGAAAAGTGAGCAGTTGACAGTGAACAGTGGAAATTGAGATTTTTCGTGGCGGTGACACCGAAAGAAAGTTGATTTAATTCCATTATCGGATTACATATAATAAGAATGGGAGATGGTATTACCGTTAATACGTTATTACCTTATAGTAAAGTCAGTTTTTGTTCCCCTACATGGGTGCTCAATAGCTTTGATAACAAAAGACACCTAAATCTGTTCAGTTAGTGATTTCTGCCATATATTGGTCTATGTTGTTAGAAAACAAAATTTTACTTTTGCTCACTTTCTTTGATTTTAACATAAAGTCCTGATCAATTTTTGCATTTTGGGGGTAAGATTCAGAGGCAGTTGGAGAAAAACTCGTTATCTCTCATGCCCTCCCACTTTACTCAGATTCACTGGGAAACAAATTTAATAATAAACATAATTCGGTATGCACCGGTTCGTTTTTGTTTCATTATTAGTTTTCTGCTACTTATGGAACATCATAACTGACAAAATACTTCAGTTATAGCTAAAAGAAAACCACCATTATTACAATAACTGTAGTTAATACCAATATTATACAGATACACTACATATGGATTAGACAAATCTAATTCTTAAATCGGTCTGTCCTCACACAGCTCACTTTCCAATAATTATCTTTATAGCACTGTAAGTCTTTCATACTAACAACACAAACAACTGTACTCTATTTGCTTGCGATTTCTTTGCTGCGTAATCACATTTTAATAATATCTGCAATTAATGTCAGTGCTTATAATGTAAGGGATGGTGATCGATAATATAAATAAATATTTACCAGGACCGGCGGGACAGTTATAAAAGGGGGGGGGGGCTCTCCTAAAAAGTGGGGGGGGGCCGGTTAAACACATGCATATATAACTTCATTATTGATGACCGTAAAGTGGGGGGGGGGGGGGGGGGGCAAGTCAAAAAGTGGGGGGGCTTGAGCCCCTGCCCCCGATGCCGCCGTCCATACATTATGTCACAATTTATTCTTAGAATATTTTCATGTAATGTATCTTTGTTCTTCATTCATAACATGTGTTCGACCAAGAACAGTTAACAGTGGATTTTTCAAATATTTTTTCTTCGCTAATGACCTATTTTAGCGATTTACGGAATATCATAACTGACAAAATTATTATATATTTAAGCTCCCCTAAAAAATAACGGTTCAATTCTTTTCGAGGTTAAGTTTTTTTGTTTTTTTTTTAAATGGGGATAATATTTTTTGGGGATATTATTTAGACATTTCTTTTCCTAAGGCAGATTTCATGTTAATAACCACCGTGTATCCAGCAGAAATGTAACGTTAAGACTGATGTCTCTGTGTTCATAACCTGCTACTGCAACTCCGTCCCAGTTTTAAGTTGTTTACCATTAATGAATATGTAGCATAATATGAGGTTCAGGGGTGGAAGTAGGAATTTCTTGGGTACCTCAATTTCCAGTTTCATGCTAGTTAAATGAATAAAAGAAGAACGGATATTCTTCAGATGCCTCCAATTCATCTAATGCTATTTCAAACATATGCATGACAGACCGACAAATATGTTTTTCAAGCTTAAATGTGATAAACTGACCCACGGACAGAGCCTCTGATACAGATACTTGTACCCATCTAAAATCGGACACATTCATTCGCTATATATACTTAATGACAAAAAGGCTATTTTAAAGTTCTTATGTTTATTCTAGAAGATATTCATTTTCTATTTCATGACACCTGATTTGCTTGACAATTTCACGGACAATGAAGCTCAGGTTCTTTGAGGCAATGCACACTTTGACGTTGGCCACCAGCTCATCTGAATCATTGTCGATTTGGGCCGCTTGATAGGTGTTTAGTGGCTGATTTACATAGTAGTCTGTGGAATGTAGGGCGAATGACAGTGTCTTTTGTGGGTTTGATCGGAAATTAATTTTTTCTTAAAGTGCCTTAATTATGTATTGACCTAATATAAGGATGGGTGATTGTGTTTTAAATACACTTGAATATGTTTTTATGCGTGCGTGTTGGAGTAGGAATGGAGTTGGAGTAAAGTGTGCAGATATTTATATAAATCAAGGAACTTTTTCTTTTTAGATCCATCTTCGAATCTCTGAGAGGCTTTTTCCATCAGTCAGCTGATCCGTTGGTCTGTCACACCTCAGTCTTTATTACACTTCAATTTGAAATAGCATTTTTTTTTTTATCTTTCACACATAAATCTAAAATAGCATTTTCTTTTAAATTTAAGTGTAATAAACCAACGAAAACTTTATTTTTTGAAATAACTTCAAGACTCTTGAGTCAATCTAACTAAAATGGTAGGCACACTTTCATAGCTAGTGTCAAAAGAGACACGGCAATTTTCATAAAGCTTGACCTGCAGTTTTTCAAATATTCAGATTTATTAGAAAAAACTTAATCATGACCGAATGATAAAAAACTTCTCATAGAGATATGAGAACACATCCAAAACTGAACAATTTTTTTTTCTCAATCGATCATCATTGTATTTCATCAGCTATTTAGTAAGTAGGGTCCTTCTATTGTCATAAATTATTTTATTTTCATATGTGCGTATTATCACTGTATTAGTATCACAGTGATTTTAAAGATAATATGCTGTGATAAAGGGAGATAATCTGGAAATAAATTTAAGAGTAATGTTTATTATTAACTTCAAGTGTTCTAGTGTTTTTATTTCCATTAAAAGCCAGAATAATAAAAAAATTGAGTTTTAAAGAACTTGTTTAATTTAAGTTTGAAACACGAAACTAAATAATGTTTAGCAATTTATTTTTATGTTTAATCTGAAAATCAAGAAAAAATTATGTTAAAAAATAGTTTAGTAATTTTAACCATTACAACTACAGAAAATTTAATTAAAATCTTATAATTTCTTCATTTTTTGTACATTTGATTGGATAGATTCAAGCTTATCTTACGTTTTGTGATAATAATGTTACCCCTAATATCACTGTTCTTCTTTTTTTTCCTTGAAGTCTTTTAACCTGTTTCCTATGAACGGGACCCTGAAACCAGGTGAAAGTGGCCAGGTGCAAGTAACGTTTTTTGGCCATACTCAGATGAAAGCCCATATGGTTGCAGTGTGCGATGTTGAAGGTGGACCCAACTACCACATACCGATAAAAGGAAAAGCCTCGCAACTAAGTTATGAATTTGATACGAAAGTCATAAACTACGGACAACAGGTGAGAATGAGGTTTTATTTATCCTGGCTGGTGTGCACGTTCTATCGATAATGAAGGAGAGAAATGTTACATTTTGTTAACAAATCGCTGAAGCACTGAAAAAATAAGCAACAATTTTGACATCATAATAAAATGTACTTACATTCAAACAATGAGCTATCTACATCATACCCAAATTAGCTCTATCACAATGATCACTAAAAAAATATTATATTAATGCATATTTTTGGGATATTTTTCAATATTTATTTCCGGAGTGCTCAATAGATAGTAGAGCTTAGTAGTAGTAGTAGTAGTAGTAGTAGTAGTAGTAATAATGATAAAAAATAAAAATAAAAATTATAATAATCTTGAGGAAAAAAAAGGATGCCGGAAAGGGAAAAGAGGGATACATGACCTGTTGTACATAGATCAAAAGATCCTGAAGGCGGTAAAAAGCAAAAAAAAAACCATAGCCATGGCATGGATTGACTACAAGAAAGCCTACGACAAAATCTCTCAAGCATGGATAATTGAATACTTAAGGATGTACAGGATATCAGACAAGATTATTAATCTTATTAAGAAAGTAATGGGAATATGGAGACTGGAACTGACAGCTAGAGGACAACATCTGACTGAGATAAGAATACAGAGAGGCATCTTCCGAGGAGACTCTCTATCACCACTACTGTTTATCATGCCACTCAACAACATACTCAGGAAATGTGATGCCGGATACAAGTTTACAGACACAGAATACAGAATAAATCACGTCATGTATATGGACGACCTGAAGCTATTTGCAAAAAAAGAACTGGAAAAGCTGATAGACATAACCAGAATCTTAAACTAGGACATCCAACTGGAATTTTGAATAGAAAAAGTGTGCACTACTGGAGATGAAAAGGGGAAAACTGGAGACAGTGGAAGGCATGGAACTGCTCAACTAAGAGGAGATTAGGGCGCTTGGTGAACATGATATCTATAAATATTTGGGAGTTCTGGAAGCAGACACGATCAAATCAACAGAAATGAAATAGAAGATTGGAAAAGAATACCTGAGAAGAACAAAAAAAAAACTCTTAAAAACTAAATTATATAGTAGAAATCTAGTAAAAGGAATAAACATTTGGGCTGTATCACTGATAAGATATTCTTGACCATTCATACAACAGACGGCAATGATAAAAACAGTTAAAATCTTACGGAAAATCTTTGAATGCAGAAACTAACCCACATAAACTATGAACACTAATCAGCCACATGGAAGTTGCAACAGAAATAAAACAAAAACATAGAAGGAACATGACGTGAATCCGAGGGAACTGAAACTACAAAAAATCTTATAAACTGCCCCCTTTCTTCAAAAAACACAATGTAATGGCACCAACCTCGGCTAATACCAAACAAAATAGTCATGAAGGGTCAAGGAGAACGGAAAGATCGAGGAGGGAGAGCACTAATCAGACCTGCACTGGAAAGGTGCAGAGAATACTGGGGCCCTGGGAAGGCTTACTACCACCCAAATCCCAATGAAGACCAATGGTCACTGCCATCGAAAAATGGTAAGCAGTTGTTGCGATTACGCAAAATAATTTGCAATGGTTATCAAAAGAGGAGCAGGAAATCTAGGGAAACTTGTTGTCACTCGGATTCCATGGAACACCATCGGTTATTGTCAGTGAACAATCACTGATGATGATCTTTGTAATAACTTCTAGTGAGTTGTTAGCAATAATAATAACAGTCATTATAATAACGGAGTATATTGAGTTGCTACACAAATGCAATCACGTTTTAATTCGAGATCTTTTCAGGGCTGATGAGATCTAGGATCTAAACACAATTGTGTCGTCTATGAGCGAAGCCATCCGTAAAAAATGTATCTAAGTTTTGAATTGGAAAAAAATGAACAGTAACATGAATAGAATCTTGGTCACTTCAATTTAGCCTAATATTCTCTCTATCTCTCTCTCTCTCTCTCTCTCTCTCTCTCTCTCTCTCTATATATATATATATATATATATATATATATATATATATATATATATATAATATTCATAAATAAATATTAAATATTATATTTACTTACAGACGATGCCGTTTCGAGTTTATGCTTTGATCAGTGCAGGGAAGTGATAATTTAAGATAGTCACGAAGCACAACCTCGGTTCACAGAGTCACCTTTGACTTCGCATGCTTTCGCTCTATCTTCTCGGCCATAGGAAATTGTCACGTGATATGGAGAAATTAACTTATATTCATGCCAATTGCGGCGAGCGATAAACATCAAGACTATATATATATATAGTGTACGAAAATATGTATTTGTGTATATATTTTTTAAAAATTTGACCCAAACTATTCAAGGTAGAAGCTCGATTAATGTTACCATTTAACAACAGAGCATATATAAATAATCAATGGTATGCTAAATTTCAGTAACCAAGTCTCTATTTATTTCTCTTACCAAAATTCAAAACAATTCAGTACAACTTGACGATTGTTTTGCCTATAGACCAACAACCGCGAATAAACATGTAATTACCAGGATATTTCATTTATGCAGCTAATCAGAAGACCAATGGTCACTTCCGGAAGAAAACCTTTGAGTAAAAATACACAAAAAACATTTGACATGCATCTTACATAGAACCCTGTACCTTAAAGAAAATAAGGATTTTTTACGTAGTCAGTCGGCCATATTGTATTTATAATAAGAGTTGTGAAAAGTATGTATAACATTACTAACAAGACAAGTCAGATTATCTAATATTTAATGAAGTCTATAAAGAAAATTGTTTTTAAATATCAAGAAACTATTATAAAAATATCACTAAGTTGAGATAGACAAAGTTATTTCAAACACAGAGATACGAAAGTTTGGTACCTAAATCGTGCTGAAATAAATGTTTAAAGTTGGTACTAAATAAAGTTACACAGTGCTTATAATCTTATTTACATGTTATGTTGCATAATAATCAATGAAGTGTATTAATAAAAATTATCTATTAGGTATATAAAAAATAAAGAGTTAGCAACATAATTCTGCAACCTATTCCAGCAATTTTAATTTAGTTAATTAATCTCCCCTTGTATATCGGACATAGGAATAATTAGCAAGAGGATCTTGGACAGGATCATACCTACCATTAAATCTAAGGTAACTCATGACTTGTGGTCATCTTCGGATGAAGTTATCAATTGGCTAATAGGAAGTTCATTATGTTTGACATAGACTCATATTACCCCTCAATTTCTCCCGCACTTCTGGACAGGGCTCTGGATATGTCATTCGCGGAAACAAATATAACTAGACTAGAAATAGACATTATAAAATTAGCTATAAGAACATTAATTCTATATGATAACAAATTATGGACGAGGAAAGATAGGGAAAACAATTTTGATATCACTATGGGGTCACCAGACTCTGCAGAGGTAACTGACTTGGTTGGCCCTTACATTCTGAAGGAGCACCATAGAGAAGTTCCACATTTAAAGGTGGGGGGGGGGTATACAGAGATGATGCACTATTCTTCGTTAACTCTGGAAATAGAAACTTAGAGAATACCCAAAAAATATACATAAATTCTTTAAAAATCTTGACCTAAAGATAACTATAGAGATAAACCCTAAGATTGTGAACTTTCTAGACCTAAACAATAAAACGTATGAACCGTGCCACAAACCCAATCATACACTTTACTATGTAGACTATAATTCAAACCACCTGAGTTCTATTAAGAAAGCTATTATCCCCAGTATCTCTAAGAGAGTATCAAAGTTGTCATCAAATAAGTGATTATTCAATAAGAATAGAAAATATTACAATGAAGTAATAGCTAGGTCTGGGTATGGTGGTGAGATAAGCCATATGAAAGGGACCTCGGAGGAACATAATGCAGACTGTACTAGAAACAGGAAAACATCCCACATAATATCATACAATATGACTATGGGAAATTCTAGACCATACAATAATAGTAGAAATACAAATAATATGCGGAATACCACACCAAGCACTAAAGGAACAATACACCCACCTACAGAAGGGAATAATACTAGGAAGAAAAACAGACGTAGAAATTCAATTTGGTTCAACCCTCTTTATAGCTTAATTAACATACCCAAACAGTTCTACAGAATTATTGAGAAGAATTTTCCTAGGGATAGTAGATTAAGTAAGATTATAAATAAAATACTGTCAAACTATCTTTTTCAACATCGATAAACCTAGCCTCAACTACTGTAAGTTCAATTAATGCCAAAATAAATAAAATAAATAGGAATCCAGATAGAATTGCAGCTCAGGTCCAGGATAATATCCCCTCCTGTAACTGTAAAAATGAAAATGAGTGCCCTTTAGATGGGAGATGCTTAATCTCAGATGGAGTATATAAATGTAATGTCATAGAAAGAAATAGAATTAGAACATATATTGGGTCAACAGGCTGTAGTTTCAAGGACAGATTTAGAAACCATGTACACTTATTTAAAGAACCTAGTACTAAATCGGTGAAGACACCTACAACCTTAGGTAAATATGTTAGGGAACTGTGTAGTAAAAACATTCAGTTCAGCCTGAAATGGTCTATATTAGGTAAACCAGGGAAGTACAAACATGACAAATCTAAGAAATGCAACCTATGCACTTTGGAATCTTACCATATTATGTCTAAGGACAATTTATTGAATAAGAGACAGGAGGTGGTTCAAAATTGTTTGAATAGAACCGTATATATTGTCTCTTGTCACAAACCGGTATAGATACCTGAGGTATGAATTCCCTATCAATGCAAATTAAAGAATTATTAACAGAAACTTTTAAAATAAGATAGGTAAAATAAACTGAAAACCTAGGAGTAGATTAGGAACAAGAATATCGGGGATTATGAGATACTAAATATGGATGCGATCATATACAGCATAAATAGGGACAGCGGCATAGGTTAAAGAAATCCTATGTATAAGCAATGGACAGTAAGAGTAGATCATAAGTAAGATTGGAGGGAGATAGTTGGTAATTAAGATAAATAAGGGATGATTTTTAGGAACCTAGAAACAGCTAGCATCTAATGTGAACGCTACTTAAATGTTGAATGTAGATAGGGAGACATAAGGCTATAAATTGAATACACACTAATATATATATATATACACACTTGCCGTATTAAGATTATTAGGGTAGGGGTAAGATGAGAGAACTTTTTTTACTGATTACTCAAGGTATCTTCAATTACAACGGTAAACATCAATGGAATAAAACTAATTTTGTAAAGTTTAAGCTAAGAAAATTATATAACCCCTTCCACAAATATATTTCTGGGGGTCATTATCCTAACAGTAGGGAAGGGAGTACTATCTATCAATTTTTTATCTCTAGCCTGAAACATATAGTGGGATAAATCACTGACCAATTTAATAGTATCTATGAATACATAATAATAGAGTGGTTGAGGTCCGGTAGTGTAGGTAGGAAAAGGGGGATGGGGCTCAGATATTTAATCCAAACTATTTTCTCCAACTAATGAATCACCTAGATATTCTCACGAAAATAGCTCAGATCATTTCCTCCAATAGTTATACATGCAACAATTGTTGACCTCACAGTGATGGGCATGTGTAAGTTTTTACTTAGATCATCTACCATAAAATTGAAAATAAGATGACAACATAAAGAAAAATTAATGTGAGGCACTAATTATGAATACAGAAAACAAAATGTTATCTTCATGTTATATTTGTTTATAGTATAATTTAAAAAGGAAGCTTAGATGTTCAGAATAACTTGGGGAGTCTAAATGTAATGGTTTATGTAGTCTTTAGAAGTAATACAATAAATATGCTTTATTAAAAAATATTTTTCCGACGCCTAAACGTTACCTATAAGTAGGTAAAGGCATCCGATAGGGAAAATATCTAAAATAAATTCGTTTTGTTATAAATATCATATATACCATGACGGTTTTTGCCGGCATTCATAAGCTTAGAATCTTGATATTTTAAAATTATACCCCATTGTGAAGAGCGCAAAATTATAAAGGAATTTCTACATAAAGGTTACAAAATGTACTTTATTTTAAATAGTAACCAATATGGTATTATAACCAACATAAATGTAAGGGAATAAGGGAATGAAAATCCCATTTAAATGAAATGCATAATTTGTATTAACTTCGCACTTAGTTTCGTATTTAAATGAAGTAAATAGATACCCACAATATTAATGAAGTAAATTATGCAATGAGAATTATCTTTGAGTTAATTTAAGTATTTTATAGATAAACAATAACATCACTTCCTAAAATAGTAAGATTAAACTAAATTAAAATTGCTTACTTATATATGCTCTGTTGTTACTGGTTGACATTCATCGAGCTTAAATTGGATGAGGTTAATAAATATAAAGTATATGCTAAAACATATTTTCACAATATATATATATATATATACTAGCAAATCCTACCCACTCACCGCGCAGCAATTAATCAAGAGAGGGGAGGCATATAGTTAAAAAATATGTTTGTACTCTTACAATTCTAACCACAAACTTTGGTAAATTTATAGATTAACACCCCTCACTGAAAAAATGAGATTCTACTTTTTTTAAGCGATTACATGTGAACACTCTGAAAAACTTGGCAGAAAAAAACCCCAAAAAACAATTATTTAGAGTGGGTGATCCGTTTAGTATATAAATTTAACATTTTTCTTTCTTCTTTCCTACAAGTTTTTCAGGGTGCTTACACGTAATTGCCTTAAAAAGTAGAATCTAATTTTTTTTTTTTGGGGGGGGGGGTGATTTAGCGGAGGATGTTAATCTACAATTATACCAAAATATGAATCTATTTTTTTTTCGTTATCTGGACAGAATAGTGAAAAGGCGGTTTGTAAACATTAAGCAATACGTTTGTTGTTAAACTTTACAAATAAGGAATTTAGTTAGCTAATTAAAAAATGTTATTTATTTATTTTTCACAGAAAATGTAAAAACTACGAAAATTAAGTGCTGAAATAAAAAAAGCATTTTTTTAAAAATTGTTTAGTTATAAAATATGTTTTAACTTATAGAAATTCTATATGAGGAATAATGAATGTTGCTTTTTTAGGAAAAAATATACTTTAAAAATGAGGTATAAAAAAATAATTAGCTAATATAGTTGTAATGAATTAAAAATATTTTGTATTTATTTATTTGGTCCCCCGGATTTATAAAATCGGGGGACCTATGTTTTGAGGCATTTCCATCCGTCCGTCCGGATATTTCTCCACAACTATCCATTGAATTTCTCTGAAATTTTGCATGAAGTTGTAACTTTGGTCAGGTTAGAAAGTGACATTCTCCGATTTTTGAAAAAAAATCTGGTTAGCCTTCCAGGGGGTCAAAAGGCCCCAAAATGGCAAAAAATGACATTTTTTGCTCCATAACTTTTCATCCATCCATTCAAGTTCTCTGAAACTTGGCCAAAATATGGAGGCAATTGTTCCTAATAGAAAATAAGTATCGCTGACCTTGGAAAAAATCTGGTTCGTGCCTCCAGGGGGTCAAAAGCCCCCAAAATGGCAAAAAATGACCCTTTTCTCCCATAACGTTTGATCCATCCATTCAATTTTTCTGAAACTTGGCCAAAATGTAGAGGCAATTGTTCTGGATATAAAATGAGCATCCTCAGAAAAATTCTGGTTCGCGCCCCCAGGGGGTACAATGGGGGTCAAAAATGCCCCAAATTGCCCAAATTTATTGCATTTTACACTCGCCACATCGAGTCACATACAGAGGGGGACCACGCACGCGCGGATTGTTATACCTCTCTCTCTCTCTCTCTCTCTCTCTCTCTCTCTCTCTTATATATATATATATAAAGAGTTTTATATAACTCTTTTTTTATATAACCTTTATTTCAATAATTGATGATTTAATAAATATTGCATTTTATCCAATTTTTATTCTCATCAATTTTATACTATTGCTCTATATCGTATATCGAGCATTGACTATTCAAGATAGGATATAATTTAAATATATAATTTATATCTTTTTTCTCACTTTACATATATATATATATATATATATATATATATATATATATATATATATATATATATATATGAGAGAGAGAAAGAGAGAGAGAGGAGTATTAGAAGGCTATCACAATGCAAGAAATGGAAATATGTCAGCGTTGAGAAGACAAAAAAACAAATGATTTTTTTTTATATATATTTTTTCAAAAAGTTTTTATTTTTTTTCTATATAGCAAATCTTACTTGATTAGGCAAGACTTCAACACTGTGATGTAATGTGTGTGACCGTGTTCTATAATATATTTCGAGGAAGACCTCTTTGTCAAATAATGGGTGTTTCAAATCTCGAAAAACGTGTGAATTGCAATATTGTTATAACGCAGTAAATATTAATATCCGCAGCAAATGGAATAAAATTAAAACTATAATTGATTGTTTTTTTTGTTTTTTTTATTTTAATTACTTTTTTTTTTTTCTGAATATTTTTATATTTGACTCAACTGATGAAGTGTTATATATTTATCATAACATTTTTTTAAAAAATTCAATTCAAATTTGAAGGTTAAACCTCAAATATTGTAATAATCATCCCGTCTAAAATGACTTATATAAAAACAGAATTGCATAACCAATGAGGGTTTGATCATTTCTGGAATCCTTTTTTTCAAGCCTATTTTTCTTTAAGGGTCACTAGGGTTTACTACACACCGTAGCGAACTGTATGTAAGTTTTCATATAATCTTTTGAGTGGTTCTCTTCCTTGTATAATCTCTTTTTAAACATTTCATCTACAAGCCTCTTTTTGTTTCCTGATGTATTTTTATTTTTTCATTGTGAACAGCGATATGACCAAGTAGCTGAGGCAACGATAACCCTGACCAACACAAGCCTTGTAGGATTTGATTTTTATACTATTGACTGTGATTACAATGAACTAAACAAAATTATACCTGGCACTCCAATTGTGGTTCCAAGTTCAGTAAGTATAACCCCAAAATATGAGGTTTGAATAAGAAAAGATATTTTTAAGATGAATTCATTCAATCTATGAATTCAGTAATGAAAATGCTATTTCAAACTTTGGTGTGACAGACCAACGAAAATGCTATTTCACACTTAGGTGTGACAAATCAATGAAAATGCTATTTCAAACTTAAGCAAGGCAGACTGACCGACAAATAGATTGGAAACATCTAACATAGAAAAGTATCTTATCGGATTTCAAAGTCAGACTCAAATAACAATCCATCTGACATATCAGCACTTTTTTCATTTTTTTTTCCACTATGTTATTGGCATGAATATATTTTATTTTGCTTTAGTTTTTTTCTGAAAATACTTATCTCAGCTAAGAAAACTGTTCTCATGTAGATATTTCCCCATACTATTAAAGAGAAGTTATCACATGTAATTATACTTAGTTTTTTTTTCTTGAGTTCTTCAAAACTAAAAAAATATATATTAAATTATGCAACTTCAAGGGTGTCTGTTTCTGGCCTCCACATGAATTACACATAATTATTTTTTTCTTTGCAAGCAATTGATTAGCGTCACATGCTAAAATGAACTTTATAAAAATTTCGTTTATCAAAAATAATTTGATTATTAAATTAAAGTAACCAAAATTAATTTCTATTTCTTCATAAATAAGTCAGTCATTTTTTTCTTTTACTCTTGAACAATACTGGATAGATAAAGCTAGTCTTATATCTAAAGTAAAGCTGCCCCCCCCCCTGCATTGCTGTTTGATAGCTTCTGTAACAAAAGGCACATTAAAATGGCGATTCAGTTAATCATTCTTGGCATATATTGATTTATGTTGTTAGAAAATAAAATTTGACTTTTAATCGATTTTTTTCACTTTTAATATTTAGTCTTGCTTAATATTTTCTTTAACAATAGTCAAGCATGAAAGAAGTCGGAGGAAATTTCACTCTCATAGTCAGATCTACTACCACTATTACCCACATGCACTCAGAAGATACTTCTGTAGTACTGTTATTATTATTATTATTATTTTTGTATTTCAATCTTTCAATTGTGAGTTAAATGCTATATATTTTCATACAAAACAAGGTATACTCCCTCTTTGAGACGTTTTCTGATTGGATAATTCAAATAATTTCTTCTCTTTTGACCAATGCCTGCCTTTGGTTGGCTTGAATACTCGATGACACAATTGAAGAAAACAAAATGTACACAGAAAGAAACATGAAGTCCATACACACTGTTTCCTTTCACTTAATTTTACTATTTTACTTGCAATATATTCTGAAGCAAAATTTGGATGCAACGTTCTATTTCAATTCTTTTGAAAACCTAACATATTGCCTTCATAAGATGATACAAGCAGCTTTTGGTGTCATTCAAGGACTTACTTTATTAAAGCCCACCAGGCTTACTTTTATAAACAAAAAATACTGGGATCAATCTGCTCAAATGGGTTTCCTGTTTTTAATAACAAATAAGTACATTATTTCTGTTCTTCACTTATTATCATCTAATTTATCTACCCCCACAAGGTAAGATGTGACACAAGGTCGGGAAAGTGGGATTAGAAAAGCCAGCGCCCGAGAGGTGAGCACTCTGGCCATTTAAAAAATTGCCTGGGCAGCCCCGTCGGCATTCTCCGGTAGGGGCGCCTCAGGCAGTAAGCAATAAACTTACTCCTCCCCAAAGAGGGGAGGCAAAGCCTGGGAGGGTGGACCTCCTAGAACTGCACAGGACTGTCCCATAGACCGGCGTAAATCAAGCCCCGAAGGCCAAGACAATACTAGTCTATGGGGTGTAGTATCCATCGGAACAGATACTACATTTTGATCTTAGCCAAAAATGATCAAAATGTCTTTTTTTATTGAAATTCATTATGGTTGAAATTCGTTCAGATGTCTTTATAAACAAAAGCATCGGTAGCACTTTCCTAAAACAGTTTCTCGTTTTTTTTTAAGCAACAAATTTCACTGTCTGAGTAATGGCGATTACAGGAAGCTAACATAAAATAAGGTGAATTCAATATAGGTAATTAGCACTGAAAATACTATTCTAAACTTCAGCGTGACAGACGAATAAAAATGTTATTTTAAACTAAAGCATGGCAGACCGACCGACCGATAGAAGCTCTTATAAAGATGCTAGGATGCTTCTAAAATAAGATGTGACAATGCATCTAAAAATGCTTCTATTTTAAAACTGTTTTATGATCAAACAAAAACCCAAATAAATTGTGAGATTGTATACCTCCGCCTGAAAACGTAAGTCTTATCTGGATTTTACTTCTCCAGATTGTATGAAGTATTCCCGAAGTTATTCCATGGAAACATCGATAACTCAAAAATTATTAATCTGATCAGGCTGAAATTTTGAATGGTGGTTACTGTTAATAAAGAGCATCGGACCCATACATCAAATTTTGAAAAAGCGGAAGTTGAAATTCCGTCAAAATTTCGACCGTGACCAAACTTTCCAAGGTCAAGGTTAAAGGTCATATAAAATGCAAGACTTCATTGGCTATAATATGGGCCAAGTAACGAGTCTCTACAGTGAACAGAACTGAAGTTATCACTAAAAGTGTGACTTTAACCTTTCTGTGTCTTTGAACTTGACCGTTGACCTAGATATCCCAAAATTAAATTAGTTCTAAGACCGAGTTTGGTGACGATTGCTCAAGCTGTACACAAACAAACAAACTTGACTGAAAACATGACTTCCTTGGTGGAGGTTATAAATATGAATCATATACTATATGTGGTGTCTGTCTGTCTGTCCGGTGATGCAATTGAAAACAAAGTCATGTACCAGCATCAAATACAACTTTTCTAGTGTAAAACTTTATGATGAATCAAATGCTCATCTTTATATTTATCTCTGACTTCGTTTGAGGTCACCAGGAACTAAATTAGTGCCGGGGGGGGGGGGGGTGCTGAGTGAATTACATCAAAATAAGTGTCTTTTGATTTCTTTCATGGTTGTTCGAAAATACAATAATATTTCGATTTGAGAAGAATTTCCCGAATAACTCTCAGGGGCTTTTACCCCGCCCAATAAACCGGTATTGTCCGGGCCTTCGGGTCTTGATTTACGCCGGTCTATCGGTTGTTCGTCCTGTGCAGTTCTAGGAGGTGCACCCTCCCAGGCTTTGCCTTCTCACCCTTTGAGAAGGGGTTAGTTTATTGCTAATTTCCTGAGGCGCCCCTACCGGGGAATGCCGACGGGGCTGCCCAGGCAATTTTTAAATGGCAAAAGTGCTAAAATTCTCGAGCGCTGGTTTTTTCCCACTTTCCCGACCTTGTGGGAGGAAGATAAATAGAAACTCTCTGGAGTTCAATATTGAAATAAACTAGAACTTGCAATTTTAAAGTGTAAATGAATATTAATAATAACAACATGGGACAACTAGCAGTAATACTCGGCATTGCCCGGGATGTAAGGGTATGTCAAAATAAGGTGAACATCTATTCAATCATCTTGTTATATTTTAGCCAAGCATGTTACACACAATGTTTTGAACACTGATTTTATGTTATTATTCCACCCAGGCAACGCCGGGTAGTCCTGTTAGTATGTCATAAACTTGTTACCATTGACTGAAGTCCTGTTAGTATGTCATAAATTTGTTACCATTGACTGAAGTCCTGTTAGTATGTCATAAATTTGTTACCATTGACTGAAGTCCTGTTAGTATGTCATAAACTTGTTACCATTGACTGAAGTCCTGTTAGTATGTCATAAAGTTGTTACCATTGACTGAAGTCCTGTTAGTATGTCATAAAGTTGTTACCATTGACTGAAGTCCTGTTAGTATGTCATAAAGTTGTTACCATTGACTGAAGTCCTGTTAGTATGTCATAAATTTGTTACCAGTGACTGAAGTCCTGTTAGTATGTCATAAAGTTGTTACCATTGACTGAAGTCCTGTTAGTATGTCATAAATTTGTTACCATTGACTGAAGTCCTGTTAGTATGTCATAAACTTGTTACCATTGACTGAAGTCCTGTTAGTATGTCATAAACTTGTTACCATTGACTGAAGTCCTGTTAGTATGTCATAAATTTGTTACCATTGACTGAAGTCCTGTTAGTATGTCATAAACTTGTTACCATTGACTGAAGTCCTGTTAGTATGTCATAAACTTGTTACCATTGACTGAAGTCCTGTTAGTATGTCATAAAGTTGTTACCATTGACTGAAGTCCTGTTAGTATATCATAAATTTGTTACCATTGACTGAAGTCCTGTTAGTATGTCATAAATTTGTTACCATTGACTGAAGTCCTGTTAGTATGTCATAAACTTGTTACCATTGACTGAAGTCCTGTTAGTATGTCATAAATTTGTTACCATTGACTGAAGTCATGTTAGTATGTCATAAACTTTTTACCATTGACTGAAGTCCTGTTAGTATGTCATAAAGTTGTTACCATTGACTGAAGTCCTGTTAGTATATCATAAATTTGTTACCATTGACTGAAGTCCTGTTAGTATGTCATAAATTTGTTACCATTGACTGAAGTCCTGTTAGTATGTCATAAACTTGTTACCATTGACTGAAGTCCTGTTAGTATGTCATAAACTTGTTACCATTGACTGAAGTCCTGTTAGTATGTCATAAACTTGTTACCATTGACTGAAGTCCTGTTAGTATGTCATAAAGTTGTTACCATTGACTGAAGTCCTGTTAGTATATCATAAATTTGTTACCATTGACTGAAGTCCTGTTAGTATGTCATAAATTTGTTACCATTGACTGAAGTCCTGTTAGTATGTCATAAACTTGTTACCATTGACTGAAGTCCTGTTAGTATGTCATAAATTTGTTACCATTGACTGAAGTCATGTTAGTATGTCATAAACTTTTTACCATTGACTGAAGTCCTGTTAGTATGTCATAAAGTTGTTACCATTGACTGAAGTCCTGTTAGTATATCATAAATTTGTTACCATTGACTGAAGTCCTGTTAGTATGTCATAAATTTGTTACCATTGACTGAAGTCCTGTTAGTATGTCATAAACTTGTTACCATTGACTGAAGTCCTGTTAGTATGTCATAAACTTGTTACCATTGACTGAAGTCCTGTTAGTATGTCATAAACTTGTTACCATTGACTGAAGTCCTGTTAGTATGTCATAAACTTGTTACCATTGACTGAAGTCCTGTTAGTATATCATAAAGTTGTTACCATTGACTGAAGTCCTGTTAGTATGTCATAAACTTGTTACCATTGACTGAAGTCCTGTTAGTATATCATAAAGTTGTTACCATTGACTGAAGTCCTGTTAGTATGTCATAAACTTGTTACCATTGACTGAAGTCCTGTTAGTATGTCATAAACTTGTTACCATTGACTGAAGTCCTGTTAGTATGTCATAAAGTTGTTACCATTGACTGAAGTGGGAGGTCTGTTGATCTTTCATTTGGTCATTTCTCGGCCAGTTCACAATTCGTCAGGAGGGAAGTGTTATGAGACCTGACGAGAACATCTTTGACACTGAGAGAGAAAAAGCTCCTGCTGCATGGAACTCATAGAGCTCCGATGTATAAAAAAAATTTCTCTAAATCCATGCCCAGGGTTCCATGTGCTCAGTGGAAATAAATACCGAAAACCTTTTATTTTGTCCCCCCTTCCCCAGTCAGACCATGTGTGATCCACATTAAAAATGAAGGATGATGCCAATATGAAAAGAAGAAGTATGCAACTTGGACATTTATGTGATTATAACATTAATAGATTCTTTGTGTCATTTTGCAGGGCCACATCAAAGCAGGTGAGAAAAAAGTCTTGACAGTGAAGTACATGCCAGGAATTCCAGAAGAATTTTCGTCCAGTTTCAGTATTCAAATCACGCACTTCAAACATGAAATGATTAAAGTGCTTGGTGTTGGCACTTTCCCATGCATGTCGTTGAATCTACCACGTTTTGACATTGGAGATGGATTCTATAATCAAGTCATGGGAATGGCAAAAAAAAATCTCTCAAAACAGACCGATGTTGCCCAAGTGACTGGTAAAGAAGACATTTTAAAGAAAGATCAAGAAGCCCTTCCGGTTAGCAGGTTTTGTTTTGATTTAAATGACTTAAGAATTAGATAAAGTAATATTTATAGAAATAATAGTAAGAAAACACACACACACTTTATATTTTTATTTTTGTTTTTGTGTTTTTTGATGAAAAAAAAAAATGACACAATACTGGTCAACTCTGATGATGGAATATTATTCTGAAATTAATAAGATTAAAGTAAAAAAAAAAAAAAATCTTACATTGATAAAGGCTTCTATTTCCAATTTTATAATATATATATATATATATATATATATATATATATATATATATATATATATATATATATATATATCATGGACACATGTTTCTGCCTCACATCGTCATCAGCATGGCTAACTTAGACAAGGATCGAACCTTCGATGTTGATGTCTATAGTCTGGCGTTTTACCCCCAGACTATGACGCATTACCTGAAAATATGTACGATTTTTATCACCTAAATATTTAATGTTTACTTTTGTAACAAAACGCTGCAATTATCAATAAAAACAATTACATAAAAATACATTTTCAATTATTTAAAAGTTTTTTTTTTATCCTACTAGCTTGCTCTTGGTCTGGTTTCTTCCATATTTGTCCATAATTTGACCAAGATATATCCTTTTTTTTCATGAAAAAATTGCATTTTCCTTCAATTTAAATCCATAGTCCTGGATTCTCTTAAATACTTTGTGAACATGTAATTTGTGTTACTCGGTGCTTTTACTGATCACTAGAATGTCATCTAGGTAGGCTGTCACAAATTCCAGTCCGCTAAGCAATGTGTCAATTACTTGTTGAAAAATGACTGGTGCAACCTTAACCCCAACTGGTAATTGTTCGAATTTGTATAAATCCCTATGGGTATTTATACAAAGTAGCTTTGAGCACTCCTCATGCACAGGTATTTCTAGATAAGAATTACTTAAATATACCATTGAAAAAAGTTTCCTCCATTGAGTTAGCGAATATCTCTTGTGAATTAGTGTATGGTTCAATCCTGTGGAGAAATCTGCAAAAACACGGATCTCTTTACTTTTTTTTTTACTTAGACTGTAGACAAAACCAGCACACTGTATTTTATTCTCGATAATACTCACATTTGTTCTAGTCTATTGAATTCCTGGTAAATCTGATTTAATGACTCGAATGGAACATTTATTTTCTTTTTAAAAACTGGTTGAATATTTGGTTTTAATTCAAACTTGGCAGTTATTTTTTTACACCTTCTTAGTCCACCAGAATTTACTTTTAATTATTTCTTTAGTTTCTCTGCTTCAGCATTTAAATTTTTAATATTTTGACAGAAAGAGTTTATAGGCATATTCCATAATTGAAATTTCTCCATCCGGCCTGTGCTCAGGAGATTGCTTGAGTTTTTCAATACAGACATTCTTAATTTCAAAGTCTTTCATATTTATCTAGCGATTAGCTTGCCTTAAAATATTATTTGTTCACCAATGACGCGTTTAGCTAGTTTGCTTGTTCTCATCAAAGTTGGTTTTCCAATTTTTTTCACATTTGAAGATTTATTATTGACAGATCTGAACCGGAGTAAAGTTGTAACTTAATATTTTTATTCAATATCTTTACCTGCACAAACTTCCTGATATTTTGAGCTTTGTCACTTTTAGCAATTTTAATAAAGCTTTTAAAATGTTATTTTTAACTCTGCAGTGTGTACTTTTGTGTCCTATGCAACCACAATTAAAACACTTTTTCATCTTATATGGACAATACCAATGCAATTGTCCACAACCAAAACACAGTTTAGGTGGCAAATTACTTTTCTTTGGTTGATCAAATTTAGTTGGTGAATTAATTTTCTTTTTGTTACGTATTTTTCTAATATGTGACACTCCGCTTTGTTCAATGCCCCTTGAATCTTGGTGAACACTAATAAAATGTAAGCAGTCATCTACGATATGTTGAAGTGTCAAACCAGGTTCATATCCTTTGTCTGATTTCAGCATTCATAGTTGATACTAAACCCTGTGCGAAGATTAGACATTCAAAATTGTTAGCGCTCAACTCAGACAATTTGAAATTATTGCAGTGTTTGTTAACTACACTAATGAAAGTAGTGTAATCTTTGTCTTATTTTCTTGTGAGATTCATACATTTCCATCTTTTGTGAAAAAGAGACGTTTTAGGGCTATACAATTTAGTTAATAATTGTACTGCTTCAACAAATGTATGGTTGCTGTTTTTTGTGTTTTTTTGACGAATTTGGTATGTTCAACCATATTCAACTTTCTTTATAACAAATGAACCTTTTCAAGATCGGTCCAATTTGCACAGTCCATATTATAAAGATCTTTGTATCATCTAAAATACGAAGCAAATCTAATTTCGTTTTCAGGGTCGTAAGTAAAATGATTGATAGTGCTCCAAATAGCGTTTTGTGAAAATGCACTTTCATCTTCAAAATTTTGACCCTGATACGATAATTTGTATAATTTTTCTGTTCTTGTTGGGTATGAAGAAACATTTCCTCAAATTTTTCATTGACTCCAGTTGTTTTTCCTGGAATTTCTCTTCTAGTCAAAGTTGTTGTTCTTCCATTTTTATTCTGATATTCCATTTGTCCCCTTTGTAATTGCAGTTGTTGATCTTGTTGGTGTTTAATTATGTCCAACATGGCACTTTTAAATTACTCCATTTTCGTCCCTCAAAATAGGCTACCGACTTTTACGTGTATTTTTAAATTTTTAAATTTTATTTTATCGTAACTTTCCCACTGGAAGATAAATTCTTCTTGGTGTGAAAAAAATAAAAGTAAGATTAAACAATTAAAAAACGAAGAAAAATTGACAGACCTTTTGTTGTTGTTTTTTTATTTCATGGTCGAATGACTTAGATTTCAACACCCCTTGTTGGGTAATGACTTGAAATCCTCCAGAATTAAACTTTTTTTAAAAATCCTATTTTCTGATGTTGTCGACTTTCCTTCCGCAGATTTGGTACACCTTGTGTGTTTAAAAATCCACTATAACTTTTAACTTCTCGCTGTTGTCATTAACAATTTCTTCCAAGCACACCATCTAAGTCTTTTTCGAAAATCCAACATTGAAAAAATAGAAAAAAAATAAAAATAGAAAAAAATATGATTAGGCAGAAGAATTCTGTTATTTTTAACAATGTTTTTTTAAATGAAAGAATGCTGCCTAAATGCACACAATATATATATATATATATATATATATATATATATATATATATATATATATATATATATATATATATATAGAGAGAGAGAGAGAGAGAGAGAGAGAGAGAGAGAGATGTAGGTAAAAAGCTCTTTAATTTGAAAAATGATAAATAAATAATTTTTGAATGAAAAAATCTTTTGTGGTGTTGTTTGGGCTCCTGAACGGAATGCTTTGGTAAGCTTTCAAAAAATCATATATATATATATATATATATATATATATATATATATATATATATTAGTACAGAAAAATTAGTACAACATTCGTACCGTCGGTTCAAGCACAGAAGGACTTAGCCATCCGGCTCTCTTCAGCTAAGTCCTTCTGTGCTTGAACCGACGGTACGAATGTTGTACTAATTTTTCTGTACCAATATATATATATATATATATATATATATATATATATATATATATATATATATATATATATATATATCTTATATTTCTTCTTTCGTTCAGACCTCTTCAGAATATTGTGATAACAAGGAAGAACTGGAGAAAGAAATCAACCGACTTGCTGTGAAGTTGTATGCTACAAATAAAGAGCATGAATGCTTCTTTGCATCAGACTTGTTAGAAAAGCCAGACTTCCTTCACGATCACTCAGTGTCTTCAATATCTGTCATCGGCCCATCACGGAATCAGCGAGATTCTATCAAAAAATGGAAAGCAAGGTAAACAAGGAACCATGTTATTTGCAGACTTGAGATGTAAATGTTAATTCTTTATTCTACCTTGATCCTTATGTTGGTCATTTACAGGTTCACGCATGATAACACTCTCATTATATCTCTCCAAGATGGAATACACAACACAAGAAAGCTGAGATGGAATAGTTCTTCAAACTTATGCATAGATAGCAGTAATACTGATAGTTTGTAATGTAGTGCTTATTTAGGTGAGTCTTATGAGAAGTCATCTATTGAGGAGAGGATGATCGAATGAGAGCAGCATTCAAGTATAAGACCTTGTAGAAATAAATTATCACTTTGAATGTTATTTAAATACAGATATTTAAATAGGAGTTTGCAAAAAAAGCAGATATAAACAACAAAGATTTTATATAAATTAAAACATACAAAAAATCACTTGGAAACTTGGAAACAAAAAGGAAAAACGTTCTATGTCATAGCAAAGTTTGTTTCGGAATTTTTGAGATGAGGATTGATAATTTGCATTATTTGGATTATTCGGACTACTGTTCTCATCTTGGATGAACTTCCAGAAGACTGTCACTTAGAACTGATTATTACTTAGCACTTATATCCGTTATGCCACAGGTTCAATCCTCAGTTTGGGCGATACTAAAAATACAATTACGAATTACTTAAGACTTCTATCTAGTCGTTGCTGATGGAACGAAGGCAAGGTACCCCTTGTTGATAAATGGTTTCGTTCAGAATTCCGTACAGATTCCCGAGTTTGACAGAAAGATTCCCGAGTTCGACAAGATGCACCTGAAGAAGGTCAGAGGTTACATTGGCCAACCTGTTGTGAGAATAACATCCAAGATGAGAACAGTAGTCCGAATAATCCAAATAACAAAGTTTGTTGACTATTTCGGGTGTGTTGTAGTGTAAATGTGCGTGTGGTTGATTCCATTTTTTAACCCTGTTACCACCTCCCATGATGTGGACTAGAGGTTGAATTTTGGAAGGCATAAACATTATGTCGTTGTAGGATGTTAAGCAGCATAAAGTAGAGACAATAATGAACTTTTTAAAAGCTGTTGATCTATATAAAAAAATATAATTATCTAAAGACATATAAATCCAACTTGATTTGGTATTAAATAAACTGAAAAAGGTTGATATACTGTAAAAAAAAAAGTTTAAAGAATGTTTTCAAAATATAATTATTTTGTCTTTTTAAAAAATGTTTTTTTTGTTGCAAAGAATCTTTTAAAGAATACAACTTGATTCGGCATTAAATGACCTGAAAAAGGTTGATATGGCGTAAAAAAAGTTTAAAGAATGTTTTCAAAATATAATTATTTTGTCTTTTTAAAAAATGTTTTTTTTTGTTGCAAAGAATTTTTTAAAGAATACAACTTGATTTGGCATTAAATGACCTGGAAAAGGTTGATATGGCGTAAAAAAAAGTTTAAAGAATATTTTCAAAATATAATTTTTTTTGTCTTTTTAAAGAATTTTTTTTTTTTTTTGCAAAGAATTTTTAAAGAATACAACTTTATTTGACATTAAATGACCTGGAAAAGGTTGATATGCTGTAAAAAAAAGTTTAAAGAATGTTTTCAAAATATAATTTTGTTTGTCTTTTTAAAGAATGTTTTTTTTGGGGAAAGAATTTTTTAAAGAATACAACTTGATTCGACATTAAATGACCTGAAAAAGGTTGATATGATGTAAAAAAAAAAGTTTAAAGAATGTTTTCAAAATATAATTTATTTTGTCTTTTTAAAGAATCTTTTTTTTTTTTGCAAAGAATTTTTTAAAGAATACAACTTGATTCGGCATTAAATGACCTGAAAAGGGTTGATATGCCATAAAACAAAATAAACAAACAAACAAAAATCTAAAGAGATTCTGCCGATTTAATTTTTTTAAATTATCAAATAGAAACTTAGATTATGGAAAATGAAATCGAAAAGTAAAATAAAATTCTATTAACGGTGGGTTGTCATTATTTTTAAAGGGTGTGAAAGGTGATAACGTACATACAAATGACAGTGCAAGCATATTATTATGCAGATCTTTTAAAAAAATTATATGTTTTTTCTTTTTAATAAATATATATCTTTTAAATTTATATATTTCATTTTACATTTATATGTATATCTTTTTTATTTATATATCGTTTTTCTTTTTAATTAAAATATCTTTTGTATATTTATATATCTTCTTTATTTTTTAAATATATTTATCTTTTTTGAATAATACTATTAAATATTTGTAGCTGGACGTCATATCTATTTGTTAGTAAAGTTACTGTTTCAGCCATCTTTCTATTTAATATTCTTTCTAAAGTGTGACATTTTTTTGTCCTCTCGTCTGCCAGGCCTCGACTGCCTTCATATGAACTTGATTTTGGTTTTGTTGTGTTGGGTGTGATCCGTACGCAAACCGTGTGCATCAGAAATTATAGACATGAGCCTCTGTCTTTCAAAATGGAACATAATCATCTGGCAGCGTGGGGTTTTAAAGTTGACCTTGGTCACGTGAAACAACTTCCCCCTGACGAAACGGTCACCTTTAATGTGACGTTTAATCCAAGAGGAGCCGACCTTCTTCTTGGAGCGGTTGAAACAATGATCCTAATTAATGTAAGTTTGTTTTTCTTTTCTAAAAATCTTTTTGTCTCACTGCAGTTTCATGCTAATCAGATTGTACTTCATCAGGTATGATGTTGGTTCTACTTATCTTCATCTCACAAGGTAAGATGTGACACAAGGTCGGGAAAGTGGGAAAAAACCAGCGCTCGAGAATTTGAGCACTCTGGCTGTTTAAAAATTGGTAGGAGTGCCTCAGGCGATTAGCAATAAACTAACCCCTGCTCAAAGGGTGAGAAGGCAAAGCCTGGGAGGGTGCACCTCCTAGAACTGCACAGGACGAACAACCGATAGACCGGCGTAAATCAAAACCCGAAGGCCCGGACAATACCGGTCTATAGGTTGGGGTAAAAACCCCTGGTTCCCCGTTGTTGGTATTTACACTCCACAGGTACTACACAATGATCTGAGCCTGTTACAGCAAAACATGTTTGATGTTTGTGTAAACTTGCACTAGGTAGCATGTTTAATGGGTTGCATGTTTGCATACTAATAACAGGCTTGCTGTGGGAGAGATATTTAACGAAGGGAAGAGAAACCACACAAGAAATTGGAAATATGTATGGTCTGGAGTTTTAACTACCCAGAATTTGATTTCTTGTTGGAAAAGTTAGTGTCTCTTTAAACGGGGGTTCATGCTGAGCGCAAAGTACTTGAAAAAAATAAAGTTCAGGTAGATATGGGACCACCTAGGCAGCAGATTGTTCATGTCCATAGATTGCCAGCAGATTAGTCTTTTCAAGTTGTCTACCACAAAGGACCATGATATCTATGTATATTCCGGCAGATAGGCAAGGGAGAGAAATTGGTTGGTTGTGTGTCTTACAGTCAGTTGGTTTTCTGAGCGCCTCACAATCAGTTGTTGTTTGTGTGCTTCTCACAGACAGATGAGGCTGCTAGATTTGAACTTGTGTTTTGATTCGGTCGGGCTAAGAGTTTTGGTTTGCAAGTCTTCCTGAGTGTAAGAAAACGAGTATCATTGTAACATCTCTCAAAATAAAACTGCTTTACTTGTTTTAAACTGGAGTTGTAATTTTGTTTGGAGGGAGAATGCTTCTGTTGCAGCACTGACTGAGGCCATGCAATTGACACCAGAATAATGAGCGGGTGATCATGACATGTGCAGTGAATGCACATAGGCGCACGTTTACATTTGTGCAAGAATGAAGAAGAGCAAAAGTGAGAAAAAGCAATCAGCACAGGTTGACATTAGCTGCATTTGTTTCACAAGAAAACTTGACGATGATGTCAATTTTGTTTTGTTCACTTATGCATTATTATTATTTTGGGGAGAAAGGGAGAGAGACAGATTTTCCCACGAACTATCGAGAAGATTGCAAGTTGAATTCAATAAGTCATTTCTGATAAATAGTTTACAATATGTTTTGGCATTAAATAAACCCCCAAAATGTTGATATGCCATAAACAGACAAATCAAACCAATTAACGAGTAGGTGTTTCAGCATTCAATAACGCCAAACAGTTTAATGTTTATTTAGTTTTTTCGGCAACTAAAACACGAAATCAAACATTGATTAAATGCCATTAACAAATAAAGAGTTCCACTTACTTTTCCAGATTGTGAATGGTCCTCAAGTTGTGGTTCGGCTTTCCGCAGAAGTCACTATGCCTGATATGACAGTCATGGACAATTTATTAGAATTCGGAGATCTCAAGTGCGGTGACTGTAAAATGATCACAGTCCAACTTTATAATCACCGACAGGTGCCGTGTGAGTGGAGCTCAGTCCCACCAGAAACGAAAAAGAAAGAGGTAAGGTATTATGGTATCATCTGTGAATCTCTGAATCAGCATTGGTGCCAGTGACACATGCCAATTAATGAGACAAAGTGACTACTCTCTGAAAACAAACCGCTGTGTGGTGAATTTTAATCACCAAAAATCAGAAAAATTATCCAATTTTAATGAAATTTTCAGCATTTATTCAATAAAGTATGCATTTTATAAGGAATATAAGTTTTCACATTTAACTTCTCAGCAATTTTCAAAATAGTGGAAGTTAGACGGAATTTAAATTTGGACCAAAATAACGCACATGCAAAGCAACATATTTTATTTGAGATTTTTTCCAACTACATATTAAAGAGAAAAACATAAAACTAAATAGGCTTCCAGAGCACTGATGAGACCGAAATATTGAAATTAAAATAATAATTTAAATGCTTTTGTATTTTCCATAAAAAAAAAAAATTATTTACCTCCTCTCACGGAGGTTAGACACAAGGTCAGGTATGGGTTGGGATGAAAGTGTTTCTGTGGAACAAACTGGATTCGAACCCGGCACCCCCAGGCCCTCAGTCTGCATCGTTAACCACTTAGTCATCGTGCCATCGCCATGTATTTTCCATAAAGCTAGTTTTTATTTTTCAAATATGAAGATTATCATATATATCTCTACTTATATAAAGTTAGGTATGTATATATGTTTATATATTTGTATGTTTCAGGATTCACTCCTAAACTAACTGACCGACAATTATGAATTTTAGAACACAACTGCTAGGTGTAAGGGTTGGTAATGTGGGCTATATTTAGTTTAATTTAGTTTCATTTAAAGGGGACAAATAGGGTATTAGATATCAATTAATAAGTATTTCCAAAATTTCCATTTCTTTGGAGTATTTAAAGGGTTTTTAGGGTTCATAGTATGGGGACATAACCTCCCATTTGGAAATTTACATATTTTCGATGTGCATTAAGTTTGATCCAGAGCAATTAGACACCAATTAAGCAAGATTCCCTGAATTTAATTTCTTCTTAAGGCCCTTAATTTCAGATATTTTCTAGAATCAAAATCATGTATCAAATTTTGAATAAGTATTCTAGACATAAGTTTAGTAACATTACATTTTGATTTTAATCTTTGTAAGAGGACATAAAAGTGGTGCAAAACTGTTCTGATCTGGGAATTAATGTTACCTATCCTGGGACGGGTATTTTTCTAATATATATATATATATATATATATATATATGATTATTTTTATTTACACAGACATGAACAAAATCTGCGACACTGGCATGTCAATGAGATCTCATCAGGCAGAGTTAGAATCCGATTTTAACTTAGAAGAAAGGAGTTTATATGTTGTTCGTTTGTAGACAACATTTTTATATATATATACAAATGTTTATAATAACTGTTGATCGATAACATCGACATGCCAGTGTCGCAGATTTTGTACATGTCTGTGTAAATAAAAATAATCATATATAAAAGCTCTATTTGATATTGAGCACTTTTTATAAACCCGGTTTAAATTCTTTGGATTACTACCCTGTGGATGTTTTACCTGGATTATATATATATATATATATATATATATATATATATATATATATATATATATATATATATATATATATATTAGAGATGAAAGATGAGAATAAAAAATTGTAAAGATACAATATTTATTAGAACATCAAAAGTTCAGAGCAAGGAGCCTCATATCCTTAATCAATGGATTTTCAAAGATAAACTCTTCTCATCAGAGGATAGGGAAAAGCTGACAATATAATTGTAAATATTATCGGCAACATTTAACTTTGAAAAATTTACATAAAATAAAACAAAATAAAAACAAAATAAGGGCCAAAAGGTAAAGAGTCTTATGTTGAGATGAGATCGTAAAGTCAGGGTGGATGATATCCAAAAACACGTTAAAACAAAAATAAAAACAGCTGTTATTTTGGAAATGAATGTTTGAAAAAGAACAATACTCAAATTGTTTAGGAATCCAAATATTTTTGTAAGAGGCTGGTGGTCCGACTGCAATTGGTAATGTCCATTTTATCCTGTCTGTGCATTAGTTTGGTGCTGGAATTATCCGTTTCGCAGGGTTCAGATTGATTTTTGTCTGTTAGAGTTCGGTATATATATATGACAATAAAAGGATAAAATAAATCCGAAGGTATGAGTTGAAATAGAAAAGCAGAAGACCTAAAACTCAACGTTTGTCACTTTTAGCTTTTTCTCTCTTGATAAAGCCAACACAACAGTTAGGCGAAACGTTGATTTTTAGGTATTCCGCTTTTCCTTTTTAACTCGTATGGGGATGCTCGATATTACAAATATATAAAAAACAAACAAAAATATTAGTAATAAATATACGGATATAAGGACTTTAAACTCTTCTAATAGGCATCTAAAATAAACAAATCTATGTTCAAACTGTAATAATATATTTGTTTGTTTTTATATAATTTTTAACTATATATATATATATATATATATATATATATAATATTTATAAATAAATATTAAATTATTTATGCCTACAGACGCTAGCGTTTAAAGCTTATTGCTCTCATCAGTGCAGGGAAGTAACAATTTCAGACGGTCGGGAGGCGCGAACCCGGTACACAGAGTCAGCCATATCCACTCGGCCCACGGAAACTGTCACGTAATTTAGGGAAATTAAGATCTATATGTACCTAGAAGCGGGCACAGATAGAAGACTAGTCGAGAGTGTTCGACGAACGTATATATATATATATTTGATCAAGTTCAAATATGTTAATAAGATGAACATAAAACCAATATTTTTCAAAAGTGCTCAATAACAAGTAGAACATGTATAAAATTACATAAACAATATTACAGTCTTATGTCAATCAACCGTTTCGATGCTACCACATCTTATCAAAGACTGAATAAAAGTGAAAAGTAAAAAGTGAGAATCCCGTATTGGAAATGTCGTCATCAGAAAAAAACGGATGTTAAGAAAAGAAGAAAGAAACGAAGAGGCAATATTTAAAACCGATCAAAGTTCGTGTTGGCCAAATATAGGTCACAGTCCATTGACCCTACAAATTTGTACTCATGGACTCGTAATTCCTTCCCACATCTCAACGGACGCTCCCCATTTCTTCTGGAGCAGCTATCATTTTGACCTACGCTAGACACAGGCAGGCGTGAGGGATTAAGAAAATAAACAAATCAACAAACAAGTAGAATGACGAGTAAATGAATGCTAGAGAAGGATAATTTATATTTAGAAAATAATTTTCATCATAAGAATTTACTGTATATTAAATATTGCTGCTCTATGTAAATTTACTAGACCAACCCGACAATCTGCCAAATCCCATCCATACACTGTGGAGGTCCTCATATGCCGAAGAGCTTTCTACTCCAAAAGCTTCTTTCCTCATTCTGCTTGACTCTGGAACTCCCTCCCTGCTCCCTGCTTTCCTGACGTTACTGACATGCAGAAATTTAAAACTAATGTAAACAGACATCTCGCTGTGCAGCTGCTAATTTTTTTGTTGCTATTACTATTAAAAATGTCCTCATTATATGGGGTCATTGGCATTTCTAACTATAGCTAAACCCTCGTCCCTATACTGCCCTATATCGTTAATGCTAATTATACTCTTTCTGTGAGTTTATGTAAAATAAACAAACCCACCAGATCAGACATTTGTGCGGAGGCAAGTGACCCCATTGCTACATCGAACGAGTCTGTAGATTCAGCTTTCATCCATTGTTCTACATCAGTACAGTGTTCAGACATTATATATAATGTCTATTTCCTCGTTGGTAATATCTGTGTAGTTTTGCAAAGTTTAATGCCTTGTAGAATAAATCCTTTGTTATAGAAGGGTAGTAATTCATAATGTCAAACTAGATGAAGGTACAGTGGGTTTTTTCTTCTATTTTATTGAACCAATTAATGGTACTTGTAGTGTTGATCCATTGGTTCAGATGTAGTTTTTTTCTTGATGTTTTTATTTGTATTTTCAAGAATTTTCTTGCTAATTTTTGCAATTTCAGGCTTGGTAGAAATCACAGCGGGAATCAAGATCACAAATTATTTAGATGTAACATTTAACCTCAACGAGAGCAATTATAAACCTTATATGAAATATAACTACGACTCAGTATATGTTAACTCCAAATCGAAATGTAATATTAATAGTATACATGGATTCTATTTCTATTTTAGCCGAGTAATGAAAATGTTCCAAGCAAGAAACTGAAAACAAATGTGACCTCTGTGAAGAATTTTGAAATCTTACCATCATCTGGCGTCTTAGTTCCTGAACAGAGACTCAATGTCCAAGTGAAGTTTATGCCAACCGAAGAGGTAAGGGTTCGAGTTTGAAGCTAGTCTTGATTATTATAATCACTGTATAATGCTTGAAATATTGTTTTTCACCTGATATTAATAATCTTTGTATAATCTTTTGGTTGTTGTTTTGGTTGGGTTTTACAGCAGGTCAACCCTTGTAAGGATGGTTATTTAATGTTGCAACCCTACATTTGGTTTACAGATGGTTTGTAGATTATTCATCTGTTTTATAGGTGTATATTTTGTAAATAAATAGTCTATGCACAATAAGTTCTATTTTACCATAAATGGAACCCTGACAGGTACTACCACTCCTCCGGGTCAGAATGGACCAGAGAGTAATTCTAACTATAGATTGATTCCACATTCTGCAAAGTTCCTAAAATTTACTCAGCAAAGCCCCGTAGAATCATTGAATTTAACAATCAAATCTGAACTACCATTGCTTAAGTGCTGTTTGAGCTGTGCGCCAAAGTATGCCACTCAGTCCCTGAAAGATTAGCAAAGTCCATCGAGCGCTCACGTTGCTTTAATAAACACCATCTTTTATGTTGCAAAAAACCTAAGTGTACCCTTTATTAGTTTCTATATTGCATTGGCACATTTATTCTTTATTTACATTTATTATGTAGAAATAAAATTATATTGATATTTATGGTGGACCCTGTATATATTAGTTGCAAGGGAGGTAATCAAGAGAAACTAACATTGACACCTTTTTACCTGCAGAAAGTTTATGAAGGACGGATAACGATCCGACTCAACCAGAGTTGTAATCGTGTTATGCTGTTGTGCAAAGGAAGAGGATTGGAACAAAAGTTGATGTTTATGGAAGAGATGATTAATTATGGGCCGATCTTGCCGTATAGTTGCGGGCATGAGAAAGAGGTGATCGTCAAGAATCCATGTGACTTCCCGATTGAATTCTACAGTGCTGACTTTGATACGCATTACTTAGAAGAGGAAAAGGTAAGAACAAACAATTATCGCATTCGCAATCGCACACAACCATCTCTAAAAATATACATGGTTTGTGTCTCTTTTGTTTCAATATTTATATGTATAAAAAGCTATCCCTTTACATGTAACACTAAGGGGAGGTAATTCAGTTTATATTCAAATGAAGGCTAGCATCTGACTTAAGTATAGTGGCATGCAGAGGGATGAAGGTTATGGGGCAGTAGCCTGGGCATCCAATCATATTCAAACTATCTTCCTTTCTCAGAATATTGCTCAGTACTAGGACTTAGACTTGAGTCTTTGGGCATCCAATTATATTCAAACTATCTTCCTTTCTCATAATATTGCTCAGTACTAGGACTTAGACTTGAGTCTTTGGGCATCCAATTATATTCAAACTATCTTCCTTTCTCAGAATATTGCTCAGTACTAGGACTTAGACTTGAGTCTTTGGGGCATAGAATCATATTCAAACTATCTTCCTTTCTCAGAATATTGCTCAGTACTAGGACTTAGACTTGAGTCTTTGGGCATCCAATTATATTCAAACTATCTTCCTTTCTCAGAATATTGCTCAGTACTAGGACTTAGACTTGAGTCTTTGGGCATCCAATTATATTCAAACTATCTTCCTTTCTCAGAATATTGCTCAGTACTAGGACTTAGACTTGAGTCTTTGGGCATCCAATTATATTCAAACTATCTTCCTTTCTCAGAATATTGCTCAGTACTAGGACTTAGACTTGAGTCTTTGGGCATCCAATTATATTCAAACTATCTTCCTTTCTCAGAATATTGCTCAGTACTAGGACTTATACTTGAGTGTTTGGGGCATACAATCATATTTAAACTATCTCCCTTTCTCATAATATTTCTCAGTACTAGGACTTATACTTGAGTGTTTGGGGCATACAATCATATTTAAACTATCTCCCTTTCTCATAATATTGCTCAGTACTAGGACTTATACTTGAGTGTTTGGGGCATACAATCATATTTAAACTATCTCCCTTTCTCAGAATATTTCTCAGTACTAAGATTATATATGGGTCTTTGGGGCGTACAATCAAGGAGTTAGTCCTGAGTATCACCAAACCTCTGCATGCTAATTCTTAAGTATTATTATTGTTAATAATGTCAACAAAATGACAACTGTTTTTTCCAAGTGAATTTAAATTGGAAACAGAAATTTATAAAGTATACGTTTTGTGTGAGTAAAATAAAATCTCTATTTATATATGTGAAAGGTATGTTTAAAGGATAAATGCATAACAGAATGTATAAATATATATTTTATTCCTGTTTATACTTATATGTGTATGTGAAATTTGTAGTTGGGAAAATATGCTTATTTATGTATGCAATGTGTATTTGTTTGCTAAGCATCAGCAGAAGCCTACTTGAAGTATTGGTATTGTTTGTAGACAGAATGACACAAAACTGTATAGAATACAAAAAATAAATGAATTATTTATTGAAATTTAATTTTCGGATTAATAAGCCTTAATCAGGTTTATATACAGACAATTTGTTTGTTTTTTTAATTGTCGAAATCTTACGATATTGCTGAAGATCGCCGATTTCTTACGATGTTGTTGAAGAAATTGTTTTTTTTAAATGTCCAGTGTGAAAGCATACATCGTTTCCCGACTGGCTGCCTTACTCTAAACGCATTGTGCCGTAGTTTTCTCTTCTTCTTCATCTTCGTGTTCTGGTCATGTCGATTCTAGTGCAGTCGGTAGCCAGGGAGCGAAGCATGGTTCACGCAATTTGCATACATAATAAAAACAACAAACACAGACACAGATAGAGACATTGTATAAATATGACTTGTTGAACACAGGTGTGCCCATGTGTGTCATTGTGGCCCCATTGTTAGTGTCACTACTTCTGAGCTCTATTCCCATCTTTCAAGTACAGGATCTCAGCTAAGACTAACTCCTTCATTCAACCTATGTGACGACCTTCTTTGTCTCATGCCGAGATTTTTCTCTCATTGATCTTCTTGTCCAACTCCTCACCCAACTCAGACTTATGTCCTGTCGAAATCATTCACTGCTGATCTGCCTGTTGATCTCAGTGAATCTGTCTGCTCACAACAGTCACTGTTTCCCTAATATATTTTCTACCAGAATTCCTTCAGAATTTTCTATCTTGATCTTTCCCAGCTGCTATTTATATCTAACTCTCCATGGCGTTGCTTTGTCTGTGTAGCACAATGAGTCCATTACTTTTGTATTGTCATTTACTTCCGAGCTAATATTTTGCGGTTGTCCCGGCTGTCTTTGTCTTTGTCATTTATTACATAAATTGCAAAACAAAAATCATACATTCAAATTACATAATTTATGAAGCAGCAGTCATGACAGGTAAACAAGAACAATAAAACAAACCGACAAATAAGAGGTCTTTTAAATCACCTCCCACAGAAGGATTTTTAAGTAACCTTCTATCATGAGGGCTTTTAAATAAAGTTAATCACCACGACTTCAGTGCAAAATTCCTAACTGCATTACCCATAATCTTTCTGTTCAGTGTTATAACACCTTCACCAATACGCAATGCACCATCAGTTGATGAGCCCACCCAACAGTCAGAGACCTCATGAAATTTCTTAATAAGTCATATACCACTATCTAATCGCCCCTCAACTGAATTTTCTTTATAAAGCAACTTATTTTATAACTTCTTTCATGAACTGTACTATTTTCCTAGTAGCTTTACTCTTTGTCCTTTTTTGCTAGTCAACTGGAGAGTGGGAGATGAATGATCGCCGTGTCCCTGTATGTTTTAAAGACCTCTATGTGGGTTGATATTGTGAATTTTTCACCAATCTCTCTCCTAGGTTTACATTCTCATAACGTGACTAAATAGCACAACCGCTCCTCGAATCCAGAGCATGACATCCTGGAGGGGGTCTCTACACTGCCCTGTCACATCCGGTCCACACTCTCACCATAATCTGTTGGGGAGTCACTCTACAAAAGTATATTATACTCAATGTAAGTGTGACCAAATCGCTACCAAAATGAGATGAACTACGAGAGGGAGTTTGATCCCCATCACACAAAAGAGAAAACAAAACAAATCAAAAACAACCAACCAATAAACATGCATAAACAACTGCAGCACTATTCTAGCTTTTCTTCTTACCGATGATATTAAACTTATTTACAACCATCAGCTGTAAACCACCTCCAAAATAAAAATCGTGCAAAACCAAGCTAATGACTAACCAAACAAAATGCAAAAAAATCGTGCAAAACCACTTAAAACCGGAAAAAAAATGGCCATCGATTTTTTTGGAGATGATCACTTATCTTTAGATAACTTCATGCTGAAAAGGGTAAGTAATTTAAGAAAAATAAATTCGGAAATGCATGCACTTAAACTGGATTGAAAATGGTGGCTCTAAATGAGAAGAGGAACACATTATTGTCTTTTCATTTTTAATAGAAATTTATTTCATATTTTTTGACAGATCTTGCGACTCATGCGGGGTTACGATGAGTTTAGCACATTGCTATTGCCACCACGTGCAGCCGGGGAGAAACTTCCACATGAACTTTCAGATTTTTATAAAGGTTAGAAAATATTTTAATCTTTTTTTTTCTTTTTACTAAAGGTTCACCGCTTATGAAGGCCCAGGGGCCACTTACAAAAAAAGAGTTAAAGATATCGGTTGGGTGATTAGCACCACCACGCGATGATTGGTAACAACAGGTGGATTGGAAAGAAGATTTTTTGAGAGGAATTGTTTATTCAGGAGGACGGCTCAACAAGTATTTGTTTACATTAGACTTGAAGACAACCACGCTGTAGTCAGCTGGGAAGCAGCTTAACGGTATTTTGTTCCACCGATGGGATGCTCTAAGAAAGAATCTTTGTTAATGGAAGTTCCGCTCGGTCTTTGGTACAACGAAAGAGAAAAGAAAGTTCTCTGCTGTGGTTGTGGCCAGGCAGATTCTTGCTGTGAATGTTTTTCAAGGGGAGACAAGAGATTGGAGCTCAGTCAAGCACCTACCATGAACATAACAATACAGTAAAGAGAGATTAGCAGCATCTCCTCTGTGTGAAAGGGGCTGCAGAGAAGAGAAGAGATAATTACTGGACAATTACTTAATATAATTAGATCCTTCCTAACCAAAAGAAAAATCCAGGTTGTCCTCGATGGCCGTTCATCTAAGCAACATGACATAAATGCTGGTGTACCCCAGGGATCTATCCTTGGACCTTTATTGTTCCTGATCTATATAAACGATCTCCCTGATGACATAGATTCTGAGATTGGTTTATTTGCTGATGACACCACGCTTTACTCTCGCCATATTGGCAAAACAGACGCGATCATATCCAAGGCAATGGCTGAATCCTTAGAAAATGACCTCCAGGCTGTAGTGGATTGGGGTCATAAATGGTTTGTAACTTTTAATGCTCCAACCACTGATTGTCATGGCAAATAACACCCTACCTGAGAGTTCATCATTAAAACTCCTCGGCCTAACCTTCACAGGTAACATGAATTGGAACAAATACATTGAAGACATTGCCAAGGCTGCCGCAAAGAAGGTTGGCTCCCTCTACCGTGCTAGTAAACTCCTCACACCTGACATTATCCTGTATCTCTACAAAGCCACCATCCGCTCATGCATGGAGTATTGTTGCCACATCTGGGCTGGTGCATCATCTACTAGACTCTCCCTCCTTGACAAGGTCCAAAAAAGAGTCGCCAACCTAATAGGTCCTTCACTGTCAACCAAGCTTTAGTCCCTGTCCCATCACCGCAATGTAGCATCCTTGTGCTTGTTTTACAAATACTTCAATGGATTGTGCTCCGATGAATTGGCTGCTCTGGTGCCCCCTCGACATAAGTACACTAGACCAACTCGACAATCGACTAAATCCCATCCATTCACTGTAGAGGTCCCCAGATGCCGGAGAGCTTTCTACTCAAATAGCTTCTTTCCTCGTGCTGCTGGCCTCTTGAACTCCCTCCCTGCCCCCTGTTTCCCCGACGGTACTGACATGCAGAAATTTAAAACTAATGTAAACAGACATCTTGCTGCGCAGATCCCAATTTAGGTTGAACCCCCCACCTTCTCCCTTTTCTTTTTTCTCAGTAGCCCCTTACGTCTACAGTGGCAGCCTGCCTTGTCTGGGGTGAACTATGTTAAAAAAAAATTTTGTTTTTTAAATCCCCCACTAGATTGCGAAGTCAGTTTTTTACTCTGTCAAGGTAAGGAAGAGTGCCCCGAGTCGCACCTTCCCACATATGATTGCAGTACTCCATCGTAAGATTATCTGGCTCTTATACAGGTAGAGGATTGCTTCAGGGGTGAGGTACCTTTTGGAGCAATAGAATTATTCAACCATTTTTCCGACTGCGTTAGCAACATATTTGATGTAAGTCTCCCATTTCAGGTTTAGAATAAAAGACCTAGGAGCTTATCAAGGAGAGAGCCGTTCATTTCAACTGGGGAGAAATAAGGATCCGAGCATTAGTGGTGAAAAGAGAAAAGGTACTCCTCCATGACAGAATTGAGTGTTTCTGGCCTTACTAGTTCGAAGAGTAGCCTGTTCGTTCCGGATTGCGGCTGGGTCTTCCAATCCACATACATCCTTGTATCAGGCCAATGTGTCCAAAAACAATGCCCACTCTCCGTCCGTGGTATTCAATCCTATTGAGGGTATTTCTGATCTTTTAACCTGCAACATATTGGAATGATCGTGAAGCATTTCTTTTCGGAGCTCAATATTTTCTTTTTGCAGTTCGATAAGTTGTTTCATCAATTGCACACCTTCTTGCACCATGGTGGTTGGTAGTGGGTAAGTTCAATGTCCGACGTAGTGCTTAAAAAAAAATTCCACGCTTTACAGTATTTTTAATCCTGTTCGTAGCGCCATGTAAAGTATGGAAAATGTCCCTTCCAACGTCTGTCACTGTTCACTACTGAATTGCAAATGGCTGCCTCCACAGTTTCTTATATAGTAATGAGGAGCAGATAACTCATGGTACTTCTTGTACCATGGGCAGATAACTCCCGTTTACTATCTCAACACAGGAGTAAATAACTCCTTTACCTATACACACTTATTTTGGAAAAAGATTTTATGCTTAAAGTTCTTAATATCTTATTTGTTTATATGTATGTATTAATTTATATGTATGTATGATATATATATATATATATATATATATATATATATATATATATATATATATATATATATATATATATTATATATTAATATTCATATTTATGTATATAACACTGAATGCAGTTTCCTTTCATACCCAGGACATTTTCTATTTAACTCATAGATGGGTACGTGACAAGTACTATCATTCTGGGTCAGACTAAACCTGACAGTAATGTTAACTAACCGGTGACTCGACTTTCTCCAAAAATCTCAAATTGGGACCTCACCACTATTGTAGTTTCATATCACACCCACGACAGATTCTATTTGTCGTATTTCTGCGCTGCTTAAAAAGAATGACCACAAACACTGATGTATAAAAATGTAAGTGAAAAGGGCAGAGCATGCACAGAAATTGATAGTGTTTTCTCAAATTCGATCGCCAGTCAACTCAATTTTGGGTTAGTTTATATAATGGTTTAGGACACTCAAGCATCTGCCTGTAAACACCCATTCTGGGATTTTGCCTTGACTGTCAATGTAACCACACCCCCTAGGGCACTTATTCAGCTGTCTGCAGCTAACATTTTATGGGTAACCTTTGCAGGTGGTCTTGAATCAACAAATATTTTATTTATGTCTCCAGAAATAAAATATTTGTTGATTGATTCATGTTTCTGTGTCAATACACCGTGTCAATCAGCTACATTTTGTTTCTTCCGGCAAGGTCAAGTACATTTTATTGATGCCAGGTGACATTCCCGGTACACCCGACCTGATATTCAACATATTTTACCTATAGATAAGAGCCTGACATCTATTATCATGATGAGTGAGAGTGTTCCTAATAGTAATGGTAACTTATGGGTGACTTCAAACTCTCCAAAATTCTCATCATCACCGGATATCGTGTAACGTCACACCTGAGGAAGTCTGCATGAGTGTCCACTTCACTACGGCCGCCTCTCAGTCATAAAGAAGAAATATGATAAGCAAGTGTATTTTATCAGGACAAAAAAAACGTTTGTAAATTCGCAGTTCAACTTTTAGGTAATAGTTCTGTTGTTTTTTATTAAATCAAAACTGCAACAGAAAAAAAAAGTTAAATTTAATTATGCATCACCCACCATATTCTCTGGACCCCACACCAACAGACTGTCATCTCTTTAGAATTTTGAAAAATCATTTGAGTGGATTAATACTTACTTCACGTGAAGAAAACTGAAATAAGTTTTTTCTTTTTAGTTTAAAACTGAAAGAATTTTATGAGTGAATGTGACATTAAAAATCTTATTGCCAGTTGAAAAGAGGTCATGCTTAAGAATAGGGACTCTATTAACGATGATGTTTTTTTTATTTTATTGAACCTTAAAAACACAGACATAACTTTGTCACATATAACCTGATATTTACATGTTTCAGACTTTTATCCTTATCATGGTTGTTATGTAACTGACTGGCTCTCTTTTCTCTTGAGAGACAATGGATATCCTCTGAGAGAGGATGCTTGAGTTAGGGCTAGAGGTTAGGGTTAGAGGTTAGCGTTAGAGGTCAATTGAATCTTTTAAAATTCCTTCATTAATAATTAAAAAAACATTGAATTAATAGAGTCTTGAAAAAATGCCTGTCCTTTTCAAAATCAAAACCCTATAAATAATAATTAATAAATAATAAATAATGAATAATGAATAATAAATAATAAATAATGAATAATAAATAATGAATAATGAATAATGAATAATGAATAATTACTAATGAATAATAACTAATGAATAATAACTAATGAATAATGAATAATAACTAATGAATAATGAATAATAAATGATAACTAATGAATAATGAATAATAAATGATAACTAATGAATAATAACTAATGAATGATAACTAATGAATAATAACTAATGAATAATAACTAATGAATAACAACTAATGAATAACAAATAATAAATAATGAATAATAAATAACGAATAATAACTAATGAATAATGAATAATGAATAATAAATAATAAATAATGAATAATAACTAATGAATAACACATAATGAATAACAAATAATAAATAACGAATAATAAATAATGAATAATAAATAATGAATAATAAATAACGAATAATGAATAATAAATAATAAATAATTAATAATAAATAATAATGAATAATGAATAATGAATAATAAATAATAAATAATAATAAATAAATAATAAATATCGTAATATAAATTATTATTAGCGGAAGAATAATATTTCTTAGATGGGAGTCGGAGTTGGGCTTTTTAAAATTTCAGGAGTCAGACTATTGACTCCACAGCTTTGGAGGAGTATTGGGAAGCAGAAAATATCATATGAATTTAGTTCATAAACGTAGACTATTATACTAGTAATGTTATATGGCCCTTTGAATGAGGAAGGGGTTCTTCTCTCTTATGGTGTTGGGTTTTAAGCTGTTGAAATGTTTTTACTAAAAGTATATTTATTTAACTTAACCTTATCAAGACAAGAGCACCCTAAAATCACACACACTATTTCAAGCACCTCAGCAGAGTCGGAACACCTTTACCCCCCCCCCCCTCCAAGCAGTCTGGTCTTGATGAGCTACATTATGGTGACCCATTTTCCCTTAGTTGCTTTTGGCTTTGCTATTTCTATTAAATATGTTGAATATATATTTTTTTAATAGAACAAAAACAGAAATTAGAAGAAATGGAAAAAACTCAACAAGAACCTGGGAACACTGTTCTGTCATCGCTAACAGAAGATGTACTTGCTGAACCCAACAGCAGGGAAGGTCAAGGTCAGTGTTTCAAAACTTTTGACAATCAATTTCAACAACTAGTGTTCTTCATTCATGTAGTCAAATAGGACTTAGTCTATTTCCAGCACCTCAATTATGCAAGTTGAAATTAATGCATTTAAGATGACACCATACCGATGCCATTTAAAGCTCATTGTAGTGCATATGTAAATTTGCAGAATGGGGTAGATAATGCTACAATACATTGTGACTGTTATTGTAGTGTATGTGTAAACGTGTGGAAAAAAAGTAGATAATGCTATACATTGTGACCATTATTGTAGTGTATGTGTAAATGTGTAGAATGGTGTAGATAATGCTATAATACATTGTGACAATTACTGTAGTGTATGTGTAAATTTGTAGAATGGTGTAGATAATGCTATAATACATTGTGAGCATTATTGTAGTGTATGTGTAAATTTGTAGAATGGGGTAGATAATGCTACAATAAATTGTGACCATTATTGTAGTGTATGTGTAAATTTGTAGAATGGTGTAGATAATGCTACAATAAATTGTGAGCATTATTGTAGTGTATGTGTAAATTTGTAGAATGGGGTAGATAATGCTACAATAAATTGTGAGCATTATTGTAGTGTATGTGTAAATTTGTAGAATGGGGTAGATAATGCTACAATAAATTGTGAGCATTATTGTAGTGTATGTGTAAATTTGTAGAATGGTGTAGATAATGCTACAATAAATTGTGACCATTATTGTAGTGTATGTGTAAATTTGTAGAATGGGGTAGATAATGCTACAATAAATTGTGACCATTATTGTAGTGTATGTGTAAATTTGTAGAATGGTGTAGATAATGCTACAATAAATTGTGAGCATTATTGTAGTGTATGTGTAAATTTGTAGAATGGGGTAGATAATGCTACAATAAATTGTGAGCATTATTGTAGTGTATGTGTAAATTTGTAGAATGAGGTAGATAATGCTACAATAAATTGTGAGCATTATTGTAGTGTATGTGTAAATTTGTAGAATGGGGTAGATAATGCTACAATAAATTGTGAGCATTATTGTAGTGTATGTGTAAATTTGTAGAATGGTGTAGATAATGCTACAATAAATTGTGAGCATTATTGTAGTGTATGTGTAAATTTGTAGAATGGGGTAGATAATGCTACAATAAATTGTGACCATTATTGTAGTGTATGTGTAAATTTGTAGAATGGTGTAGATAATGCTACAATAAATTGTGAGCATTATTGTAGTGTATGTGTAAATTTGTAGAATGGGGTAGATAATGCTACAATAAATTGTGAGCATTATTGTAGTGTATGTGTAAATTTGTAGAATGGGGTAGATAATGCTACAATAAATTGTGATTATTATTGTAGTGTATGTGTAAATTTGTAGAATGGGGTAGATAATGCTACAATAAATTGTGAGCATTATTGTAGTGTATGTGTAAATTTGTAGAATGGGGTAGATAATGCTACAATAAATTGTGAGCATTATTGTAGTGTATGTGTAAATTTGTAGAATGGTGTAGATAATGCTACAATAAATTGTGAGCATTATTGTAGTGTATGTGTAAATTTGTAGAATGGGGTAGATAATTCTACAATAAATTGTGAACATTATTGTAGTGTATGTGTAAATTTGTAATATGGAGTAGATAATGCTATAATACATTGTGACCATTATTGTAGTGTATGTGTAAATTTGTAGAATAGTGTAGATAATGCTATACATTGTGACCATTATTGTAGTGTATGTGTAAATTTGTAGAATGGTGTAGATAATGCTACAATAAATTGTGACCATTATTGTAGTGTATGTGTAAATTTGTAGAATGGGGTAGATAATGCTATAATACATTGTGATCATTATTGTAGTGTATGTGTAAATTTGCAGAATGGAGTAGATAATGCTATAATACATTGTGACCATTATTGTAGTGTATGTGTAAATTTGTAGAATGGGGTAGATAATGCTATAATACATTGTGACCGTTATTGTAGTGTATGTGTAAATTTGTAGAATGGTGTAGATAATGGTACAATACATTGTGACCGTTATTGTAGTGTATGTGTAAATTTGTAGAATGGGGTAGATAATGCTATAATACATTGTGACCGTTATTGTAGTGTATGTGTAAATTTGTAGAATGGTGTAGATAATGGTACAATACATTGTGACCGTTATTGTAGTGTATGTGTAAATTTGTAGAATGGGGTAGATAATGCTATAATACATTGTGACCGTTATTGTAGTGTATGTGTAAATTTGTAGAATGGTGTAGATAATGGTACAATACATTGTGACCGTTATTGTAGTGTATGTGTAAATTTGTAGAATGGGGTAGATAATGCTATAATACATTGTGACCATTATTGTAGTGTATGTGTAAATTTGTAGAATGGTGTAGATAATGCTATAATACATTGTGACCGTTATTGTAGTGTATGTGTAAATTTGTAGAATGGTGTAGATAATGGTACAATACATTGTGACCGTTATTGTAGTGTATGTGTAAATTTGTAGAATTGGGTAGATAATGCTATAATACATTGTGACCGTTATTGTAGTGTATGTGTAAATTTGTAGAATGGTGTAGATAATGGTACAATACATTGTGACCGTTATTGTAGTGTATGTGTAAATTTGTAGAATGGTGTAGATAATGCTACAATACATTGTGATCTTTATTGTAGTGTATGTGTAAATTTGTAGAATGGTGTAGATAATGCTATATAACATTGTGATTATTATTGTAGTGTATGTGTAAATTTGCAGAATGGTGTAGATAATGCTACAATACATTCTGATCATTATTGTAGTGTATGTGTAAATTTGCAGAATGGGGTAAAAAATGCTACAATACATTGTGACCATTATTGTAGTGTATGTGTAAATTTGCAGAATTGAGTAGATAATGCTATAATACATTGTGATTATTATTGTAGTGTATGTGTAAATTTGCAGAATGGTGTAGATAATGCTACAATACATTCTGATCATTATTGTAGTGTATGTGTAAATTTACAGAATGGGGTAAAAAATGCTACAATACATTGTGACCATTATTGTAGTGTATGTGTAAATTTGTAGAATGGGGTAGATAATGCTATAATACATTGTGACCATTATTGTAGTGTATGTGTAAATATGCAGAATTGAGTAGATAATGCTATAATACATTGTGACCATTATTGTAGTGTCTGTGTAAATTTGTAGAATAGGGTAGATAATGCTATAATACATTGTGATCATTATTGTAGTGTATGTGTAAATTTGTAGAATGGTGTAGATAATGGTACAATACATTGTGACCGTTATTGTAGTGTATGTGTAAATTTGTAGAATAGGGTAGATAATGCTATAATACATTGTGACCGTTATTGTAGTGTATGTGTAAATTTGTAGAATGGTGTAGATAATGGTACAATACATTGTGACCGTTATTGTAGTGTATGTGTAAATTTGTAGAATGGTGTAGATAATGCTACAATACATTGTGATCTTTATTGTAGTGTATGTGTAAATTTGTAGAATGGTGTAGATAATGCTATATAACATTGTGATTATTATTGTAGTGTATGTGTAAATTTGCAGAATGGTGTAGATAATGCTACAATACATTCTGATCATTATTGTAGTGTATGTGTAAATTTGCAGAATGGGGTAAAAAATGCTACAATACATTGTGACCATTATTGTAGTGTATGTGTAAATTTGCAGAATTGAGTAGATAATGCTATAATACATTGTGATTATTATTGTAGTGTATGTGTAAATTTGCAGAATGGTGTAGATAATGCTACAATACATTCTGATCATTATTGTAGTGTATGTGTAAATTTACAGAATGGGGTAAAAAATGCTACAATACATTGTGACCATTATTGTAGTGTATGTGTAAATTTGTAGAATGGGGTAGATAATGCTATAATACATTGTGACCATTATTGTAGTGTATGTGTAAATATGCAGAATTGAGTAGATAATGCTATAATACATTGTGACCATTATTGTAGTGTCTGTGTAAATTTGTAGAATAGGGTAGATAATGCTATAATACATTGTGATCATTATTGTAGTGTATGTGTAAATTTGTAGAATGGTGTAGATAATGCTACAATACATTGTGACCGTTATTGTAGTGTATGTGTAAATTTGCAGAATGGTGTAGATAATGCTATAATACATTGTGAACGTTATTGTAGTGTATGTGTAAATTTGTAGAATGGTGTAGATAATGCTACAATTCATTGTGACCGTTATTGTAGTGTATGTGTAAATTTGCAGAATGGTGTAGATAATACTGCAATACATTGTCACTGTTATTGTAGTGTATGTGTAAATTTGTAGAATGGTGTAGATAATGCTACAATACATTGTGACCGTTATTGTAGTGTATGTGTAAATTTGTAGAATGGTGTAGATAATGCTACAATACATTGTGACCGTTATTGTAGTGTATGTGTAAATTTGTAGAATGGTGTAGATAAGGCTATAATACATTGTGACCGTTATTGTAGTGTATGTGTAAATTTGTAGAATAGGGGTAGATAATGCTACAATACATTGTGACCGTTATTGTAGTGTTTGTGTAAATTTGCAGAATGGTGTAGATCATGCTACAATACATAGTGACTGTAATTGTAGTGTATGTGTAAATTTGTAGAATGTGGTAGATAATGCTATAATACATTGTGACCGTTATTGTAGCGTATGTGTAAATTTGTAGAATGGTGTAGATAATGCTATAATACATTGTGACCGTTATTGTAGTGTATGTGTAAATTTGTAGAATGGGGTAGATAATGCTACAATACATTGTGACCGTTATTGTAGTGTTTGTGTAAATTTACAGAATGGGGTAAAAAATGCTACAATACATTGTGACCATTATTGTAGTGTATGTGTAAATTTGTAGAATGGGGTAGATAATGCTATAATACATTGTGACCATTATTGTAGTGTATGTGTAAATTTGCAGAATTGAGTAGATAATGCTATAATACATTGTGACCATTATTGTAGTGTCTGTGTAAATTTGTAGAATAGGGTAGATAATGCTATAATACATTGTGATCATTATTGTAGTGTATGTGTAAATTTGTAGAATGGTGTAGATAATGCTACAATACATTGTGACCGTTATTGTAGTGTATGTGTAAATTTGCAGAATGGTGTAGATAATGCTATAATACATTGTGAACGTTATTGTAGTGTATGTGTAAATTTGTAGAATGGTGTAGATAATGCTACAATTCATTGTGACCGTTATTGTAGTGTATGTGTAAATTTGCAGAATGGTGTAGATAATACTGCAATACATTGTCACTGTTATTGTAGTGTATGTGTAAAATTGTAGAATGGTGTAGATAATGCTACAATACATTGTGACCGTTATTGTAGTGTATGTGTAAATTTGTAGAATGGGGTAGATAATGCTATAATACATTGTGACCGTTATTGTAGTGTATGTGTAAATTTGTAGAATGGTGTAGATAATGGTACAATACATTGTGACCGTTATTGTAGTGTATGTGTAAATTTGTAGAATGGGGTAGATAATGCTATAATACATTGTGACCGTTATTGTAGTGTATGTGTAAATTTGTAGAATGGTGTAGATAATGGTACAATACATTGTGACCGTTATTGTAGTGTATGTGTAAATTTGTAGAATGGGGTAGATAATGCTATAATACATTGTGACCATTATTGTAGTGTATGTGTAAATTTGTAGAATGGTGTAGATAATGCTATAATACATTGTGACCGTTATTGTAGTGTATGTGTAAATTTGTAGAATGGTGTAGATAATGGTACAATACATTGTGACCGTTATTGTAGTGTATGTGTAAATTTGTAGAATTGGGTAGATAATGCTATAATACATTGTGACCGTTATTGTAGTGTATGTGTAAATTTGTAGAATGGTGTAGATAATGGTACAATACATTGTGACCGTTATTGTAGTGTATGTGTAAATTTGTAGAATGGTGTAGATAATGCTACAATACATTGTGATCTTTATTGTAGTGTATGTGTAAATTTGTAGAATGGTGTAGATAATGCTATATAACATTGTGATTATTATTGTAGTGTATGTGTAAATTTGCAGAATGGTGTAGATAATGCTACAATACATTCTGATCATTATTGTAGTGTATGTGTAAATTTGCAGAATGGGGTAAAAAATGCTACAATACATTGTGACCATTATTGTAGTGTATGTGTAAATTTGCAGAATTGAGTAGATAATGCTATAATACATTGTGATTATTATTGTAGTGTATGTGTAAATTTGCAGAATGGTGTAGATAATGCTACAATACATTCTGATCATTATTGTAGTGTATGTGTAAATTTACAGAATGGGGTAAAAAATGCTACAATACATTGTGACCATTATTGTAGTGTATGTGTAAATTTGTAGAATGGGGTAGATAATGCTATAATACATTGTGACCATTATTGTAGTGTATGTGTAAATATGCAGAATTGAGTAGATAATGCTATAATACATTGTGACCATTATTGTAGTGTCTGTGTAAATTTGTAGAATAGGGTAGATAATGCTATAATACATTGTGATCATTATTGTAGTGTATGTGTAAATTTGTAGAATGGTGTAGATAATGGTACAATACATTGTGACCGTTATTGTAGTGTATGTGTAAATTTGTAGAATGGGGTAGATAATGCTATAATACATTGTGACCGTTATTGTAGTGTATGTGTAAATTTGTAGAATGGTGTAGATAATGGTACAATACATTGTGACCGTTATTGTAGTGTATGTGTAAATTTGTAGAATGGTGTAGATAATGCTACAATACATTGTGATCTTTATTGTAGTGTATGTGTAAATTTGTAGAATGGTGTAGATAATGCTATATAACATTGTGATTATTATTGTAGTGTATGTGTAAATTTGCAGAATGGTGTAGATAATGCTACAATACATTCTGATCATTATTGTAGTGTATGTGTAAATTTGCAGAATGGGGTAAAAAATGCTACAATACATTGTGACCATTATTGTAGTGTATGTGTAAATTTGCAGAATTGAGTAGATAATGCTATAATACATTGTGATTATTATTGTAGTGTATGTGTAAATTTGCAGAATGGTGTAGATAATGCTACAATACATTCTGATCATTATTGTAGTGTATGTGTAAATTTACAGAATGGGGTAAAAAATGCTACAATACATTGTGACCATTATTGTAGTGTATGTGTAAATTTGTAGAATGGGGTAGATAATGCTATAATACATTGTGACCATTATTGTAGTGTATGTGTAAATATGCAGAATTGAGTAGATAATGCTATAATACATTGTGACCATTATTGTAGTGTCTGTGTAAATTTGTAGAATAGGGTAGATAATGCTATAATACATTGTGATCATTATTGTAGTGTATGTGTAAATTTGTAGAATGGTGTAGATAATGCTACAATACATTGTGACCGTTATTGTAGTGTATGTGTAAATTTGCAGAATGGTGTAGATAATGCTATAATACATTGTGAACGTTATTGTAGTGTATGTGTAAATTTGTAGAATGGTGTAGATAATGCTACAATTCATTGTGACCGTTATTGTAGTGTATGTGTAAATTTGCAGAATGGTGTAGATAATACTGCAATACATTGTCACTGTTATTGTAGTGTATGTGTAAATTTGTAGAATGGTGTAGATAATGCTACAATACATTGTGACCGTTATTGTAGTGTATGTGTAAATTTGTAGAATGGTGTAGATAATGCTACAATACATTGTGACCGTTATTGTAGTGTATGTGTAAATTTGTAGAATGGTGTAGATAAGGCTATAATACATTGTGACCGTTATTGTAGTGTATGTGTAAATTTGTAGAATAGGGGTAGATAATGCTACAATACATTGTGACCGTTATTGTAGTGTTTGTGTAAATTTGCAGAATGGTGTAGATCATGCTACAATACATAGTGACTGTAATTGTAGTGTATGTGTAAATTTGTAGAATGTGGTAGATAATGCTATAATACATTGTGACCGTTATTGTAGCGTATGTGTAAATTTGTAGAATGGTGTAGATAATGCTATAATACATTGTGACCGTTATTGTAGTGTATGTGTAAATTTGTAGAATGGGGTAGATAATGCTACAATACATTGTGACCGTTATTGTAGTGTTTGTGTAAATTTACAGAATGGGGTAAAAAATGCTACAATACATTGTGACCATTATTGTAGTGTATGTGTAAATTTGTAGAATGGGGTAGATAATGCTATAATACATTGTGACCATTATTGTAGTGTATGTGTAAATTTGCAGAATTGAGTAGATAATGCTATAATACATTGTGACCATTATTGTAGTGTCTGTGTAAATTTGTAGAATAGGGTAGATAATGCTATAATACATTGTGATCATTATTGTAGTGTATGTGTAAATTTGTAGAATGGTGTAGATAATGCTACAATACATTGTGACCGTTATTGTAGTGTATGTGTAAATTTGCAGAATGGTGTAGATAATGCTATAATACATTGTGAACGTTATTGTAGTGTATGTGTAAATTTGTAGAATGGTGTAGATAATGCTACAATTCATTGTGACCGTTATTGTAGTGTATGTGTAAATTTGCAGAATGGTGTAGATAATACTGCAATACATTGTCACTGTTATTGTAGTGTATGTGTAAAATTGTAGAATGGTGTAGATAATGCTACAATACATTGTGACCGTTATTGTAGTGTATGTGTAAATTTGTAGAATGGTGTAGATAATGCTACAATACATTGTGACCGTTATTGTAGTGTATGTGTAAATTTGTAGAATGGTGTAGATAAGGCTATAATACATTGTGACCGTTATTGTAGTGTATGTGTAAATTTGTAGAATAGGGGTAGATAATGCTACAATACATTGTGACCGTTATTGTAGTGTTTGTGTAAATTTGCAGAATGGTGTAGATCATGCTACAATACATAGTGACTGTAATTGTAGTGTATGTGTAAATTTGTAGAATGTGGTAGATAATGCTATAATACATTGTGACCGTTATTGTAGCGTATGTGTAAATTTGTAGAATGGTGTAGATAATGCTATAATACATTGTGACCGTTATTGTAGCGTATGTGTAAATTTGTAGAATGGTGTAGATAATGCTACAATACATTGTGACCGTTATTGTAGTGTATGTGTAAATTTGTAGAATGGTGTAGATAATGCTATAATACATTGTGACCGTTATTGTAGTGTATGTGTAAATTTGTAGAATGGGGTAGATAATGCTACAATACATTGTGACCGTTATTGTAGTGTTTGTGTAAATTTACAGAATGGGGTAAAAAATGCTACAATACATTGTGACCATTATTGTAGTGTATGTGTAAATTTGTAGAATGGGGTAGATAATGCTATAATACATTGTGACCATTATTGTAGTGTATGTGTAAATTTGCAGAATTGAGTAGATAATGCTATAATACATTGTGACCATTATTGTAGTGTCTGTGTAAATTTGTAGAATAGGGTAGATAATGCTATAATACATTGTGATCATTATTGTAGTGTATGTGTAAATTTGTAGAATGGTGTAGATAATGCTACAATACATTGTGACCGTTATTGTAGTGTATGTGTAAATTTGCAGAATGGTGTAGATAATGCTATAATACATTGTGAACGTTATTGTAGTGTATGTGTAAATTTGTAGAATGGTGTAGATAATGCTACAATACATTGTGACCGTTATTGTAGTGTATGTGTAAATTTGCAGAACGGTGTAGATAATACTGCAATACATTGTCACTGTTATTGTAGTGTATGTGTAAATTTGTAGAATGGTGTAGATAATACTACAATACATTGTGACCGTTATTGTAGTGTATGTGTAAATTTGTAGAATGGTGTAGATAATGCTATAATACATTGTGACCGTTATTGTAGTGTATGTGTAAATTTGTAGAATGGGGTAGATAATGCTATAATACATTGTGACCGTTATTGTAGTGTTTGTGTAAATTTGTAGAATGGGGTAGATAATGCTACAATACATTGTGACCGTTATTGTAGTGTTTGTGTAAATTTGTAGAATGGTGTAGATAATGCTATAATACATTGTGACCGTTATTGTAGTGTATGTGTAAATTTGTAGAATGGTGTAGATAATGCTATAATACATTGTGACCGTTATTGTAGTGTATGTGTAAATTTGTAGAATGGGGTAGATAATGCTATAATACATTGTGACCGTTATTGTAGCGTATGTGTAAATTTGTAGAATGGTGTAGATAATGCTACAATACATAGTGACTGTAATTGTAGCGTATGTGTAAATTTGTAGAATGGGGTAGATAATGCTACAATACATAGTGACTGTAATTGTAGTGTATGTGTAAATTTGTAGAATGGGGTAGATGATGCTACAATACATTGTGACCGTTATTGTAGTGTATGTGTAAATTTGTAGAATGGGGTAGATAATGCTACAATACATTGTGACCGTTATTGTAGTGTTTGTGTAAATTTGCAGAATGGTGTAGATCATGCTACAATACATAGTGACTGTAATTGTAGTGTATGTGTAAATTTGTAGAATGGGGTAGATAATGCTACAATACATAGTGACTGTAATTGTAGTGTATGTGTAAATTTGTAGAATGGGGTAGATAATGCTACAATACATTGTGACCGTTATTGTAGTGTTTGTGTAAATTTGCAGAATGGGGTAGATAATGCTACAATACATAGTGACTGTAATTGTAGTGTATGTGTAAATTTGTAGAATGGGGTAGATAATGCTATAATACATTGTGACCGTTATTGTAGCGTATGTGTAAATTTGTAGAATAGTGTAGATAATGCTATAATACATTGTGACCGTTATTGTAGTGTATGTGTAAATTTGTAGAATGGGGTAGATAATGCTACAATACATTGTGACCGTTATTGTAGTGTTTGTGTAAATTTGCAGAATGGGGTAGATAATGCTACAATACATAGTGACTGTAATTGTAGTGTATGTGTAAATTTGTAGAATGGGGTAGATAATGCTATAATACATTTTGACCGTTATTGTAGTGTATGTGTAAATTTGTAGAATGGGGTAGATAATGCTATAATACATTGTGACTGTTATTGTAGCGTATGTGTAAATTTGTAGAATGGGGTAGATAATGCTATAATACATTGTGACCGTTATTGTAGCGTATGTGTAAATTTGTAGAATGGGGTAGATAATGCTATAATACATTGTGACCGTTATTGTAGCGTATGTGTAAATTTGTAGAATGGGGTAGATAATGCTATAATACATTGTGACCGTTATTGTAGCGTATGTGTAAATTTGTAGAATGGTGTAGATAATGCTATAATACATTGTGACCGTTATTGTAGTGTATGTGTAAATTTGTAGAATGGGGTAGATAATGCTACAATACATTGTGACCGTTATTGTAGTGTATGTGTAAATTTGTAGAATGGGGTAGATAATGCTACAATACATAGTGACTGTAATTGTAGTGTATGTGTAAATTTGTAGAATGGGGTAGATAATGCTATAATACATTGTGACCGTAATTGTAGTGTATGTGTAAATTTGTAGAATGGGGTAGATAATGCTATAATACATTGTGACCGTTATTGTAGTGTATGTGTAAATTTGTAGAATGGGGTAGATAATGCTATAATACATTGTGACCGTTATTGTAGCGTATGTGTAAATTTGTAGAATAGGGTAGATAATGCTATAATACATTGTGACCGTTATTGTAGCGTATGTGTAAATTTGTAGAATGGTGTAGATAATGCTACAATAAATTGTGACCATTATTGTAGTGTATGTGTAAATTTGTAGAATGGGGTAGATAATGCTATAATACATTGTGACGGTTATTGTAGCGTATGTGTAAATTTGTAGAATGGTGTAGATAATGCTATAATACATTGTGACCGTTATTGTAGTGTATGTGTAAATTTGTAGAATGGGGTAGATAATGCTACAATACATTGTGACCGTTATTGTAGTGTTTGTGTAAATTTACAGAATGGGGTAAAAAATGCTACAATACATTGTGACCATTATTGTAGTGTATGTGTAAATTTGTAGAATGGGGTAGATAATGCTATAATACATTGTGACCGTTATTGTAGCGTATGTGTAAATTTGTAGAATGGTGTAGATAATGCTATAATACATTGTGACCGTTATTGTAGTGTATGTGTAAATTTGTAGAATGGGGTAGATAATGCTACAATACATTGTGACCGTTATTGTAGTGTTTGTGTAAATTTGCAGAATGGGGTAGATAATGCTACAATACATAGTGACTGTAATTGTAGCGTATGTGTAAATTTGTAGAATGGGGTAGATAATGCTATAATACATTGTGACCGTTATTGTAGTGTATGTGTAAATTTGTAGAATGGGGTAGATAATGCTATAATACATTGTGACCGTTATTGTAGTGTATGTGTAAATTTGTAGAATGGGGTAGATAATGCTATAATACATTGTGACCGTTATTGTAGCGTATGTGTAAATTTGTAGAATGGTGTAGATAATGCTATAATACATTGTGACCGTTATTGTAGTGTATGTGTAAATTTGTAGAATGGGGTAGATAATGCTACAATACATTGTGACCGTTATTGTAGTGTTTGTGTAAATTTGCAGAATGGGGTAGATAATGCTACAATACATAGTGACTGTAATTGTAGTGTATGTGTAAATTTGTAGAATGGGGTAGATAATGCTACAATACATTGTGACCGTTATTGTAGTGTTTGTGTAAATTTGCAGAATGGGGTAGATAATGCTACAATACATAGTGACTGTAATTGTAGTGTATGTGTAAATTTGTAGAATGGGGTAGATAATGCTATAATACATTGTGACCGTTATTGTAGCGTATGTGTAAATTTGTAGAATAGTGTAGATAATGCTATAATACATTGTGACCGTTATTGTAGTGTATGTGTAAATTTGTAGAATGGGGTAGATAATGCTACAATACATTGTGACCGTTATTGTAGTGTTTGTGTAAATTTGCAGAATGGGGTAGATAATGCTACAATACATAGTGACTGTAATTGTAGTGTATGTGTAAATTTGTAGAATGGGGTAGATAATGCTATAATACATTGTGACCGTTATTGTAGTGTATGTGTAAATTTGTAGAATGGGGTAGATAATGCTATAATACATTGTGACTGTTATTGTAGCGTATGTGTAAATTTGTAGAATGGGGTAGATAATGCTATAATACATTGTGACCGTTATTGTAGCGTATGTGTGAATTTGTAGAATGGGGTAGATAATGCTATAATACATTGTGACCGTTATTGTAGCGTATGTGTAAATTTGTAGAATGGGGTAGATAATGCTATAATACATTGTGACCGTTATTGTAGCGTATGTGTAAATTTGTAGAATGGGGTAGATAATGCTATAATACATTGTGACCGTTATTGTAGCGTATGTGTAAATTTGTAGAATGGTGTAGATAATGCTATAATACATTGTGACCGTTATTGTAGTGTATGTGTAAATTTGTAGAATGGGGTAGATAATGCTACAATACATTGTGACCGTTATTGTAGTGTATGTGTAAATTTGTAGAATGGGGTAGATAATGCTACAATACATAGTGACTGTAATTGTAGTGTATGTGTAAATTTGTAGAATGGGGTAGATAATGCTATAATACATTGTGACCGTAATTGTAGTGTATGTGTAAATTTGTAGAATGGGGTAGATAATGCTATAATACATTGTGACCGTTATTGTAGTGTATGTGTAAATTTGTAGAATGGGGTAGATAATGCTATAATACATTGTGACCGTTATTGTAGCGTATGTGTAAATTTGTAGAATGGGGTAGATAATGCTATAATACATTGTGACCGTTATTGTAGCGTATGTGTAAATTTGTAGAATGGTGTAGATAATGCTACAATAAATTGTGACCATTATTGTAGTGTATGTGTAAATTTGTAGAATGGGGTAGATAATGCTATAATACATTGTGACCGTTATTGTAGAAGATATTTGTTTTGTTGAGGATATAGAGGGGACATCATTTTAAAGATTATAGATATAAAACCTGTCACCTTGCAAAGACTGGTACTTCATCTAGTAACCCTAACCCTTACCCTAGCCCTAACCCAAAACGTCTTCTGCCTTTTTTTTTTACAGAATCTGACCAAGAGGAAGCTGATATGAAGGGGGATCTGGCAGAATCTTTTGAGAACTTGATGGAGCTGACTATTCCTGCCACCAGTGGCAAAGATGATGTATCTCATACTGACATTGATGATCCAGCGTTTAAATGCAATTCTCTTTTTTATGACATGGAAACTGGCAAGTCACATTTACCGTTTTGTTTAATTCTTCTTTTTCTTTTGTCAGGGTGAGTTTGGGAACATTTAAACACTTATGTGGCAAACACATGCATGGACACACACAAATATGAGCAAATATGCATACACACACAGATGACTGGCATACAAACACATAAATACACATGCACAATGTGCATATACACACCCACATACACATGTTGCCCTGTCGGCCGAGGCTGTAGAATACACTGACTGCACCTCAGTAGGGTCACCTGTTGGCCATGAACGGCCACCCATGATGCCCGAGTATGGGATCCTAGTGGTTGAGCAGCTGCTGATTATGGAACCAAAATTCTATAGGCTGAAACACTTCATTTTGGCCCTTAGTTTTTACTAGACAGATATTTGAAGAGACTCAATCAATCAACTGGTCACACCAAGCCCTATTATATATAACCCACACCAAATCTATAACTAACACCTTCTACTTTTCTACCATCACCACTAATCTCCACTCTTACATATCTGATGAAAAAAAAATGGCGTCTCGGCCTTACCTCCCTACCATTACCCTCCCAATCGCTATTTTTTTTTTGTCCAATGTTCGTGTGACAAAAATATTGATTTCTAATAAATAGCAGTTGGAACGGTTTAAAAATACAAACAAATGTCACAGATAAGTTTGAAAATAACTTTTATCGGCTACAGTTACTTTTAATTGTTGTATATTTGTTTTTTGAGCGTTTTCACTCTGCGGATTATTGTAAAAGATACCCGAAAACTGAAATCGAAATAAAAAAATAAACAAATAAACATCATCATCACCTGTTTAACGTATATTTTACATGCTGGCATGCATTGGACGGCTTTAAAAACTTGACTAATAAACTAACCTATCTCTGCCAGGTCTTTATTATCCCTCTTTCTCTCAAGTCCATCATTATAACTTCCTTCCATGTTTTCTTTGGTCTTCCCCTGTTAACTGAACCTGCTACTTCAACTGTTCTACATCTACTTACCCAAGAACTCTCGTCCATTATTTCAACATGATCATACCATCAAAATCTCCTGTTCTATGGTGTTCAGCTTTAATCTTCCTCTGAGGTCATCAGATCTAAGCCTGTCTTTAAGACTCACATTACACATCCATCTTATCATTCTCATATCATTTATCTCCATGCAATGTATGTCCTCAATACCAGATTTCACTTCCATACATTATCACACTATGTACACATCATGCCTGATAGACTCTTCCCTTGTTCGACAGTGGTAATGCTCTGATGGTTAGTAATGGCAGAAGTTCCCTGAACTTACTCCATCCATTCCTACCTCTTCTGGAAATTGAAATAACACAAAATGCCAAAAATAATACCATGAAATTGCAGAAGTGTGAAACCAAACTATGAGGAAATTAAACTGTCTACAAGAAACCTTTCTTAAAGAGATTGGCACCTTTAAAGAATATGCCACCTATAACAAAGCAAACCGATCAACAACAGACAATAGAGGCAATCAATAGCAGCTCAATATCAGTTAAAACAAAAACAAAAGAAAACTAATTACAATCGCACACTGACCTTCAAGCCATATTGAAGCAATAGTGAAGTTTAACTTCACTAAACAAAAACTATTTCTTCAATCTGTATTGCACCAAAATATAATTTAAATAAAATATACAGATCAAATTCTGTTCAATATTTCAGCTGATATTTTGCGAAAATGGCCGTGTAATTTTTTTTTGTTTTACTATTATTTCTGGATGGAACTAGGATAAATTGATGACGATAAATGACAAACGCCTTTTTAAGAATATTAATTTATTATTTCGACTCAAACAATTACCGCCAGGTTTGTGGGTTGCTTTATAATTTCCTTGAGCCTGTCATTGTTCATTCTCTTAGCCATGAGGAAGGGAGTCAAACACATGGTATTGCAATTTTTAGCAATACATCGTAAATTTCAGACAACTAGCATGGGAAGTTGAGGGTTGCAACAAAAAAATACTCTGTTGCGACTTGTTCGCTGAGTAGAATTGAACCTGCATCCTCCCTCCCCCCGACGCTTTTTAACAATGAGGAGAGCAGTTCTAGGATACCGCGTGACTATAAAAGATACATGGTATTTCTTTTCTACTTCTTACCTTTTGAATGTCATTGCCTAAAAATATTTAATTTTTATACTCTCCAGACCGACAGAAACAAAAAATGTAATTTAAAAAAAAAAAAATAGGGCCTTATTAGCAGCTAAGGTACTGCACCACATGCTATAAACAATTTGTTTTTCAATATAGGCAATGACTAGCTCTAAATATTCAACATATCAGATAAAAGTATTATATGAATTTCTAATTCAGTTATTGGAGTTGTCGACTTTGCAGTTGTCAGTCGTCACAAAAACTAAATACTCTAACATAAAACGGTTACACATTGAATATACAATCAATAAAACAAAATAGTCCACACTTGAACGTTCAAGAGACTTGTACAGGAAGGATTTCAGTATACAAATGAGGCGCTGTCAAACGCTGCCAAACCAAGTGGAGTGCAGGGGAATTGTCAAATGCTTTATTCGATAATAAGACCCAAATGAATTGGTGTACTCATTAGAAACAAATACTTATTTCAGAAGCATTATCACTATAAATATGGTTCGGGATGCCGTATAAGTTAATGAATGATATGAATGCTAATACGAAAGGACATACAGTCATGCCCTCTATCAATTCCACATGTAAGGCACAAATACTTAAGCAGGTGAATATTAACAGATACATTTTTACTTCCCTCCAGTAGTGTTCATCCAAATGTAGCCGATAAAATCTACACCCGTATGTAAAAAGAATCTTGTTAATTTCACTTTAGTTTTGGGCTAAGCTAAAGATAAAAAATTGAATTTTTTGCACAATATACACTCCGATATAATAGTTTTAACTGTTTGTATAGCCTAGGTGATCCAGAATCCAGAAAGCTGCACTTTGGTGGAGGCAATGCTAAGGTGATTGCATTTAGTTTGCCAATCAAGTATAGTGAGAGAGTATTTTTTGGCAAGAAGAATTGGATGTGCCACTTCATAATAATACATATCACATTTATCTAACCTTTCCTTTAGAATGGACTATTCCCTGATTCTCACGGAACAAATTCAAATTTCTCACCAATCATGGAGTATTATCTTTGGTTGAGTTCGTCAGATATTTCCTTTCTGCCGCTGCATAGTTTCTATCAGATGGAGCCAGCACGTTTCTCACTGTCAAGAAAAATGTCTCAATTTATTATCAAATGTTATTACGTACAAAGTCACTTTCACTAATCCTAACCCTAACCTTTATCGAGAGAAAAATATCTTTCAAAGTTTACCGCAGATTCTATCTTTTCAGTAAGCGAACTAACAAATACAGCCGATTGAATTACATTCTTGATTTTCGGACTCAAACAATTTAAATTACTAGCTGGCCAGTCTATAGGTTAGCAGGATAACCACTTTGGTCCACTTAGCATGAAGTTAAAATTGATCCTGAATTTGCCAAATTGAGATATCTTGAGTAAGCATGTCAGCAGGATTAGCATCCGTAGGCACATATTGGAATAAAATTCTGATGGAAAACCTAGCCTCAATTATTAACCTTTTTTCTTTTGTACAATTTTTGTTTTCCTGCAAATAACTGACACAGGAAGTTGAGAGCTTTAAAAAAAAAAAATATGGTGCTTGTATTGATGAGCGGCCGTACAAAACAAAATGAAAGTAAATAAACGAAATTAAATTAATTTATTGCATTATAACGAAATGTTTTATGGGAATAAATTTAATTTTTATGTATGTAGTTGTTTTTTATAAATTGCATGATTATCTCCCTTGCGAATTATCTGTCCTTGAATTATTTTTAAGAAAAAAGATGGACGCTTACTGAACGAATCGCTGTTATGATACGAAGAATGGAAAAATACTTGTAATTAAAGTTCTAGTGGATAATTTTTTCTACTTTTTTTGTACAGTGAGTAAGAATATAACGCTGAATAAGTATATAATATTGTTTTCATAAAAAATTTTTTTTTTCGTACGGCCGCTCATCAGCACAAGCACCAAAAATACTCTTTGGTCACAAAAGTCAATTAAGTAAAAAATGCGACAAAAAAGCCAAAAGGGGGGGAAGGTGGTAAACCCTAACTTACGCTGACTACTCTAACCTAGCTAATTTATTCCCATCATTCACCAAAATTCCTTATTTATACTTGACAATCATATTCCATTCACCATAAGAATTTATACCATGACTTCTGCTTACAGTAACTGATACGAACATAGATAACTATTCATATTTATCTATAAGCTAAAGAGTTCGAAAACAAGGGAGATAACTCCTAAGATTACTCATTATACTGACTAAACTGACTATTTAAAAAGTTGTTTCTCTAACCTATTACTTAATCTTTAAGATAAATATATATTGATATATTATTATGGTTGTTAGTAATTACCTCCTCATCCAGACAAATAGAATGTGACACACGGTTTGTTTAATGTGAGTGACCAAGCGCCTTTCAGCAGATAAAAAACGGATCAAAAAAGACCCACCTCTTCAGAATTCCCTCTTATTTTGGGAGGCACCAGAAGCAATGGGACCAAATATGGACACAAATACTACACTTTGATCTGAGCCTGTCGCCCCAGAATGATTATTTATTCTTTTCTTTTTAAAAGTTCTTAATAATATTTTCTTTATCTTTTTCTTGTATTTGTAGAAAAAAGCAAAGAAGACACTTTGAGTCCCGGAGTCGGCGAACTTGAAAACACACCTGTATCTGCAGCCATTGCACGTTATTTGGGCATGGACTTATCGCCAGAAGGACAAGCAGCTCGGAATAGAAGAGGAGTGGCTATTATTGTTTATGGGTCACCACTTTCAGGTTAGAATGTCTTAAATCGTTTTAGGTTTGTTCAAAAAAATGAAATAAATAACTAGTTATTTCATATATAAATAAATCCCCCAAAAATTGCAGACATAGAACTATAAAATTAAATGAGGTCTGGTAAATTTCATATAAACTTCCCATTTCAAATGTGTGGTTAGGATTAGGGTTTGTGGTTATCTGCTGATTCTTTATAATAACTCTGCCATTATGTTTTAAATATTCCAATTTTTGGTGTTGGTACTTTAACAATGTCATGTCAGGTCAGAAGTGCAGTTGGTGATTGTACAACCATCATCACACAGGAATCCTTTCATAAGATGTCCCTTGTGTCTCGAACCAGAAGGAGGCCAACAACAATATCCACTTTATCATTTGTCCAGTAGAACAATGGAGGGAATTTTTGCGATTTATAAACTTAATCTCTCTAATATGATTATTTCACTGTACCCATATTGCAATTTTATGAACAAGCCTCTCGTTGCACAGCTCCCAATTTAGGATGACCCCAAATCTTTCACCCTAATCATCAGTAGACCCTTGTTTGGCGTGAACTAAGTTAAAAATAAACAGTCATCAATGTACAGTAAAACTCCTACACTATGAACTTTTGATTTGTTCATAACGTAGGATAAATTAGATGACCTTGAAAAATTTTTCTTCATTAAAAAAATAAAGAAAATGAGTATAGGTTTGGTCAACTATAGTAATATTTTATGAAGATAATTAAAGAAACTATTTGTAAACAAAATGAATTTATTAGGAAAATGACTATTCATCAACGCAAATAGACATTAAATGCCTAAATATTAAAAGTAATTGTTAATAGATACTGCATGTATATCACTGCACTAAAATTATTGACTATCCTCATTATTTTCAAAATCATTCCCAGTCAATGATTTCATTGAGTCTTTTATGTTTTGTCGAAATTTGAATACTTTGTTCAGTTCCATTTTCTTAATGAACATTTGTCTTTGTAGAGCATAAACCATCTCAATATCTTTTCTTCCAAGTGATTCTGTATTTCTTTCTGCGACTTTAAAAAGGATGTATGTTTGTCAGTATATCGACAAAAATATGTTTAAATATATTAATTTATAGAAATATTACTTTATAATTTTCTTTTTTAATTACTAGGCTTTGTTCATAGCGTAGGAAGTTTATATTGAATTTTGTTCATAGTGTAGGAAGTTTATATTGAATTTTGTTCATAGCGTAGGAAGTTTATATTGAATTTTGTTCATAGTGTAGGAAGTTTATATTGAATTTTGTTCATAGCATAGGAAGTTTATATTGAATTTTGTTCATAGCGTAGGAAGTTTATATTGAATTTTGTTCATAGTGTAGGAAGTTTATATTGAATTTTGTTCATAGCGTAGGAAGTTTATATTGAATTTTGTTCATAGTGTAAGAAGTTTATATTGAATTTTGTTCATAGCGTAGGAAGTTTATATTGAATTTTGTTCATAGTGTAGGAAGTTTATATTGAATTTTGTTCATAGTGTAGGAAGTTTATATTGAATTTTGTTCATAGCGTAGGAAGTTTATATTGAATTTTGTTCATAGTGTAGGAAGTTTATATTGAATTTTGTTCATAGCGTAGGAAGTTTATATTGAATTTTGTTCATAGCGTAGGAAGTTTATATTGAATTTTGTTCATAGTGTAGGAAGTTTATATTGAATTTTGTTCATAGTGTAGGAAGTTTATATTGAATTTTGTTCATAGTGTAGGAAGTTTATATTGAATTTTGTTCATAGCGTAGGAAGTTTATATTGAATTTTGTTCATAGTGTAGGAAGTTTATATTGAATTTTGTTCATAGCGTAGGAAGTTTATATTGAATTTTGTTCATAGTGTAAGAAGTTTATATTGAATTTTGTTCATAGCGTAGGAAGTTTATATTGAATTTTGTTCATAGCGTAGGAAGTTTATATTGAATTTTGTTCATAGCGTAGGAAGTTTATAATTAATTTTGTTCATAGTGTAGGAAGTTTATATTGAATTTTGTTCATAGTGTAGAAAGTTTATAATTAATTTTGTTCATAGTGTAGGAAGTTTATATTGAATTTTGTTCATAGTGTAGGAAGTTTATATTGAATTTTGTTCATAGCGTAGGAAGTTTATATTGAATTTTGTTCATAGTGTAGGAAGTTTATATTGAATTTTGTTCATAGTGTAGAAAGTTTATATTGAATTTTGTTCATAGCGTAGGAAGTTTATATTGAATTTTGTTCATAGCGTAGGAAGTTTATATTGAATTTTGTTCATAGCGTAGGAAGTTTATAATTAATTTTGTTCATAGTGTAGGAAGTTTATATTGAATTTTGTTCATAGTGTAGAAAGTTTATAATTAATTTTGTTCATAGTGTAGGAAGTTTATATTGAATTTTGTTCATAGTGTAGAAAGTTTATAATTAATTTTGTTCATAGCGTAGGAAGTTTATATTGAATTTTGTTCATAGCGTAGGAAGTTTATATTGAATTTTGTTCATAGCGTAGGAAGTTTATAATTAATTTTGTTCATAGTGTAGGAAGTTTATATTGAATTTTGTTCATAGTGTAGAAAGTTTATATTGAATTTTGTTCATAGCGTAGGAAGTTTATATTGAATTTTGTTCATAGCGTAGGAAGTTTATATTGAATTTTGTTCATAGCGTAGGAAGTTTATAATTAATTTTGTTCATAGTGTAGGAAGTTTATATTGAATTTTGTTCATAGTGTAGAAAGTTTATATTGAATTTTGTTCATAGCGTAGGAAGTTTATATTGAATTTTGTTCATAGCGTAGGAAGTTTATATTGAATTTTGTTCATAGCGTAGGAAGTTTATAATTAATTTTGTTCATAGTGTAGGAAGTTTATATTGAATTTTGTTCATAGTGTAGAAAGTTTATATTGAATTTTGTTCATAGCGTAGGAAGTTTATATTGAATTTTGTTCATAGCGTACAAAGTTCATAGCCTATGAAGTTCATAGCATAGGAGTTTTGCTGTACTATTAAAAAGTTATGGTGTTTTCAGAATTTGTCTGTTCGTATGCAAATAGAAACATGTGATTTGTTGACAAAAGAGGAATAGGCAGAGTGCACATTGCTATGACAGTAGTTTTTATGATGTCAGTACTCGAGTTAGAATCTCATGGAAATCTGAAGGATATTTTTGATTAGATACATGTTTTATAAATTTTAGGAAATTAACATAGCATAATAACATAAAAAAAAAATTACATAAATATTTAAAAAAAACTCAGTTATCTTTTCTTTTAATAATCCACAAAATAATAGAATTCATAAAAAGTATTTAGCATTAGTTCAAAGCAAATTATTTTTGCTTAAAAATATAATGTTTAACGTTTTTTGCAAATAAAAATAATACGTAACTACATTCATCGTAGTTACTTACTCATCATGATATTCGGTATATAGTCCGTTTTACATGCTGGCATGCATTAGACAGCTTTAAGAAATTGATTTCTAAACTAACCTATCTCTGACCAGGTCTTTATTTATCCCTCTTTCTCTTAGGTCCATTTTTATCACTTCCTCCCATGTTTTCCTTAGTCTTCTCCTGTGAGCTGAACCTACTACCTCAACTGTTCTACATGTACTAATTCAAGAACTCTGATCCATTCTTTCAAAGTAGCCATATCATCAACGTCTACTTTTGCATACATCTCCCTATACTGTCCAGATTTACTCTTCCTCTGAAGTTATCAGAACTAAACCTGTCTTTAAGACTCACATTACACATCCATCTTATCATTCTCATATCATTTCTCTTCATGCAACGCATGTCCTCAACTCTCACTGGCCAGGTTTCACTTCCATACAGCATCTCACTGTGTATACATGCCTGATAGACTCTTCCCTTGGTCGACAGTGGTAATGCTCTGATGGTTAGTAATGGCAGAAGTTCTCTGAACTTACTCCACCACTCCTATTTATTGCAATCACACTAGCACCTGCTCCACCCTGTGCTCCAATGGTACCACCAAGGTAACAAAACTTCTTGACAACCTATATAGCTTCGCCATCCAAACATACTTTGTCCACATCTGAGTTTTCATCCATCTCCATTGTTTTACACTTCTTGCACACAAATAGGTTATCTTGTAGCAGCAGCACTACAAAGAACTATCAGCTGCCATAACGATTTTAAATCTATGATTAATTTCTAAGCTTGGCACGGATTGGTGCAAGCATTTAACTTTCTTTCTGGCTTGCCCAATCAGAGGCTATCTCTCAAACGAGCTGAGCACCTGACAAGAAATTCTAAAAGGGTCGCCCACTGTTTACTTCCTCTTTCTTTGTCAGAAGACGCCACTGTCAACAACTCATCCATGTTGCTTGGACCGACCACAAAGCTTCTCTCTTGGCCTGCAACCTTCCCGCCAAGCCCACGGGCTCTGGCGTCGACAATACCTAAGAATCCAACATGGTTATAGCCGCACACGCGTGGACTTAATGTAACACATAGACACACACTTACATAATACATACTATGGAATTTGAAATAGCTACTTTTTTAATTCTTGCACAATGGAGTTGATCAGACATTGTTCTTATAAAAGTGTCTAACTTTGATATAACTAAATTGATTTCATCATTTCCCATAGTTTTTCTAATATATTTGCGATATGTAGCGGCGGTATTACAAACGACAACATCAGTAGCAGTGACAGGTCGCAGTTAACGATTTTTAATCTATGCTTATTTTCTAAGCTCGGAGCTGATTGGTGCAAGCATTTAACTTCTTTTCTAGCTTTCCCAATCAGAGACCATCTCTCAGGCGAGATGAGCACCTGACAAGAGATTATAAAAGGGATCGCACACGGTTTACTCTCTCTTTCTTGGCTAAGAAACAGCATCAGCAACAACTCATCCACATTCTTCAAACCAACCCCCAAACTTCTCTCTCAGGGCGCAACCAAAAGCCACCGGGCCGTTTGGGCCTTGGGTTTGACTTCAACAAGAAGACCCAAAGATCCAACATGGCTACGGTCGTACACATAGACTTGATGTGACACACACACACATACTTACACACCTACATGGACATGGCCTGACTTCAACACCTGTGTACGTACACACATTTTCATATATGAACTTTTTTCTGTTCCTTACAAACAGGACATTCATCCTATCCTTCATATATTAACTCTTCTCTATTCCCTACTAACGGGACGTTTATTTAACACCATATGATCTTATCTAATTACTAACACCCTTCTCTTTCGTTCCCTTTTACTTACTCCACAAAGAAGATGACTCAATTAAGTTGTTTTGAATATGAGAAATGGATTTCGTCCCATTTTCTATAATCCTCTCTCAACCTACCAGTAATTCCTCTGCACTTCTTGTGTACTTCAATGCTTACAAGTAGCACAAAAAATTGAATTGCACCCAGCTCCCTTTTCACAAACTGAGCAGAGGAGCTTTCCAATACTACAAAAACTGATTCACACTTTGGTTTTGGTAACATTCACTTTTAGATCTTTACTTTCCATAGCGTTCATCCTAATCTATAACTTAACAAGAAGATCATCTATTATTTCACAAAAAATACCAAGTCATCCGCATACAGCATCTCTTTTGGACAATCCGTACAAAACTCTATGAACAATGTTTCTAAGACACAAATGAAAAGCAACGGACTCAGTACAGAGCCTTGATGTACTCCTACTTTAACATTAAAGCTGTCACTAAATGTGCTGTTAATTCTAACACAATTTTGAGCATTTCTGTACATTACTTGAACAACTTTCACCGACCACTCGTTTTCCTCTAGTATACAAAAAGCCCACCAGACAACCTCCCTTTGCACTCTGTCCAAAGCTTTCTCCAGATTCACAAAAGGAAAAGATATAGGTTCTTCTTACCAAGGTACTTGTCTTGCATTTGTCTCAGGATAAACATAGCACCAGTTGTACTTTGCCCAGGCATAAAACCAGACTGCATTTTATCTATGCTTATCTGACTTCTTATTTGTTGCTCAATTATTCTCTCAATCACTTTCAGGACCTGATCCATCAATTGTAAAACTCTGTAATTACTTCGATCTAGTGCTTCCCCTTTACCCTTGTAACAATTCACAATTGTACTAAGTTCCCAGTCTTTTGGGGTAACCTCTTCTTTTATGATCTGATTTGTCAAGTTCGTGATCATCTCAATTCCTGTTTCACCCGAAGCCTTCAACATTTCTGCAACAATGCATGAGTTTCCTCCAGTCTTACCTTTTTTCATTTTACTCTTTCATGTAAATAATAAGTAGCATATTGTTTCCATGAAATTTCACAACTATTTTTCTTAATACTAGTTATAAAGTAGTAGAATAACCACAATGTGAAAAAAGCTTCATAATATTTTTTAAATAGTCCAATTTTGGAAGTGCATAATCTAATTTTGGGAGTGCATAGTGCAATTTTGGGAGTGCATAGTCTAATTTTCGGAGTGCATAGTCTAATTTTGGAGTGCATAGTCGAATTTTGGAGTGCACAGTCCAATTTTTGGAGTGAATAGTCCAACTTTTGGAGTGCATTGTCTAATATTCGGAGTGCATAGTCAATAGTCAAAATAACAAACAAGTTTTGTTTTTATTTTCTATTTTTACTTACTACATGATAACGTTACGGATTTCAGTTTGTATACATGTGCATGAGTTTGTAAAAACTCCAGCCACATTAAATAACAATCATGTGGACTTTTAACTGATCCGTAAACATATTTATCACCACTTTGCCATGGTTTACCTAACTTTGGAAAATCCTTCATGTTGGAAATGTTTTGGGAAATGTTAAAGTGATTATAAAAGAAAATTAGAAAGTTTGCAATAATTTATTTTAAAATAATTGCAAAAAATGTAATAATTAGAACCAAATTAAGTCCTTATTTATTTTTGAATAAATTATTTTTAACTTTTCAATTGTTTTCTGATCATTTTTTTAATATAAAAAAAAATGACATGTACTTTGTCTTTGGGATGACGGATCATTCAGCAAAAGTTCTCCATCATGATTGCGTTTCACTTGTCTTGATCATTGTTCCCCATTTTCATCATATTTTCGTAGAACCTTTCCCCATCTCACCATAATCAGATTTTGATAATTTTAAGCCTCTTTAATCCACAAATGAATGCATTTATGTACACAATGATCTAGATAATTGTGGCGGAATTGATGATCTTGAGCCAGAATCAAGCGATGGAGGTGGTCCGGACTTAGTTCAACCCCGCAGTAAGAGGGTCCACCTTTGCCTGGCTTGCAGATGGAAAGGGAAATAAGTTTGGCTTACTAGTTTTCTAGTGAGGATTGAACTCACAACCTCGAAGTAACAAATCTACTGGTTGCTGCACTGTAATAATAGATTTAATTATAATGACAAATAGTGAGCCAGTGGATTGTTTTTTTTCTGATTGGTTAAGCGGAATTAACTGAGGGAAAATCTGCTAATAAAAAGAGAAGAAAAGGAGAATAAAGAAGAAAGGAGAAAAGAGAATGTCGAGTGAGATTCTGCGGTGAGCTGAATTATTTTCGTTCAGGTTTTTTTTGTGCTTCTACAGGAATTGAACCGAACTGAGTTTTTTTTTTTATTGTTTGTTTAATGTTTGGAATTTAGTCATAGACTTCTGAATTCCCATTTACAATAATAAGAGATGATGATTGCAAATGAAAGTCGTATGTAAAATCAGCAGTTGAGAATTAATTTGAATATTGACATTTGCTTGTCTCCAATTTTTATAAGCCAGTCTAATTAAAATATCCTAAATCTATTCTTTTTTTCTAGGAAAAACCCAGACATCTACCGAGTTAGCGAAGATGTATGATGCCGCCCTATTGACTCTAGATGACGTTGTCACTGAGGCCATTATAAATGGAGTGTCCCCTGCGTCTGTGAAAGCGCACAAACTCTGTGCTGAAGCTGCGCAAAGGAAGAAAGATGAGTTGATCGAAGAACAGGAGACGAATGCTGCTTCTGTTCAAGATGTTTTCATACCACCTGTGCAGGCACCAGGTAAGAATGGGGTAGAAGGATGACTGAAGGACTTGTTTGCCTTTTTTTTTATCGTAAAGAAAGAAGGGCAGGAGTGACGATGTTCTCTTCTTGATCCTTACTTTTCTCAGTAAGCTGATACATTCATGATTTATTGTTAGTTTTTATGGCATATCAACCCTTTTTTTTGATCATTCAATGCCAAATTTAGTCATTATGGTAAAAAAAATTATACTTTATAGATTAATTTGTTTTGTAGGCATATATTTTGTAAATAAACAAGTCTGTAAACAATGAATTCTATTTGACCGACAGATGGGATCCTGACAGGTACTAGCACTCCTGGTCAGAGTGGACGTAGAGTAATGATAGCCAAGGGATGAATCATCACTCCCTAAAACTCACAAATTGGAGCTGCATCACCCAATGGAGTTTCATGTCATACTTAGAACTGATTCTATTTAACCTATAGATGGGACCTTGGAGTAATGCCAACAACAGTGTGAAAGCTCTCAAATCAGGGCCTCACCATTGAATGTAATTTAATGATCTTTATTTTAACTACAGTCAATATTGTTGTATGAAGATATGTTATTGTGTAGAAAAAAAGTAATATTTCATGTTTTAGTGAAAACGAACAAGTAGTTTTGTTTTTTTTTACTTAAGACTAGCAGGACCTGTGTCCTGGCGTTGCCCGTGGGAAATCTGCAAATGAAATGTCAATTCTAGTTGAAAAGTAAAAATAAATAAGTAAATAAAAGACGAATTGTGTTTAGCAAGAATGTAAGGAATAGCATACAGAACTGTCTGTGTATGGGAAAAATCCTTGTAGACTGCAGCAATTTTAATTTTTGTCCCAATCTGGAGTGCCCCTTTTTTGAGGACATGCATTTTCCCCACATTAAGAACCGACATTGTATCTAACTCTGCCCTTGAGGAGAGGTAAGTAAAAGAAACAACATATTAAAAGTGTAGAATAATTAACATGCGAGAAATTGTAAATAGAACAAAAAAATTTAAAAATAACTTATATCAATCGGCAAATGAAACGTTAATTTTTGTTTAAAAAGTAAAAAAACAAAAAACAGATGGATGGTGTTTAGTGCAAACGTAAGGAATAGCATACAGAACTATCCGTGTATGAAAGACATCCTTCTAGACTGTGGCAATTTTAATTTTTGTCCCCATCAGAAGTGCCCCTTTTTGGGGGACATGCATTTTACCCATATTAAGAACTGACATTGTGTCTAACTCTACCCTTGAGGGGAGGCAAGTAAAAGGAACAATATATTAAAAGTGCAGAAAAAGTAACCGACAAGAAATTGTAAACAGAAAAAAATAACAACAGATACCTTATATCAAGCAGGAAATGAAACGTTAATTCTATTTTGAAAAGTTTTAAAAAACGTAAATATGTATGGTTGACAGTATGTGACTTCCAATCCATATTCTTTTATTCCTAGAATATAGTCATAACGACAGGAAGAATGAAAGTGAAGTTGAGGGAGTGGTCGTTCTGTATGTGAAGGTATGAACATGTTTATGTATATGAAGATTTTAAAGTAATTTATTAAAAGGCTATTTAGTTACTGAAAGTGTTGTATATAAATTTTTAGCATTGTAATAAATGCTATTACTGAATGGAGAAGTAGGAGACGCCAGGTTTTAATTTAAGTTGGTGTTTGTTTAGTGTTCGTCAATAATATTTGATTATTCCAGAATAGGATTGTAGCAAGCCAATCAAAAGCTGCAAAAGTAGGAAGAGTAACCTTTCAAAGGAGCGACCCGTATTTAGTTAGTGAATGTATAATGCGTGAAATGTGGATGGAATTAAAAAATGAAATAATGACGGACAGAGCTGGAAAATGTATCCTATGAAGAAGAAGTCCCGGTGTAAGATGGTAAGGTGGTAGTAGATTTTTGCATGTGAGTAAAAGTTACTCCGATTTCCTGTATGTATGACTTGTTTGAGAGAGTTAGGTATGCCGGAATTAATGTAGGAAACTATGAAACTGATAATTTCCAAAAACACGCATCAATTATTGGTATAAAGCGTGACTATATTGGAATTCTATATAGCACTTGTATTTAATGACCTATAATAACAGGGGAAGAATCGACATTATTTTATTATATAGATTTTCAAATTCTAATTTTTGGGAAAAAACTTTGTAAATGGCTACCATTTCTATACTCATCATCACCAGGTAAATTGCAGGAACATTAGAAACAAAGTTGTCGCCATCTTAACTCATCAACAACAACGATTCTGCATAAAATTATAATCTTATTTACATTCAATGGCACTAACATTTTTATGACAGCATTTAATTGTCAAAAGTAATCACTTAAAAATATGGTAAACAAACAGTTGAAGATTCTTTCAAGCTTCTTACCTAATTAATTAACTAAATTTGTTTTGACAAAATATTTGTTCATGTATTGAAATATTTAGTTGGTAAATTATAAATGTTAAAGTAATTTTCAAATAATTTTATATTTTTTTTTAATTTTGAAAGAACTTTTACATTTTGCAACATTTAATTGTCAAACGAAGTCACTAATAACATGCGTAAAACTTTACAAGATTTTCAATTTTACATTTTCAAAAGAAATCTCATAAAAACTTGAACATGAATCTAAAGTTAATTTAAAAAAGAAGACAATAATTTCTAATCTGATTTTTGTTTGAATGGATGAGAGAAAAGAATCTGGAATTTCACGTGTGGCAGATGTAGAAGTGGCTTCATTTATCGAGAAAAAAAGAGAGAAAATAAAGAAGATGTTAGGATAGAAGGAAATAAATTGGAATGAATATAATATATCATCATCATCATCATCATCATCATCATCATCATCGATTTAACGGCTGTTTAACATGCTGGCATGCATTGGACAGGTTTAAGAATTGACTTTCAAACTATCTCTGTCTAAGTCTATTTATACCCCTCTCTCTTTCTCTCTTTCTCTCTCTCTCTCTCTTAAGTCCATTTTTATCACTTCCTTCCATGTTTTCCTTGGCCTTCCTCTGTAAAACTGGACCTGCTGTCTCAACTGTTCTACATCTACCCAAGAACTCTCATCCATTCTTTCAACATGGCCATATCATTAAAGTCTCATCGTGGCCATACCATAGTTGACTTCTATCATTTTTCTCTTCCAGATTTTATCGATTTTTTCATTTTCTATCACGCATCTGATTCATATTGATTCATTCTAAAACAATACTTTCTATTTTGTTTTGGAACTTCTGAGATGAGGATTGATATTATTATTATTATTATTATTCTAATCTTGAATGTTATTCTCACAACGTTCAGCCAATGTAGCCTCCGACCTTTTTCAGAAGTATTATGGCGAGGGTGCATGGAAAATGTTTAGAGAGCTGCTACCAATCCTGACAAACAAACACCTGCCAACAACTACGAGAGGGCGTGTATACTCCTTATGTGTCAGAAGTGTGCTGTTGTATGGCTCAGAAACTTGGGCTGTCTCTGCTGGCATACTAAGGAAGCTGCACCGTAATTACAGGGCAATGGTCAGATGGATCTGTTTGGTGAGGCCTGAACAGTACGTTTCTTTTGAATCCCTGCTCTCACAGGTCGACTTGAAAAGCCTTGCGGACATCATGCGAAAGAACAGACTGCGTTGGTTGGGTCACATTGAGCGTAGCGATGGCTGGATTGCTAAAGTCCGACAGTTGAATGTGCCAGCAGAGAACATCACCATTGGCAGACCCAAGTTGACTTGGGAGGACGTAGTCAAACGTGATAGGAAGGCCATGGGTATGGATTCCATCAAGCCTTGCCAAAGACAGGAGTGGAGAGGAAGACTTAGATTTCGAGACTAGACAATCAGGCCCCACCCTCATCAGAGGATTAATTGTGGCCTGATTCAACAAATAAACCGGTTGTTGTTGTTGATGATGATGATGATGATGATGATGATGATGATGATGATGATGATGATATTATGGCAGAGTGCTCTGAACAAAGAGTAAGAGATGCCTTTATGATGGTATGTCATTTCAATGCTCAGGGTGCCATATTTATTTGGAGGTCTCACACATGGTCTGGTGCATTTGTAATAAAAGGGCCTTGATTAATTAAAGGTTTTTAATTTGTATCATATTGAGATAAATATTGCTATTCGGGTCACACACCATTTTAAGAGAGATACTATTAAGAACTTACATTTAGCATTTACTTAGCGATTTGTGATCTATTTGCGTTACACACAGAATATAAAATATGGAATTATTATTCGATCGACCACGTGGGAATAAAAAATTAACAGAGTAAACAAACAAAGGGAAGAAAGAAAACATTATTATTATTATTATTATTATTATTATTATTATTATTATTATTATTATTATTATTATATTGAAACGAACGAAGGAAAGGAAGAGACAAGACAATAGTAGCATTTACTAAAAATAACATTTAGCGTAAAAACATTCATATTAACAAAAACAATTTATTTTTGGATAATAAAACTTGAGTTCGTTACATGAGTGAAATGTTTGCTAAAAAGTTCCGTGTTTGTATTAATGTGTGTGCATGTGTGAGCGTGGAAAAGTTTCGTTTGTCTCTTGGTGGCAATTGTAATGTGTGTGTGTGTGTGTTTTGGACGAGAGTTCTTTGTTCATGGTAGGAATTAAAAGATTGTACCTACTTTTTGACTTGCGCCTCCCCCTCCTTGATCGAGCCGAGGGGAGGGGGACAACGGTGATCCCCTGTGTGTGTTGTCTGGAATGCGGAAGAGAAAAGAGAGACAGGCGGCTTCTTTTTTATAATGGCCAAATCTTACATAGTCAAACTGGCGTGTCTTTTTGTACCTCAATGTTCAAGGAGATTTTGTGATTTTCGCTTTCTATTACTGCATCCATTTTGTGTCTATACCATTTGTATGCATGTTTAAAATGAAGTCGTTTGCATAGTTCCCAGTCGTGTCTGTTCTTGTATTCTGTTTGGGCTAGTTTGCTGCATTTACTTATTATGTGATTTACCGTTTTGTTTCTTTGTCCACAGAGTCTACATTTGCTGTTTTCCTGTGTTTTGTTTATCTTAGCTTTAATATAGTTAGTTCTAATCACATTGTTCTGTGCAGCTGTTAGTAGTGATTCCGTTTATCCGTTTAGGTGTCCTTTTCATAGCCATGTCCAGATGTTTTCATGAGTCTCTTCTCTTGTCATTCTTATGACCGTCTGTGTAGCTGTTTCTCTTCCCACTTTTCTTTTCTCGTCTTGTTTTTCATTTCTCTTTTTCATATAATGTTCATTTTTACAGTGACTCTTGCTATGGTGATTCTGTGTTATGCATTTTTCCAATTCTTTTTTTTGTGTTATTCACAAATTCTTCTCTACTTATCAGTCCTCTTCCCCCATCGTTCCTTTTCACATTGAGTCGGTCAGTATAATCCTTTGGGTGTAGTGCATTGTCATTAGTTTCCTAGTCTTCTGGTCAAGATTCCTCAGTTTTTCTTTGGTCCAGCCTATGAATGATCCAGAGTATCTTATTAGTGATACTTCACAGGTGTTTATTCTTTTTACTAGATCCTTGCTATATAATTTAGTTTCTAGGAGTTTTGTTGTTTTTCTCAGGTATTCTTTTCCAATCTTCTCTTTCATTACTGATGAGTTAATGCTTCCAGAACTCCCAAATATTTATTGGTATCATGTTCGACTAGTGTCCTCATCTCTCTCTGGTTGGGCAGTTCCATATCCTCCACTGCCTTCAGTTTTCCCCTTCTCATCTCTAGCAGTACATTCTGGTTGTGTTTATAAGCATTTCCAGTTCATTTTTGCTTTTTGCAAATAGCTTCAGATCATCCATGTACATCAGGTGATTTACTCTTAGTTCTGTGTCTGTATCCCTCTTTTCCCTTTCCGGCAAATGTGTGTAATAAAAAAAAAAACTATATATTACATAATATATGAGGTTGTTTTTTTAATTTTTATTACACACAATTATTTTAGATTTCAATCAAACCGGTTAGAAACAAACAAATTAACAAACAAACACACACAATTACTTTATAATTTACAATGGAGGGTTTGTCTCGCATAGAACTTTAATGTAACATGTTTTTTTTATTAACTTATGAAGTATTCCAGAATACATCAATATATGCATTCATTCGCTTCCTAATCGTATTCTTTGAGTTTTTTGTTTGCCTTTTCCTTTAACAAATTATAGACTCACTCTTGTAGTTAAATGTTAGGACGCGGAATTTCTTGATTAAACTAAAGTATAAATTGACGACTATTCTACATCACCAACTAAAAGATTATAGAATCACCCCCGGCAGAAAAAAAACACAGACTTATTTTTAGAATTTACAGTGGGGGATTATTTTCACATATATACCTTTAACGTAACATGTTGCTATTTTTTTTTGTTTTGTTTTTACTTACAAAGTATTCCAGAATACATAAATATATAAATATTAAAAATACCCATATTTTGCTTCCTAATAAACTTTTTCATTTTTTCCCCTTTTCCTTTAAACAATTATAGGCTCACTCCCATAGTTAAATGTTAGAGCTCGGAATTTCTTGACTAAACAAAAAAGAAATCAGCGACTATTCTACATCACCAACAAAAATAGTACAGATTCACTCTTGGCGAAAAAAAACAACTTTAAAAACAATTTGGTTCAAATTCTGTAGAAGTACCAAACAAAACACACACAAACTTATTTTAGAATTTACAGTGGGGAGTTAGTTTTTCATATACTTTTAACGCAACATGTTGCTGTTTTTTTAATTAACTTATAAAGTATTTCAGAAGAAATAAATATATAAATATTAATACCTGTACTTGGCTTCATTCCTGTAGTTTAATGTTGGGGCCTGAAAATTCTTGATTAAATATACTTCCCTGGGCAACGCCGGGACACAGGTCCCTCTAGTTATAAAATGAATCACACGAATGTACATGTATTCAATAATATCGAAGATATATATTCCATGAAGTAAGTAGGCTTAATAATCGATCAATAATTGCCAGAGATCTCAAGACTGAATATGGAATCTCGAAAATGAGAAAATGATTTTGAGATTGCAATCTATACTCTTGATTTGCGGAATTATTTGGCTCATGTTAAGAAATGACCTGATACAACATAACCATTACTACAACTGGCAATATTGGATTTTTGGAAAAAGATAAAGGTGTTAGAAGACTAGACCCAGAGCGAGCGAATGCGGTAAAAAATATACCGGCTCTGAAAAACAAATCGTCACTACAAAGTTTTCTTGCTTTTGAAATACAAATAAAAGAAAAGGTGCTAGACGACGAATTTTTAAAAAACATAAAAAAGAAAAGAAAAGAAAAACACTGACAAATCTCAGAAGTGTATTCAATCTGTAATGAAGTAGTTATGTATGGCGATCGAGTGGTTATTCCTGCAGCATTACAGAAAAGAATACTAAAAGAATTTCCTGTCGACTACCCGGACATTTCGAGAATGAAAAGTTTCATGAGAAGTTATGTGTATTGGACAAGTATGGACTAGGACATTAAAAATGCAATGAAACTATGTACAGGTTCTGCATTGTCGACGAAGACATCTCCTATAAAGTTCACACCCTGGCCGAAAACCATAGTCTAGGATCCACATAGATTTTGCTGGCCCACTGGATGATTTCTATTACCTAATGGTAGTGGACAGGTTTTCAAAATGGCAGGAAATATTAAAATGTAAAAAAGCAACCATGGAAGTAACCATTATTTTTTTATATGAAATGTTTGCCCGGTTCAGGGTCGTTGACTGTATTTTATCAGACAGTATTCTGTGAAACTTTTGTAGTGGAGCATATCACGATCTCACCGTACCATTGCGAGAAGCAATGGTCAGGCAGAAGGGTCGTGGATACGTTCAAAAGAGCACTTAAGAAAGCGAGGGGTACACCTACCGAAAAGCTCATTCAAGAATTTTTACAGGTATATAGGATGACCCTAAATAACAATGTTCCATCTTCGATGATGTCAGCAGAAGCAATATTTACAAGGAAGATTAAAACAGTGTTTTATAGACTATTGCCAACCCATACGAAACCAGGACGTGAAAAAATATGAAGGGACGCTTCAAATTTGGAGAAAATGTTTTCTTTTGGATGCTCAAAAACAATAAATCCTACTGAGAAAAAGGGATAGGGGATAAACGGATTGGAAACATGATTTACATGGTAAAGGTACCTAAGTTTTCCCACAAAAGACACAAGAACCAGATGAGGAAACAATATTCAGGTGCTGTTGAGAATACTCCAGAGGACGAACTCCAGAGGACGAACTAATGGATGTCATGTTCGACACATTTTAGATACCAATTCTGCAAACAGGTTCTGAACAACGAAGATCAAAAAGGAAATGTAAGATTATGAACTTAATTGTAATAACCCCAAAAGGAAAAAGTATTAACTCCATATGGAGCAAGGCTAAAAATAGGGGTGTTATGGTGAGATGGGGATCTACTCTATTTCGTGACTACATGGACTCTCCTAGACACTATTTATAGAGGAGCTTACGTAACATTATTCTGTACTTCTGTAAATACACACTCTTATAAATATGCCAAGTCACAACAGTTATAAAGGATGTTTTATGGTTAGAATACCTGGCTTTTAAATTTGTGCTGTACTCTCCATGTAAAATCTCTTTTGATTAGGGTTATCTTCTTCAGTGTTCCCGTGTAGACTATATTCTTAGTTAAACATTTTTGCTGTAGTGGACAGTTATTTTTGTTTCTGCAATTACAGTTCTTATTTTTTATCTTTACTGTCTTGGGTTTTATTTATCTTACTGTTGTTTTTCTGGTTTAGTGTATGTCTGTTATGGCTTTTAATTATCTTTTTCAGGTTTTTTGTATTTCTATTGAATATTTGATAGGTGTTCATAAGGTATTTTTGGGCTTTTGACAATTAAAATTGATTAATTGCAGTTGGATGGCACCTCTTCAGTTTGGAGGTCTGTTTCTGAAACTACTGTACAAGATCATTATTGCATCAACAGTCTCATCCGGAATACTATATACCAAAAGAATTTTATATATATATATATATATATATATATATATATATATATATATATATATATATATATATATATATATATATATATATTTTTTAATAATGTTCTAATCTACTATTTATAGTTATTGCTTCTCATTAAAAGTATTAAATTCTATGCTAGATAATTTAGGAGGCCATTGATACCCAACATATGTACTGCTTCTTTGAGATGTCTTACTCTCTACCATTCTTCTCTGTCTATAATTTTTACTTTGCCGCACATGAGTCGATGGTTTTCCTATTCCCTCCACATGTGGTCAGCCATACCCGACTTTTAAATATCTCGAAACATTTTGAAAATAAAATTCAACATTAAGACAATAGTCTGAATAATCCAAATACTACATACTTTCTTTTTTGTTTGTCTTGCTTTTCCAGTTGCCAATGCTCTTTCAGTGGTCACGCACAATACGGCACCCCGAAAATCATGTACAATGCCAGAGTTGAAGACTACAAAACAAGGTGGTGGTGGATCAGGCACTTCTGGTGGAACTATAAATAAACCCATTGAGCAACCACCAACTCAGGTACCGAGGGTTAATTTTTTGCTTTTCATTGTGTCAGTTTATTTTTTAATTATTTTTTTTTAGGAATATGCAAAAGTGACGTTATAGCTTATATTTTATTTTAACGGAATTGTTTTTTAATAGAATTATCATTATAAATATTTATTTGTTTCAATTAAAATTTGATTGTGCTTGAAAGATAAGCTAATCTCTTTAAAAAAATGTAATTTTACGTGTGAAAATACATTTTGAAATGAAAACTGTTCTCACTGCGGCTAAAAAAACACAAAAATTCAGTGAAATTTGAAATTTTAAGAAATTTATTTTTTAAATCTCTGGAAGGCAAATATCAGTTTTCTGGAACTATTTCAAAGATAATTAGTAAATTAAAGTCTTAAAATACTGATCTAAAAAATGTACTTACTTTTTACTAGAAATTTTATAATTATCCAAAAAAGTCTGAATTAAATTAAAATCTATCTCTACGGTCAAGCATAACAAAATGGATGTCAAGTATGGAAGACAATAACTGCAATAATATTTCATTTTATTATTTATAATTTTATATAGAAGATATGGTTTTGTAATAGTTTATAGATGTTGAAAAGTTATTATACCTTAATTTCTTTATTTTTGGAGATTATAGAAAATGTCTACATTAAATTGACAAGTATGGAAGACTGAAACCACAATTTCCCATTTTATTATTTTTAACTTAATATAGAACAGATGGTTTTGTAATAATTTTCCCTTAATTAATTATAGTTTTATTAGATTAAATATAAACAGTTAATTTATTTTATTAAAAAGGTACTTCTATATTTTTAATTGTTTACCTATTAATGCAATTGAATATTTCATTGAGCTCAATGTGATTTTATTTCCCTATCTGATTCTAATTAAGATTTATTAAAATTAAAAATTTATTTATTAAAATTAAAAAAAAGTCAAAACAAGAGAAATTTTTTTTTTTCAAATATTTATTGGATATATGGAGTTTGGTTGCAGCAGTTTCAATTTTTTTTATATATGTGATATTTTAGCATGCCACTTATGTTTTTTACTGTTAATTTGTTTCTTGAGGTACAGAAGTAGAGACAGAAGCAGTGGATGCAGTTGTCGATGTAGTATCAATCCAAGAGGTGGAGGTATATGAGGGGATACATTAATGAGCTCCAATTTCGCACCTGTTTTTGAAGGGGGTTATATTTAAATCATGCCTTTTCTTGAAAAATAATTTCAATTTGGGAATCATCGACATGGTTACTGTTGAGAAAGCATTTCGAATGTTTTCCATTGCAGCCAACTCTTGAATTCTCTTCTGGGACAAATTTTTATCGACAAATTTCTTTAGTATGTGTCCAAACTGGATGGCCAGTCTTAACAATAGGATACTTCTTCTGAATATATGTTAGCAAAGACATCTGAAAACTAAAAGGATATATAATCATAAGAAAGTTAAAAGTGCCAATCTGCACATAGCATCGACCGGACCCTACTTATCCTAACGTCTTTTTCAACTTGACATGAATTTCTGCCTCTACCGTAATTCAACCGCTCGGTGTTAATACCATCAAAATGAGGAAGAAGAAGAAAAGAAAAAAAAACTATGAGACAGTCTTGCCTGACAAAGTTGTTTTACAACAAAAGCTTGCAAAAAAAACCCAAAAATTAAAGACTGCAGGTGTTGTTGCAGAAATGTTGAAGGCTGTGGGTGAAACAGACATTAACATGATTACAGATTTGAAAAATCAGATCATAAAAGATAAGGTTATTCTGAAAGACTGGGAACTTAGTACAATTGTGAATTGTTACAAGGGTGAAGAAGGGGAAGCACTAGATTGAGGTAATTACAGAGGATTAAAATTGATGGATCAGGGCCTGAAAGTGGTTGGGTGAATAAGTGAGCAGCAAACAAGTCAGATAAGCATAGATGAAATGCAGTTTGGTTTTATGCCTGGGCAAAGTAGCACTGAGGCTATATTTATCCTGAGACAAATGTGAGAGAAGTATATTGGTAAGGAGAAGAACCTGTATTTTTCTTTTATGGATCTGGAAAAAAGTTTTTGACACAGTACCAAGAGATGTTGTCTGGTGGGTTTAGCATAAATTAGGGGCAAGCAAGTGGTTAGTGAAGGTTGTTCAGGCAATGTGCAGAAATGCTGAAAGTCGTGTTAGAGTTAACAGCAAATTAAGTGACAGCCTTAATGTTAAAGTGAGAGTATTGTTTAATGTTAGAGTGAGAGTATTGTTTAATGTTAAAGTGAGAGTATTGTTTAATGTTAAAGTGAGAGTATTGTTTAATGTTAAAGTGAGAGTATTGTTTAATGTTAAAGTGAGAGTATTGTTTAATGTTAAAGTGAGAGTATGGTTTAATGTTAGAGTGAGAGTATTGTTTAATGATAGAGTGAGAGTATTGTTTAATGTTAGAGTAAGAGTATTGTTTAATGTTAAAGTGAGAGTATTGTTTAATGTTAAAGTGAGAGTATTGTTTAATGTTAAAGTGAGAGTATTGTTTAATGTTAGAGTGAGAGTATTGTTTAATGTTAGAGTGAGAGTATTGTTTAATGTTAAAGTGAGAGTATTGTTTAATGTTAAAGTGAGAGTATTGTTTAATGTTAAAGTGAGAGTATTGTTTAATGTTAAAGTGAGAGTATTGTTTAATGTTAGAGTGAAAGTATTGTTTTATGTTAAAGTGAGAGTATTGTTTAATGTTAAAGTGAGAGTATTGTTTAATGTTAAAGTGAGAGTATTGTTTAATGTTAGAGTGAGAGTATTGTTTAATGTTAAAGTAAGAGTATTGTTTAATGTTAGAGTGAGAGTATTGTTTAATGTTAAAGTGAGAGTATTGTTTAATGTTAAAGTGAGAGTATTGTTTAATGTTAAAGTGAGAGTATAGTTTAATGTTAAAGTGAGAGTATTGTTTAATGTTAAAGTGAGAGTATTGTTTAATGTTAAAGTGAGAGTATTGTTTAATGTTAAAGTGAGAGTATTGTTTAATGTTAAAGTGAGAGTATGGTTTAATGTTAGAGTGAGAGTATTGTTTAATGTTAGAGTGAGAGTATTGTTTAATGTTAGAGTGAGAGTATTGTTTAATGTTAAAGTGAGAGTATTGTTTAATGTTAAAGTGAGAGTATTGTTTAATGTTAAAGTGAGAGTATGGTTTAATGTTAGAGTGAGAGTATTGTTTAATGTTAGAGTGAGAGTATTGTTTAATGTTAAAGTGAGAGTATTGTTTAATGTTAAAGTGAGAGTATTGTTTAATGTTAGAGTGAGAGTATTGTTTAATGTTAAAGTGAGAGTATGGTTTAATGTTAGAGTGAGAGTATTGTTTAATGTTAGAGTGAGAGTATTGTTTAATGTTAGAGTGAGAGTATTGTTTAATGTTAAAGTGAGAGTATTGTTTAATGTTAAAGTGAGAGTATTGTTTAATGTTAAAGTGAGAGTATTGTTTAATGTTAGAGTGAGAGTATTGTTTAATGTTAGAGTGAGAGTATTGTTTAATGTTAAAGTGAGAGTATTGTTTAATGTTAGAGTGAGAGTATTGTTTAATGTTAGAGTGAGAGTATTGTTTAATGTTAAAGTGAGAGTATTGTTTAATGTTAAAGTGAGAGTATTGTTTAATGTTAAAGTGAGAGTATGGTTTAATGTTAGAGTGAGAGTATTGTTTAATGTTAGAGTGAGAGTATTGTTTAATGTTAAAGTGAGAGTATTGTTTAATGTTAAAGTGAGAGTATTGTTTAATGTTAGAGTGAGAGTATTGTTTAATGTTAAAGTGAGAGTATGGTATAATGTTAAAGTGAGAGTATTGTTTAATGTTAAAGTGAGAGTATTGTTTAATGTTAAAGTGAGAGTATTGTTTAATGTTAGAGTGAGAGTATTGTTTAATGTTAGAGTGAGAGTATTGTTTAATGTTAAAGTGAGAGTATTGTTTAATGTTAAAGTGAGAGTATTGTTTAATGTTAAAGTGAGAGTATTGTTTAATGTTAAAGTGAGAGTATTGTTTAATGTTAGAGTGAGAGTATTGTTTAATGTTAAAGTGAGAGTATTGTTTAATGTTAGAGTGAGAGTATTGTTTAATGTTAAAGTGAGAGTATTGTTTAATGTTAGAGTGAGAGTATTGTTTAATGTTAAAGTGAGAGTATTGTTTAATGTTAGAGTGAGAGTATTGTTTAATGTTAAAGTGAGAGTATTGTTTAATGTTAGAGTGAGAGTATTGTTTAATGTTAAAGTGAGAGTATTGTTTAATGTTAGAGTGAGAGTCAGGGTTCTGTACTTAGTCTGTTACTTTTCAGTTGTGTCTTAAAAGCATTGTCTAGGGACTTTTGTACAGATTGCCTGGCACAGTTAGTTAACATTGTCTGGAAGAGATGCTGTATGCTGATGATTTAGTGGTTGCCTGTGAAACAATGGATGGTCTACTTGTTAAGTTAAAGACTTGGAGGTATTCTAAGTAAAGGTCTAAGCGTTAATGTTATCAGGATCAAAGTGATGATCAGTGGTTGTAGTGTTGGAAAGCTCTCAGATAGAGGAAAGTTTCCCTGCTTAGTTTGTAGAAAGGGAGTTAGAAGCAACTCAATTTTTTGTAGTACTTCTAAGTATTAGGTACACAAGAGGTACAGTGGAATTACAAGTAGGTTGAGAGATGATAACCAGTTTGTGTACAAGAAGTGTAAGACAATGGAGACGGATGAAAATTCATATGTGGAGAAAGTATATTTAGACGGCAATGAGGTCCAGAAATTTTATTACTGTTGTGACCTTGAAGGGCCAATAATAATTAAGACAAAACGGTGGTATATTTACAAGAGTGTATTTACAGAAGTACAGAATAGTATGTTATAGAAAGTCTGCGTCTGATACTGTGGTAATGACTGTTACCGATGACTGCCGCCGTGACTGCTATAACACTTCATCGTAATTATTCACAGTCTCTGGAAGAGTCCATCTACTACCGAAATAGAGTAGATCACCATCACACCATAACAATTACCGTAACTGGTGATGGTGTGATTTTAAGAGTTAGGGGTGGATGGAGCAAGTAGTAAGTTCAGAAAACTACTAACCAGCAGAGCATTACCACTATGAGAATGATACGATAGATGTTTCATGTAAGTCTTAAAGACAGGCTTAGATCTGATGACCTCAGAGGAAGATTAATTCTGGACAGTATAGATAAAAGTGTGACTTCATTGGTTTGGTCACATTGAAAGAATAGATGAGAGTTCTTGGATTAGTAGATGTAGAATAGTTGAGATAGCAGGGTCAGGTGGCAGTGGAAGGCCAAGAAAAACATGGTAACAAGTGGTAAGAATGGATTTAAGAGAAAGAGATATAAATAAAGACCTGACCATAAGCTTTATGTTTTGTTGCCTGATTCACTGCCATCAACAGTAATACCCCGCTCTTGACATATTCCTTCTACGGTAACATGATGCCTTATTCAATCCATCTTTTTATCTTTTTCTGAAACTCAACTCTTTTCCCTTCCTTCATGGAACTTCCATATTTCTTATTGATAGTGATATCCAACCGCCCCCCCCCCCACACACTTATTAATCAGATCCATGCCGAGAACAACATCAATACCATCGACGATGTAATCCAACACGAGCATTGTAAAATCATCTACTGACATTCAACCTCACTCTTGTCCATGCTTCTCCACATCAGCTTCTCAACAACCCAGAGTTGTGATGCATTCTGTGTTCCAAGATGAATCTTGCTTCCCTTTCTACTATTACAACCTCTACAATTGGTTAGATGTGATATGATACTGTTGTTGATCCAACGAAGTAACCAACTGATTGAGTAATTCTTCCGATAATCAAACAGCTATCGACCATTATGTTGCCAGCAATCTTCATGAATTAGAAAGTTATGATATTATATTGCTCTTGATTTTGTTTGATGGCATTGCTTTCAATCAGGAACTTGTGGAAAGGATCACGTGGAAGTTGTGAGCATCTATAACGAAAGTGATGCGCTGGAACCGACGAGGCTTGAAGCATGGCTGAAAATGGGAATTCAGAAGTCTATGACTAGACTCCAAACGTTAAACAAAAAAAAAACTCAGTTCGGTTCAATTCCTAAAAACCCTCTGTATAACTTTGAACTCCAATGAACGAAAAATAATTCGGCTCACCGCAGAATCTCACTCGACACTCACTTCACCTTCTCCTGATTTTCTTCTCTTTTTATTAGCAGATTTTCCTTCAGTTAATTCTGCTTAACTAATCAGAAAAAACCTAATCCGCTGGCTGACTATTTGTTGTCAAGGCGAATCCATGTATTATTGTGCAGCAACCAATAAATTTGTTACTTCGAGGTTGCGAGTTCAATCCTCACTAGAAAACTAGTAAGCCAAAACTTATTTCCCTTTCCATCTGCAAGCCAGGCAAAGGCGGACCCTCTTACTGCGGGGATGAAGTAAGTCCAGGCCATCTCCACCGCTCGATTCTGGCTCAAGATCATCAATTCCACCACAATGGCAAAGCCGAATCATCATTGTATGCCAATTAACTATCGCCATGTTATATAAGTTCATATAAGTGTATTTATTCTCTGATGCAAATAAGCAAATTAAGAATTATAACTCAAAATAATGATAATACTTTATTTTCATTTTTCCAAAGGGAAATTTCAAAAGAAACTATAAATGTTAGATCGCATGAAATCCGATAGAAAGAATAAGATTGGATAAAATAAAATCTTTCTTTTTTTTCAAGGTTCCTGGAAGTCCTTGTTTCAGTTTGTATCCATCGCCAAGATTCTTGGGTTGCAACAATGGAACAGAAGAAGAATTGCTGACGTGTCCACTTCCAGAGGAAATCCTTGTGGACATCATTGCTGAACGTATTCAGGTAGATGAAATTATATATACAGTATATATATATATATATATATATATATATATATATAGTAAGCTATGAAAATATATTTATGGCAAATAAGCTACACAGAGGCTCCCGTGTTTCATTCCTGGGGGAATCTTCAGGCTAAAAGAAACTTCCTCCCCGGGAATGAAACGCGGGAGCTTCTGTGTAGCTTAATTGCCATAAATATATTTTCATAGCTTACTACCTAGCTCTACTTATGTATCGAGCACTGTTGAAGTAAATACTGAAAATTGATAAATAAGAAATTATATCTCCTTATAAAATTTTATGTGGATACATGAAATAGTAATATATATATATATATATATATATATATATATATATATATATATATATATATATATATATATATATATATATTTGTCGGTGTCGGTATTAAGGGTTCTTGCCTCCCCAACCCGTTATGGAGACTACATTTTGTAAATATTGACAATTTTTAAATTTTGTTTTTAATCACCAAAAATCATCGAATTATTCAATTTTAATGAAATGGTCGGCATTTATTCAATAACTGATATATTTTATAAGGAATACATTAACATTGTAGCGATTTTCAAAGGAATGGAAATTTGATGGAATTTAAGTTTGGGGACCAGTTAATGTACATGTACGGCAACTTTATTTTTATCTTTTCGATTTTTGGAACAGGTTAGTCAAACTTGGGAATAATTATTTCAAACTTTACCCGTTATTTAATCCACAGGGGTAGATTGTTCTCGTTCGATTAGTTACGACGGCGTAGAAGTGTTAGTTTTATAATATTCTTTATAAATAGTTTATATTATTCTGCAGTAAATATTGAACAACCAATCTCCAGATGATTGTCACTTAAAACTGATTGTTAATTAACACTCTTACCTGTTAGGCTGCGTGTCCATGTGGACAATTTTTTTTTGGGGGGAGCCTTCAACCTAATCTTATCTAGATCTGTAGCATATATATATATATATATATATATATATATATATATATATATATATATATATGTGATTTTATGAAGGCTTACCAAAGCATTCCTTTCAAGACACCAATGATCACCATTAAAGATATTTTTTCTTACAAATACTATTTATTCAAATTAAATGTTTTTTCCTACACGTGTTTCACTACCAAGCAGTTACTTGATTGGCAGATCTTCAGGGAAATTAAATGTCTGGAATACTGGTTTCAACTGCCGACAAAACACAATGTGGCAGTTGAAACCAGTATTCCAGACATTTAATTTCCCTGAAGATCTGCCAAGCAAGTAACTGCTTGGTAGTGAAACACGTGTAGGAAAAAACATTTAATTTGAATAAATAGTATTTGTAAGAAAAAATATCTTTAATGGTGATCATTGGTGTCTTGAAAGGAATGCTTTGGTAAGCCTTCATAAAATCACATATAAATGCTCTGTACTCTGTAATCGAGTATCATCGAGCTTGTTTTTTATTGGAACAACCCCGGTCTTCACTGAATGATCTATTTTATAAGTGAAAAATCTAAATCTATATATATATATATATATATATTGTTTTTTATAGTTTTATTTTAATTTATTTTTATTTATTGTTTCCCATATTGTATTGAATTCTATACTAGGTTTATTTAGGAGGTCATTGTCACCCAACATATGTGCTGCTTCTTTGAGATGTCTTAATCTCCACCATTCTTCTTTGTCTTTAATTTTTAATTCATTCTACAAGGGCAAATGGTTTCCATTTTCCCTCCATATGTGGTCAGCCATACCCGACTTTTTAATATATCTATGTATTACGGCTTTCCGATATTCTTCTAGCCTTACTTTTTATGAGCAACATGTCTCACTTTTGTATATATTTTCCACATTTACAGTTTTTGGTCATGATGTTTCCTGAATACTGTCTTGATATCATATTAATTACATATCTTGTTATAAGTGATTCTATATTGTAGTACATATAAAAGATAGGTTAAAAATCCATCCATTATATAAAGAAAAGTTGGATTTTTTGTGTGTTTGGTCTAATCTCAGAAACTACATAAGATACACTTAAAAAACTTACATATTCCGATTCTGCATGATCTCAATGATTTTAATTTCACCTCAAGTGGTGATATTCTACAGTGTCCAACTATGTGTCCCAAGTATTAGCGCAGTTTTGATTAGGTCAAACACTCTCCGCAAGGAAAGGATGTGGTCGTCCCAGTTTTCTCTAACTACCACGATGTCGTCAATATAGACATTGACGCCTTGTAAATCTTTTAAGCATCAGTTAATTTGCTACACGAAGGTAGCTTAGGGATTTTTCATCCCAAACGGCATAACTCGATATTGATGGCTCCCCTCAGGGGTAACAAAAGCAGATATTTGCCGTGCTCTGTTGATTAGTGGCACACCCCAATAGTATTTGAGTAGGTCACATTTAGTGATGCATTTAGTACTACCGATTTGATCCATGCAGTCGTCCATCCTAGGGGTCAGATGTGAATCAGTTTTCATGATCGCGTTAACCTTCCAATAATGTGAATAAAATCTTACGGACCCGTCTGGTTTATCTACTAAGATGCAGGACAAATACTATTCACTGTAACTGTGTTCTATAATCCTGTTTGCAACCATATACTTTATTTCTTTCTGCATAATTAGGGTCTTTTTTGGGTGTACTCGGTAAGAGTATTGCTTAACGGATTCAGCGCTTCCCACATCTGCGTCATGAAAGATGCAGGTAGTTTGACTTGAAACATCAGGGAATAAGCATTAGTACTCTTTTAAAAGTACACTCAATTCGACTTTCTCCCTAAGGGGTTAAATGTTCCAACTTGGAATGGAGGTCGGACAGTAATTCAGAATTTGTAAGTTTGTGCAAATGATCATTCTGTGTAATAAAATTTTTCCTGACCTGGTCCACTATCGCCTCACTGTGAAAAGCATGAACTGGCACTGTTGGTTCATTCTTCCTTTGCTTGAAGTAGAGTTTAATCATATTAACATGACACAACTGAGTGCCCTTTCTGTGATCAGGAGTATTTGTTACATAGTTTTAGGCTTCTTATCTTCCTATTTCATAGGGACTCTGAAATCATGTTCCGTAGGTATGAGGACCAGCACTTTATCACCTACGTTGAACTGTCTATCCACTGCCTGTTTATTATATTGATATTTCACAAAGGAATGGCCTCAGGGATTCTTGATGCTGCACACATAATGGTTAACAGATAAGCATTTCACGATTTGGTATTCGGCAGTGGTCCCACAGTCTATTATCACTCTACTGAAAGGTTCCTCAAATACAGGAATAGGTGGAGAGGTTGGATTGTCTGGTTTGGCTGTCCCGCTATTTGGCATATGTGACAGAATTCTATAACATCCCTTCAGTGTCCGGGCCACTAAAAATGCCTCAAGATTTTCTCGCTTGTTTTATTTAACCCTAAATGACCAGTTAAAAAATAGAAACATCTTTTAAGCACCCGCATACATATAGCACAATCTTAAACAAAAATTCTATAAAAATTTCTTATTCTACAATGCCAAACATAGCGCAAACCGTTATTACTTCTAACAATAAGAAAATTAAATTTGCTCAGTCACCACTACCCACAATATCCCCTTCAAATAATTGTAACTGCCAGAAATCCAGAGAATGTCCACTAAACAATGATTAGAGAATGTCTGCTAAACAATGATTGTATACATAGAGAAGTTATATACACATGCACTGTGAAACAATTCCCTAGCAGCGCCAATATACAAAGTAACGCCAGTACACGTATATCTCCTTTACCCCATACCCCTGCACATTCTCAACTCTCACCATATCACGATACCAAAAACAATACTCTTAACACCACGCACCTTTTCTTACCAGTTAGTAACAATCCTGTTCAAACCTCTTCACCCCAAATGGTTCCCCTATCGAACAATTCCAACTTAACCTCTAGTCGGAATTTAAACATACAGGCCCAGGACACATCTACTACTATAAATAACATGCCTAATGCAATAGCCACTCCATATAAAATACATACTTACATAGGAGCAAGTGCTTTCCCTATAAAAATCTGCATATCCAACCACATCTCTTCTTTTAAAAGTAATAACGACCAAATTGCAGGGACTTCCCTAACTAATTTAATCAAAAATTTTAAACGTAAAATCATCCCTCACTATCTACATTGGTCGATATTGAAAAAATCTAGGTCCTATACACCAGGATCTGGGTCTTGCCAACTATGTACTTTAGAAACCGTTATGATAATCACTGCCGCCAAGAGTAAAAACATTATAAATTCTAAAAGTGAATTTCTTTCGGCATGCAGGCATAAAAGGAAATTTAAATATATCAACTTTATAGCCCCTACTGATACCCAATCCCCCATTCAATAACCAAGCTTTTCCTAGATAACAACGGACGAGTATTACAATAATGTACTCTAATTACCTAAAAGAATTTCTTCTTGTAGTCTTTCCCAAACCTTTATTTTTACCACATATTGAAGACTACAAATACTTAGTGTATCCATAAGTTTAGAACTTTCTTTAACGTCGCATGGATGTTTTTCTAATCTTGATACCAATCTTCAACTATAAGCATATCTCCCTCAAAATGTTATCCTCCAAATTTTTTTTCTTTATCAAAGTACACTACAGATTTTGCAGATTTAATATTTGCAACCGACAGCCAACTTTTTATAGCTCTATTTTTTCACTATATCTTGCTCTCATCTCATTTATCACCTATTCAGTTCAGTTTATTTAATTGTATGCTATATATTACCTTTTTACACATTTACCTCTAATTATCCTAACCCCAACCTTGACTCCTGTATATTGATCTCCCTAACGTTGTGAGACTCACTTACATTCACACATTCTTGACATAGCCAGCTGGTCAATACTCCTACCCTCCAAAAATGTCACACCTGACCACAACAAAATCTCCCCTCTTTCCTATCTCACCCTTTCGACTACTTTTTTCATACTCTTACCCCCCCCCCCACCTATTTTCAAGTTATCTTTATTTCTTCAAATCTTTTTCTAAAACTATGATACCATCTACATACCAAACACAGAGTTCCCCCCTTCCCTCCTCTTTCCCCAGCCCATCAAAATCCATGCCACACCTCACTACGACAAAAACCTCAGCACCCCCCCCCTCTCTCCCACCCTAAGACAAATTCACTAACACTCTCACCCCTCCCCTTTTTCACTGCTGCCTTAATGTAAGCACTCAAAGCTTTCCATATTCATTTCACTCTTTGCTACTGACTGACTTCTCGCAGCCCAGACCCTTGTCCAGCGCTCTTAGTAGCCACGGCTACTATTTTTCCTTATCAACCCATCATGTCAACCCAATATTTCGATGTACTTGCATGACATTTTTCTTAAAATTATCATCCTGAGGAAGTCTTACAATAAAGACGAAACGTTGATGAATATATAAAAAATATCTCTTGGTTTTTCCTTTTTCATTTCCCATTACATCGGATAACTCTCATCCTTCCTTTTTCATATATATATATATATATATATATATATATATATATATATATATATATATATATATATATATATAATGTATGTGTGTGTAGTTAGGCAGTATTTTGGAAGGTTGGAACTCTTACACCATATAACTCAATGATGGCCTGTCATTTTTCTTTGAAGATTTTAAGCATATTTTCCAGTGAATATCAATATTTATTATTGATTTTTTGTTGTCTTTTTTTGTTCTCTTTTAGTTGAATGACTGCTATAAGGGCATCATATTTGACGGCTTGGAAAACTTATTCTGTCCGAGTCTCGTAAACACAGTGCAAATCATTCTGAAGGCTTTTAACAACAGACGCTATATTCTTTTTGCCTGCCTCAAGTTGGATCATGCAATCCATCAGGAACGCGAGCGGAAGAAAGAAAGAGACAGAAGTAAGCCTTGACACCTTTTTCTTAAAGAAATTATTTATTTACAGTCTAACTTGACTATGGTCTTATAAGAATTATCAGTTTCTGATTTGTTCTCACACACAAACAAAAGCGATACACAAAAGAGATAAACTACAAAACATTACTTATAAAATATAACAGGATTTATTTGTGTTTAAAAGTAATACATCAAATTTTTTTTTAACATAGTTCACCCCAAACTAGGTAAACATAAAGGACGACTGCGAATTAGGGTGTAGGTTTTGGGTGGCATCCTAAGTTGGGAGATGTGCAGCGAGATGTCTGTTTACATTAGTTTTAAACTTTTGCATGTCAGTACAGTCGGGGAAACAGGGAGCAGGGAGGGAGTTCCAGAGGCTGGCAGCACGAGAAAAAGAAGCTATTGGAGTAGAAGGCTCTCTGGCATCTGAGGACCTCCACAGTGAATGGATGGGATTTAGATGATTGTCGAGTTGGTCTAGTGTATTTACGTCGAGGGGACACTAGAGCAGCCAGTTTATCGGAGCACAATCCATTGAAGTATTTGTAAAACAAGCACAAGGATGCAACATTGCGGCGATGGGACAGGGACTGGAGCTTGGTGGATAGTGAGGGACCTATTAAGTTGGCGACTCTTTTTTTGGACCTTGTCTAAGAGGGAGAGACTAGTGGATGATGCACCAGCCCAGATGTGTCAACAATATTCCATGCATGGGCGGATGGTGGCTTTGTTGAGATACAGGATAATGTCAGGTGTGAGAAGTTTACTAGCACAGTAGAAGGAGCCCACCAACAAATATGCACAATGTGGCATGTTTTTTGAGAGTGCATAGATGCATGGTATGAAGGGCAGGCCTGAGCGCGATAATATTTACTTAAGAGAAGAGACCATCTAAAAATTCGACTGGGCTCTTAGAACAAAAAATAGCTTCGTAGGGTTCATGCTGACAATTTTTATGCAGACAATTTTAAATCATACAGAATTAATGTCTGCTCCAGATTAGACTGGATCGTGCCATGCCAAATCAATCGACCCAGAACTAAATAATGCATACCGCACAGAATCAGTTGGACACTAAGACCAACCCCACTACCGATAGTGTACATATTGACTGGTATGGCACCTCTCCATATCCGAAGGGATGCCCATGTTAGAACTCAAAAACACAGACAGGAAACCGGCAGAAGACACCCCTTATCTGGTGATGATTTGAATCAAGAAGCAGTTTCATGACCAAAGAGAGCCATGACCCCGCACAGTCACAGAACTACCGCATTGACAGATGGAATGACTACATGAACAAAGCTATCCAAGAATCTAGAGAACATCTCCTACATGGAACGGATTTCTCAAGCAATGATTGGGTGGCCCTGAACTGAGCAAGAGTGAAGCAACCTCCACAAGTGGGGACGAGCAACAACATGCAACTGCTCTTGTGGGAATCCCAGACAGACAATGGAACACATCCTCAGTGACTGCAGTGATGGACCAACTTGTACCGACCAAGATTTGATAGACTGTAACCTTGATGCCCAATGATGAATCCAATATTGACATGATAAGATATGATGATGAATGCCTACTCAAGATAATATACCCACTGGTCAGTATGTTTTTATGTCTAGTAATAAAACAGCCCATCAATTTCAAGTAGGTTGGTTGTGTGGCCTACCCCAAATGACAGTGATATCTATAGATATTCCAGCAAAATAAGCAGAGGAGGTTAGTTGTCTTTCTGTAGGTCTGAGAGAGAGAGAGAGAGAGAGAGAGAGAGAGGCTCTTGCGACCTTAAGCAGAGGGACTGTTTGTGTTTGGTTGGAAGAAATGTTTGTCATGACTGCGAGTCTGTTGTTCGGAAGAGAAACCAAGTATCATTGTAGCTTCTCAAAATGAAATGTCATTACTTGTTTTAAACTAGAGTTTTGGAAAGGAAACCCCTTTGTTACAGCACTGATCAAGATCATATGGTGACAATAAGGCCAATGCCGAAGTCAAACACTGAATTAGGATGAAGACAATGAACAGATGATCATAGCCTGTGCAGTGAATGCACACAAATGCAAGTTCAGAGTAATACATTAAAATGTCAAAGATTCCTAATTTGTGGATATAATAAAAGATGGACTAATCAAGCCTTTGTAGAGATCTTGTTTCAAAAGCATGTTAACAGTACCTGGTCGGAACAAAGGAACGACTGACCGCATGTCAATAGAGCTTATTAACACAAAGGCAGTGATGGACAAAGATATTGTCACATCAGAAGTCAAACTGAAAAAGCTATATATAGGTGATCACGTGGCTAAATCAACAAATGTGAGACCCCATCATCATCACATGATCTATGACTCCATGCATTAGGAAAACGCAGACCCAACAATGTGAACAAACCTTTTATCAAACAATCTAAGAGTAAAAAATATGCTAGCAGATGAAAGGAATGTGTTTAGCATGATACTGTATATGATGTTACTCAAAGGCCACGGTTTTTCTAATGTAAATTCCAACAGTCGTAGTAGAGCTGAACAGGAGAGTGAAAATTTCTCCGATTTTCTGTATGGATGATCATCTTTGGAGAAGATGTGAGCTGGATAAAATGTAAAATTTTTTAAAACGAACAAAACAAATGCAAATCTTCCGAAAACATGCACCGATGCTGAAGCAGATTTGCATATGCAGCTTTTGGATAGAAAGATATACTCCTCAATGACACCCGGGAAAAATCACTTTACTTTATATATACGATTAATTATTTGGACAATTGTTTTTTATTCTATTTTTTTTAAATTGTATGACAATCTGGACTTAAAGAGCAAAGCAAGCATTTAGATATAAATTCTTGTGTAGTTTTGTTTTTTGCTTGATAAATTAATTTGGTTTTTCGAAGTTTATGATTTGATATTTTTCCTTTGAGCATAATTAACAATTTTTACTATTTATATTGCAAACTGAAGCTAATTTTAAGATTTCCCAATGAATAATAAACCTAATCTTTTTATGTTTTGTTCCTATATAATTTTAGACAATTTCTATATTTTTCATTCCTGAATGTCATCATGTGATGATTATATCTACACTTGAAATTATTTTCCATGGCGTCTATTTTTCATTGTTGCTATTAGTATTGACTGTTGCTTTGTATATCACATTAACTGTTAAACATTTATCCATTATTTTTTATACTACAATTACATAAGTGGGTATTATTATTGACATTAATAGTACTATTACTGTTATTATTGTCAATTACTTTTTATTGCTTGCATGTTATCCATGCAATTATAATTACATACTAAGTTTAAGTTATTCCTCTTGATAATTTTAAATAGCTTATTGCTTTTAAGGAAATGTTTGTCTATTATCCTAAAGAATATTTTACCATTTTGTGTGTTTACCTCTGCTATAAGGTGGGTTGAACCAGATGTTATTTTGTTTTCTATTATTTTTGTTTCTATTATTATTATTATCATTATTATTATTATTATTAGTAGTAGTAGTAGTAGTAGTAGTAGTAGTAGTAGTAATATTAAATGTTAATTTATCATCATGTCTGCTGTTTTTAAAGCTGTTTCAAATTATTTTTTCTGTTGGTTGAATATATTTCTATTGCAGGAATTATTGGCTAATGTATGACCTATTGACCTAGGGATTTTTAAAAAGAATCTTTATTAATATATAATTGGATATTGTTTGGTTTTCTATGAAGGTTCTATGCTTCATTGTTACAATTAAACATTATATATAAAATAATATCTTCTTTAGATTACTAACCTTAATTTTTTAGCGTTTGCATTTCTTTTCTTTTCTTACTTAAACTTCTCCCAGATGTTATGAAATATCATGAGACCATAATTCTTGTAAATACCAATATTTTTTTTATTGATTATAGATAAAAGCTTATTAATCTATCTATAAAGTAATCTCGATGTTTTTCCCTGTAAATTCAGTCTCAATAGAAAAATAACTGAGTACTTGCTATGATAGACTTGTTCACTAAGCAATTAGCTTACGTCGTCACGTGTGTTTCTAGAAATTATCCACTAATTTTATATCCTTTCAATTATTGTTATATTTTATCAGGAAAATCTTACTCTCAAAAATACGTCTTCACAAAGAAGGTTGCAAACCGTTTTATTCCTATTTATCTCCTCCTCCGTAACTCAAAGATACGAGTTACTTTTTTAATAGGCTATATACTATTCAGGCACCGTTATCGTTCCACCTTTCTTCTTACATTATTACCTACATATTGCACTACATATTAAATATAAATAACAAACGTCCCTTCATTTCCTTTTCTTTTCACCATCCGTCCGGACTGTATCTGCAGAATATAGGGATATCGGAATGCATATAGAATAAACTGATCGTAGCTACGGCTGAGTATAAAGATTACAACTATTCTCATTCCAGAATTACAGTTTCTATTAACAAACACTACCAAGCACTGTACATCCCGACAGTATTAATGGTGTCTTCTTTAATAAATGATTTCTTTCTTTCTTATTTCTGATTTTTATCCGATTTTCTTTACGTAGTTTTCAATTTTGTACGGAACTGTTCTTGGCATAAACTCTTTGTGTAAGTGCACTACATTCTTTGTGTAAGTGCACTACATTCTTTGTGTACGTACACAACATTCTTTGTGTAAGTGCACTACATTCTTTGTGTAAGTACACAACATTCTTTGTGTAAGTACACAACATTCTTTGTGTAAGCACACTACATTTTTGTGTAAGTGCACTACATTCTTTGTGTAAGTACACTACATTCTTTGTGTAAGTACACACCATTCTTTGTGTAAGAACACAACATTCTTTGTCTAAGTGCACTGCATTCTTTGTGTAAGTACACTACATTTTTGTATAAGTACACAACATTCTTTGTGTAAGTGCACAACATTCTTTGTGTAAGTACACAACATTCTTTGTGTAAGCACACTACATTCTTTGTGTAAGTACACAACATTCTTTGTGTAAGTACACAACATTCTTTGTGTAAGTGCACAACATTCTTTGTGTAAGTACACAACATTCTTTGTGTAAGTACACAACATTCTTTCTGTAAGTACACAACATTCTTTGTGTAAGCACACTACATTCTTTGTGTAAGTGCACAACATTCTTTGTGTAAGTACACAACATTCTTTGTGTAAGTACACAACATTCTTTGTGTAAGTACACTACATTCTTTGTGTAAGTACACAACATTCTTTGTGTAAGTGCACTACATTCTTTGTGTTAGTACACAACATTCTTTGTTTAAGTGCACTGCATTCTTTGTGTAAGTATACAACATTCTTTGTGTAAGTACACTACATTCTTTGTGTAAGTACAAAACATTCTTTGTGTAAGTACACAACATTCTTTGTCTAAGTGCACTACATTCTTTGTGTAAGTGCACTACATTCTTTGTGTAAGTGCACTGCATTCTTTGTGTAAGTATACTACATTTTTGTGTAAGTACACAACATTCTTTGTGTAAGTGCACAACATTCTTTGTGTAAGTGCAATACATTCTTTGTGTAAGTACACAACATTCTTTGTGTAAGCACACTACATTCTTTGTGTAAGTACACAACATTCTTTGTGTAAGTACACAACATTATTTGTGTAAGTGCACAACATTCTTTGTGTAAGTACACAACATTCTTTGTGTAAGTACACAACATTCTTTGTGTAAGTACACTACATTTTTTGTGTAAGTGCACTACATTCTTTGTGTAAGTACACAACATTCTTTGTGTAAGTGCACTACATTCTTTTTGTAAGTGCACTACATTCTTAGTGTAAGTACACAACATTCTGTTTGTAAGTGCACTACATTCTTTGTGTAAGTGCACTACATTCTTTTTGTAAGTGCACTACATTCTTTGTGTAAGTGCACTACATTCTTTTTGTAAGTGCACTACATTCTTTGTGTAAGTGCACTACATTCTTTTTTTAAGTGCACTACATTCTTTGTGTAAGTACACAACATTCTTTGTGTAAGTGCACTACATTCTTTTTGTAAGTGCACTACATTCTTTGTGTAAGTACACAACATTCTTTTTGTAAGTGCACAACATTCTTTGTGTAAGTGCACTACATTCTTTGTGTAAGTGCACTACATTCTTTGTGTAAGTGCACTACATTCTTTGTCTAAGTACACAACATTCTTTGTGTAAGTACACAACATTCTTTGTGTAAGTACACTACATTCTTTGTGTAAGTGCACTACATTCTTTGTGTAAGTACACAACATTCTTTGTGTAAGTACACAACATTCTTCATGTAAGTACACAACATTCTTTGTGTAAGTACACAACATTCTTTGTCTAAGTACACAACATTCTTTTTGTAAGTGCACAACATTCTTTATGTAAGTGCACAACATTCTTTGTCTAAGTACACTACATTCTTTGTGTAAGTGCACTACATTCTTTGTGTTAGTACACAACATTTTATTTGTAAGTGCACAACATTCTTTATGTAAGTACACAACATTCTTTGTCTAAGTACACTACATTCTTTGTGTAATTTCACTACATTCTTTGTCTAAGTACACTACATTCTTTGTCTAAGTACACAACATAGGTTTTGTAAGTGCACTACATTCTTTGTGTAAGTACACTACATACTTTGTCTAAGTACACTACATTCTTTGTGTAAGTACACTACATTCTTTGTGTAAGTACACAACATTCTGTGTGTAAGTACATAACATTCTTTGTGTAAGTACACTACATTCTTTGTGTAAGTACAACACATTCTTTGTGTAAGTACATAACATTCTTTGTGTAAGTGCATAACATTCTTGGTTTAAGTGCACTACATTCTTTGTGTTAGTACACTACATTCTTTGTGTAAGTGCACTACATACTTTGTGTAAGTACACTACATTCTTTGTGTAAGTACACAACATTCTTTGTGTAAGTACACAACATTCTTTGTGTAAGTACACAACATTCTTTGTGTAAGTACACTTCATTCTTTGTGTAAGTACAACACATTCTTTGTGTAAGTACATAACATTCTTTGTTTAAGTGCACTAAATTCTTTGTGTTAGTACACTACATTCTTTGTGTAAGTGCACTACATTCTTTGTGTAAGTACACTACATTCTTTGTGTAAGTACAACACATTCTTTGTGTAAGTACACTACATTCTTTGTGTAAGTACAACACATTCTTTGTGTAAGCACAAAACATTCTTTGTGTAAGTACATAACATTCTTTGTGTAAGTACATAACATTCTTTGTGTAAGTACACTACATTCTTTGTGTAAGTACACTACATTCTTTGTGTAAGTACATAACATTCTTTGTCTAAGTACAACACATTCTTTGTGT